>MEHQ01000475.1:732428-744549 GCA_008828725.1 Saccharina japonica | reverse complement strand
GTTTTTTTATTTTTTTTGGGGGGGGGGGTTGTGGCATGCATGACTCGGGATCGGCTGGCTGGATGACTAGTATGTATCCTTTTCTTTTCTTTTTTTTGCTACTTTCGTGCGACAGGACCTCATAGGTGTACCTTTTTGTTGTTGTTGTTTTTTCTGTGCGGCAGGACCTCAAGGACATGCTCATGGAGCTCGACCGTGTGCTTGCCCTGCACTACTCGGATGACATGTCGGTGATTCGGCGCTGCTGCTACTCGGACAACGGCGTGCCGCCGACGGTGAGGAGCGAGGCGTGCGAGGATGTGATGGGGTGTTGTTGATTTTTGACGTTCCCTTAATTTTTGGTTGTCCTTTTTCGTCCTCGTTGTCGCCTGTCGTTACCCTATACCGTATACTGGTATAGGGTACGATAGAGGTGCACCTGCATACCTGGTACAGCAGTACATTTTCTGAGGATATATACTAAAAGTAAGTCAAAAACGATTATGGAAGGAAAAACTCAAGTGCTAGTTACCGTATATGACACTGTATACCACACCCCCTCGGACGAATTTCAACGCTGATTTTCTCGACGGCCGGTCGAGCGCTAACCGTCTATGGAAAGATGTCGACGATGTGCTCCGAAAGCCGCCTTCTCCGTTGTCTGCGCCCCCCCCTGGTTATGGAGAAAATTCGCTTTGAAATTCCCCCCAGGGGGTGTGATATACACTTGTCACATACGGTACGTGCTCGTACCCGTTCAAAAATCCCATGGCTTACGTATTATATATATATAAGATGAAACATTACCATTCTGCCAAAACAAGAATGAGATTCCGTCGATTTTGGGGGGAGCCCTTTTCGAACTCTTTTAGAACTGCAGTCCCGTTCTGGGGACAAATCACTCTAATTCTAAGTAATTTGTCCCCAAAACGGGACTCCAGTCCTACAAGGGTCAAGGAGCCTTTAACCCATTCAGAACTGACAAAAATGTCCCACACTAATTCCAAGCACTTTTCTCCCAAATTTGTGGGACCAGGTCTTGTTTGACCCATTCACAGCTGAAAAAAAAAAAACCAGACTCATTCCAAGTAGTTTTGTCAGTTCTCAAGGGGTTAGGTCAACCAAAAAAATGTTTCAACCAAAAAGTGCTCGCACGTATATATAATGCCTCTATTTTACGTAGCACCCGTCCATACTGGTATGTATGATACGAAATTTCGTGGTGATTGCGGTGGTGGGTGTTCTTTGTGGCGGCGTTGTTGCTGTTTGTTCTCGTTGTCTTCGTCGTGGTCATGATGGCTGGGTTGTTGTGTTACTGCTGTCTTTTTTGTCGGTGCTTTTCTTTTTCATTTTTCTTTTTTCAAAAATCATGTTACAAATCCATTTTCTCGTTCACATTCTCAAAATCTCATTCTCGATTAATTCTCAATCGTGTACGAGTATATATACCATCATCGTTTTTATCGCTGTGTATCGTTTTGTTTTGTTCATTAATCTGAAATTATTATTAAGAAGTGCTGGATCATATCCACACTTAATCTATAGCACACATGAAACACGCCCGATATAAACTGCCACTTTCTCCTGTAAACCCTACCGTACTTTTAATCCCCAGGGAGGGCGGGCGGAGTATTGTTTCAACTCGCCGAACTCCCAGACAGTGCCAGACAGTGACAGACCCCTGCTCGCCCACACCCACGAGTAGAGCCCAGTACTAGTTGGTACTCTTCCTTTCTATCTCAACCCTTCCCAGCCTCCTCTGCACTTCCAGTGCAACCACTCACTGCAACCTCCCAGCATGATGACCCTATTCCCCATCCCCTATCAACCACGCCAACGATTCAGTACCTCTCCACAAACTCCAGATTTCCTTCGTTCAGTCTTCCACTCCCATTTACCATTTCTCGTTCCCATGCTCAAATTTATTTTTCAATTCTCAATCGTATATATATATATACTCAGTACGTATACTTAGAGCTGTTTTTTTTTTTTTTTTTTAAATATACTTACTGTTGTATACCATCATCGTTTTTATCGCTGGGTATCGTTCTCATTTTTTTTTTTTATCCTTGTCCTTTCGTCGTCTCTTCCCTTTTTTTTCCGCCCTTTTTTGGCTTTTTTTTTGTCGTCCTCTTCAGCTGGGCTTCGCCATCTGCGGTAGCGGGCTGTTCCACATGGCGAGGTTCTATACCGACGGCGTGTTCAAGGCGTTCTGGAGAGATGTCGACAAGCGCGACTCTCTGCTCACAGAGACCAAGAAATTCTCGGAAGAGCATCTCGGCAACTGCCTCGAGATCGAGCGCATCGCGACGACTAAGTGAGAGCTTAAATGATGGGAATGGAAATGGAAGTTGGAGATTTTGAGACGGATTTAAATGAAGTAGACGGAAGAAAAAAGGGAGTGAGGTCGGGGGAGGGGGGAGTGACTCTCGACCTCCCCCCCCCCCCCCCCCCCCCCCCCCCCCCCCCCCCCCCCCCCCCCCCCCCCCCCCCCCCCCCTGCTGTCTTTTTGTTGTATTTGCGGTGTGTCCGTTTTTTTTTTTGCTGCCTTCTCTCGGTATTTTTTATCTCTTCCATCAGTGTCTATACCGAAGTATGTATCTCTCTCTTCTCTGTCTTTCCCTCTCTCTAGCAGTTACCGTGCTTTTGAGACACCTCGTACCCTCTGGCACATAATACCTGCTGTACTTCACTGTATTCTACATGATTCGTGTACACGGAGTACGTACTTCGAAGTATGATATTTTGTTCTCGTTGGATTGGTTTGATTCGTTTTGTTTTGTTCCTCTCTGATTTGTTCTGCTTTGAAACTGAGTTTTGTTCTGCCTTTGTTTTCATTCTGTTTTATTTTATTTTATTTTGCTGTACTGCTTTTGTTATAAAACAAACAGGCCAGGGATGAAGGATACGGCCGGGGGGCTGTACATCCGCGCGGCGATGCAGTTCATGAGGCTTCCCCTCCAGGTCACCCCCGCCGAAACCCTGCGGAGCTCCATCGAGCTCGCCAACGTCATCTGCGGCGTTCCCGGCATGATCCGCTTCGGACCTCTGTGAGTTTTGCTGTGCTGTCATTGTGTTGCGCTTGGCTGTGCTGTGCTGTGCTGTGCCGTGCCGTGCTGTGCCGTGCTGTGCCGTGCTGTGCTGCGTTGTGCTGTGCTGTGCTGTGGTGCTGTGGTGCTGTCGGCGACCCCCCTCTAACGCTCCCCCCTCGGCGTTATTATTTTATGAAACCCCTCCCCCCCCCCCCCCCCCCCCCTCCGCCCCTCCCCCGGCGCCCCGCCGCCTCCCTCTGCTCTCTCCACATACAACTCCTTCCCTCGGAACCCTCAGCAAGCACTACGTGCACTGCCTGGTCATGGGACTGTCGAGACCGGCCTTGGCGGGGCTGGACGGCGGTGCGTACGAGAGGCTGCGCACGATCTACAACAGCCTTGACATTCCCGGGCCAAACATCGTTGTTGCGGAGGACATGGAGATTGCGACCCTCTGCAAGCACCCGTTCTGCAGGTGGGGGCATGTTTTTTTTTTTGTTGTTGTTGTAGTTGGGTTTGGTTTGGGTTGGGTTGGGTTGGGTTGGGTTGGGTTGGGTTGGGGTGGGTTGGGTTGGGCTGGGTTGGGTTGGGTTGGTTTTGGGTTGGGTTAGGTTGGGTTGGTTCGGTGTTGGGTTAGTTTTACTCGTACATGGTTTGGCGTGGCTTGGCTATATGGGTTCGTCGGTGTTCGGCTTGGTTAGATATGTTGTGTGGTCGTAGTGTTTTTTTTTTGTCTTGTCTTGGTGAGGCCGGGGACGCGGAAGGGAGAAAGATAGGCAGGAAGGGCGAGGCCGCCAAACCTGCTTGGTGCTTTTCCGTGCTGCTCATGCCGGAACGATCGCGAAAACCAATGGCTGGCTTCGTGTACGTGCAGCCTAAAAAAATTCACCAGAATGAGACAGCGGTAGTAGCAATCTCCTAACTCGGCTGTTGTTGTAAACGGTGGTGGTGTTTGGTGTTGTTTAGTGGTGTTGGTGCTGTCCTGGTGGTTGTGGTTGTTAGTGTTTGTCGGTGAGTCGGCGTGCTGGTTCTTGGAGTGGTCGCTGTCGTGGTGGTGCTGCTTTTTTCTGTGGGTGGTGATGGTGGTGGTGGCGGTGGCTGTTGGTGTTGGCGTGGTGACGGTTGTTGGTGTTCGTGGTGGTAGTGGTGGCTGTTGGTGTTGGCGTGGTGATGGTTTTTGGTGTTCTTGGTGGTGGTGGTGGTGGTGATGGTGGTTGGTGCTGTCGTCGTCGCCGTCGTTACTGTGTCATCGTATTATCGTTGTCGTTTTCGTGATTGTTGCTGTGCCTCTTGTGCTTGTTGCACCCTGATGTTAGGCCACTCGTCGGGCCTCATATCCTAACCTCTGCGACCGCACTCCCCCCCCCCCCCCCCCCCCCCCCCCCCCCCCCCCCCCCCCCCCCCCCCCCCCCCCCCCCCCCCCCGCTGCCGCATCCGCTGCCGCGAACGAACAACAGGGGCATGGCGTGGTTCCACCAGCAAAAGGCCCTCAGGCAGATGAAGGAAGCGAGGGCGATGGCAGAGGCCACCGCCGAGGCCGAAGCAGCCGCAGACATAGCCGCGACCCGCGGGGACAGCGGGATGGGCGGTAGCAGCGGCATCCCGGCCGCGACCGACGTCAGTCGGAGCGCGACCACCGGTGTAATGCAGGGAGGTATCGGCCAGCACGGGGGCGGCGGCGCTGGCGGCATCAATAATACGCAGTTCGATAGGGCTTCCTCTCCCCACGTTCCTGTGGGGGGCGGGGGCGGGATGGACCGCTTTCAGCAAGCCTCTGCATCGGCGGCGGCGGCGGCGGCGGCTGTTGCTGCCACCTCCCCCGGCGGGACCGGTGTCTCCTACCCGAACCCGGCTTACTCGTCGCCGCAAACCACCGTTTTCGGAGTAGACAATGGTGTCGCACCGTTCGATGGTATGCACACAGGTACGGCTTTCGCTGTCGGAGGAGGCGGCGGTGGTGTGGGGGGGGGCGGGGGCGGGGACGTGGGTGTTGCCCCTCGCTTCATGAAGAAGGAAGGGCTGGACGTGTTCCCCCAAGCTGCTAGCCAGGTGGAAGGCACGGCCGTGGCGGCCCCGGGCGGTGTGGGCTCGGTGTACAGTAGCGGGGTCGCCTGGCACGAGCAGATGCAGCAGCAGCAGCAGCAGCAGCGAGGACAGGGGCGTGGGAGGGGAGGCGGCGGAAGAGGGACCCTTGCCGACCTCCATCCCGGCGGGGGGCCTTCTCTGTCTGCTTTCTTGGCGCCACAGCAGCAGCAGCAACAGCAGCAGCAACAGCAACAGCAGCAGCAACAGCAACAGCAGCAGCAGTGGCGGCAAACAGGGGTGCCGTTACCGTCTTCACCATCGCCCATGATTCGGCCCGCGACACCGGCAGCGGTGGCGGGGGGGGGAGTATCTTCGTTGGCGAGTTCGCCAGCAATGTTGCCGGTGTCAACGGCGCAGACTGCTACTCCTCCCCCTCCTACGGAGGCGGCGGCGGCGGTAGCGGCGGCGGCAGCGCTAGCCGCGGACGTGGCCCTAGCTTCCGAAGACCCTTCCCTAGGCTTGCCAGACGACGTGTACGCCTTCGCGAGGGGCCAGCGGCAGCTCCAGGAGGCGGCGGAGCGCGGGTGTAACGTCAAGGGCCTGGATGAGCTGCTCCTGGTGAACGACGACGACCGCGGCGAGGTGCCCGAGATGTACGAGGGGGAGTCGGACGCGGACGATTTCGCGTCGTTCCTTCCGTGTGGCAGCGGGGGCGAGGGGGACGGAGAGGAGGGGGATGAGAGCCTGCGGTCTCTGGAAGCTCAGCTGCTCGACGATGTCAGGCAGAACGCGTCAATTGGCGGTGCGGGGGGAACAGGGGGGCAGGGGGGGGTGGGTCAATGAAGTCAGGGGGGGCGGGGGAAGGGGTAGTGGGGGAGGGGAGGGAGAAGTTCGACGATGACAGGAGGGAAGTATGGGTGGGGGGGGAGGGGTATCATGTCGTGCATGGCCGTACCCCCGTTGACGATGACAGTGGGGCGGGGGGGTAGTGGGGGTAGTGGGGGGGGGAGTAGGCGGGGGTTTGTAACGTTGGACTTTGGTGGCTTGCCTCGCCACCCCTTTTTTCTGGCAGGATTGTGGCAACAAGCGGGTGGATGGGGGAGGAAGACTGGAATGTGGGGCATTGTAAGTTCGTTCAATGGAAAAACGTTATTTTGGGGGCATAGTAACTATTTTTCACACCTTTTTTTCCGTCGTCGCAGCTGGCGCCCCGCCCTCCCCCTCCCCCTCCCCTCCCCTCCACTTCCCTCCTCTCCTCTCCGCTGGAATAAAGCATTTTAAGACCTATCGACGTAGAAACCATTGTAGCAGTAGTAGTGCTATAAGCAAAAAAAGGGACAATGGTTCCAAAGAGTCGACACCGGTTGGGCAGAGGGGTATATATAGAGGCTGTCCGCAACGCTCGTTCTGTTTTACGAGCGAGATCTGGATGGTTGGAAGGGAACTGCTGGGACGCGAGACGGGCCAGGATATGGGGGGTGGGGTGGGATGAAGGTGGGGTGGGTTGTGTCTCGACGACGGTGGTGGTGGTGGTGGTGTGTCGTTCGCGAGGTGGCGGCGGTAGCGTCTCCAGGAAATAAAAAACGAGTTGAAAACTCGTCGTGCTCGGCAGACCTGCATCGTTCCGTATAATATACATACATGAATACCTGGCATTAGCCCGTTTGGCGCTTTTTGATACGGGGTGATTTTTTCTTCTTGGGGGAAGACGGTCGAGATCGGACGACCGTCATGAGGCGGACGGACGGACGGACAGCCGCCGCTTCGCGAGGCTTGAAAACAGGTTTTTACGGCTCGGGTCGAGTTCCATGTTTTGTTGTTGTTGGTTTTGTTTCCTAAAAAAATCAATTCATGTTTTTCGAGGAAGAAAGTGAAAACAGGCTTCTTCGTCGCTTCGGAGGCAACCTTTTTTTTTGTTGGCTTTTTTTTTTTTTTTTCTCTCGTATTTCTCATGTTTGATTGAAGGAAGAGGTGTGTTTTTTTGTATTTTGGTGTGTATATGTATATTTTGGGTGTGTATTTTTTTATTTTTTGGTGTGTGTTTTATTTTGCTTCCCTTTTTGTTTTTGGTGTGTGCTTCTTTTCTTTCTTTCTTTCCTTATTTTTGTTGTTCTGTTTTTGCTTTTTTTTTGTCTTGCGCGTGTGTGTGCGTGTGTTTTTGATGTGTATGTTTTTTTTTTTTTGGTTGGCTCTCTTTCTCAGGCAAACTCGCCGTCGTCGTCCTTTAGTTGCTGCGAACAATAAAAAACTCTGGTTTTTCTCCACACGCGTTTAAAAACAAAAAAATCGTGTGTCTTACGAGCGCGCGCGCGGCTTCTGGGTGAGATAACCTACTAAATTGATAGATTGGACTCGGGCGATGAAAAAGGGATATAGATAACACTGGAAGAGATAAAAAGCAACAGCAGTGTGGTGTCGCGAGACGACTCGCTCAGTAGGAGGGATGCATAAAAATGCGATGATATTTATTTTTCTCTGCCTTTTGCGGGCGACGGGGAGGGGGGGGTAGGAGGAGTGCAGAGGGGTGTGTGTAACGTAAAAGGAGGGCGCAGGGGGGTATGATAGGATAGATGGACGGGATTTTTATTGTTTCAGCCTCTTGTTTGTAGTACGAAGTTTTCTTCGTTTCGTTTCGTTTCGTTTTTTTTTCAGATGGTTGCGTATTGCGTAAAATATATTTTGATGCGTAATATATTTTTATGGGCAAGCCCTGCCATCTACAAAAAGAAAAAGAAAAAGAAAAAAAGAGCCAAGTCAGTCAGTCAGTCACACGTACTGAGCGGAGAAACTTGAACGTGAGGGAGGATAAGCTTTCGCGCACCTTTTGGCTACGTACTGACTTGACTGCTTGCTGCCTACCCAATGATTCGCACCTTTTTGCGACTGGAAAGGGAAAACAGCGAAGAACGAAAAGAAAAAAATAAAGGACGATTACTCGTACAGCCAAATCAGCATCATCGTTCGCGACCTATATATATAACACGTAAACGAACCAAGCCTCTTTTTTTTTTTCTTGGCGGCTGGACGAGGGGATGCTATCCCCACGTACGTAAATATGTATGTATGCATGTATGTACGAAGGCGCTCTCAGCAATTAATTACTTTTTATTTAGTTTTGCAAAAATAAAGTCAAAATCTCACGACGGTGGAATTCGAACTCGGGTACCAACCAATGCTACGTAGTAGCATTTGAAGCTGACCACTATTAATTATTAATAGACTACCGGGGCGACTGGTTGACGAACGGTGTTTTCTTTCATTTTTTTTTTGTCGGGAATTTGGCGTTTCTTGACCCATTAAGCATTCAGAACTGACAAAAAAATGTCCAACACTAATTTCGAGTAGTTTGTCCCCAAATTCGTGGAACCAGTTCTTAAGGGGTTATACACCCCTGAACCATCGAGCGTTCATTCTTCTTGCATTGCAACATTTTTCAGTGTTTGCTTACGAAACCCTTTTAGAACTTCAGTCCCGTTTTGGGGACACATTACTTAGAATTAGAGTGGTTTGTCCCCATAACGAAAAATTCGATGAAAATCGACGAGCGTTGGTAAGGCTGAACCCTCTGCGCGATAAAGAATCAAGGCAAGAACCGTAGTGGGGGAGGAGCAGGGAGAGGAGCCTACTTTGTGACCCCGGATCTGAGTTACGACTAGGGAGGGAGAAAGACGGAAGTGCGAAGATAATAAATGGGATGGAAAACAATAACGGGACTGCAGTTCTAAAAGGGTTAAAGAGACCATGGGATATTGCGCATCGGGTACGAGTACGTATTAATACATACCAGGTGGTACTTTTATTCTCCAAAAAAAAAATTGGGGTTGTGGGGTGTATAGAGAGCTCCTCAAGTGACCAAGTACCTTAAAACAAAAAACACGGTGCACCTCTTATCATCCATCGTAACATGCGTCGTCGAATGGCGATCACCGATCGACCTACCGAATTCATTCATGATCGACCAGCCCACGGTAGGTTATAGCCAGTTGGTCCTCAAATTGGTGGGTAGGTTGGTCGGTCGGTCTATATGGTGGATTCGGTAGGTTGGTCGGTCGACGGTGGATTCGGTAGGTTGGCCGGTCGGTCCGCCTTCTTGCGGTGGATTCAGTCGTCGGTCGGTCGTCAGTCGGGCGTCGTTCGGTACAACATCGTTTTTGCTGTGATTTTCGCGTCCGTTACCCGAAGATGTGTGTGTGTGTGTGTGTTTTTTTTTTGGGTGATCGTACGTAGTGGAGTGGTGTGTGACGGGGATGGTGTTGGGAGGGCCCCCCTCCCCCGCCCCCCCTCCTTATCTCCCCTTCCCCTCCTTCCTACCTGTTTAGATCAAAATCGCTATTTTCCTTTCAGCGGCCACCTTACTGCTCAACAACAATCAATCACATCGTACCTCACTGCCATGAATATAGCATCGCCGCCGACAGACCGAGCGACACACCCCACCCCCTTAAAAACAACAATCCCGTGCGCCCAGCGCGACGAGAAAAGAGCTGGAAGGTGTGTGTGTGTGGGGGGGGGGGGTGCGACGTCATCCGAGATTTCGGTCCGGTTTCAGTCCGATGAAAGTCCGGATTATTCAGTCCGATTCCGATCCGACCCCATTTTGATCAGATTCTGATCCGACCCCATTTCGATCCGAATAGGATCCGAACCCGGTGCGGTCCGATTCCGGTTTTTGATTCCATATTCGATCAGACCACCTGGTCCGATCCTACTCCGATCCGATTCCGGTCCGATTCCGGTCCAATCCGATTCCGGTACGATCCAACGACGATCCAACGACGATCCAACGACGATCCGGTTCCGATCCGATCCCGATCCCGATCCCGATCCGTTTCCGATCCGTTTCCGATCCGTTTCCGATCCGTTTCCGATCCGTTTCCGATCCGTTTCCGATCCGTTTCCGATCCGTTTCCGATCCGTTTCCGATTCAATTCCGATCCCGATCCGATTCCGATCCGATTCCGATCCGATACTGTTTGTCGTCGCGGCGAGAAAGGCTATTAACACTGTAGCTCTTACACCAAGTTTGTGTGTATAGTACTCCACCGCGCGTGGCTGCTCTTTACTTTATCTCCTGCACCACGGCAAGGCCAGCCAGGCAGGCAGCGCAGCCGCAGCACACCCACCCCGCAGCAGGAAAAAGCGGAACACAATAAATAAAAAGTCAGGAAAACGAAAGCAAGGCAGAAAGTGGCGGGGCATTCGTAGGGGGGTATATAGGCACGAGAGCGGGGTATGGAAGCGGGGGGGGTGGGAAGGGGGCGTGCTACTCATTGTCGCTGCTAGCGTCGCCGTAGACGATGTTATGACCAGTAGACCCTCGCGATTCTCCTACAACGCCGGGACGGAGCACGTTGGGTTTTCACCAACCGGGCAGACATTGCTTGCACCAAGCGCGGGGTAGCGCGCGCGCGGCACGGTGTGTTTAGGGACCGCGGAAACCGTGTCTTGCCACTCCCCGACCGCTCCCTGCCAAATGGCATCGCCATATCGCCGCTGTATACAGCAGCAGCAGTACTACCCAGCCAAAAGAGGCGTCAAGCTTAAGCTTTTCCCGGCCTCCGAGCTGAGGAGACCAATCGACCAACAATCCTTTCAGTCAACCAGCCAACCAACAAAACCGATGCTGCAGCCGTATATCCCACACACACATCATCAGCGTTCCGTTAAAAAAAAAAAAAACAGCAGCGATCACAGACTCACACCTGGCCTCCCCCTATATATTATTTCGTAGTAACCCCTCCCCCCTCCCCCCGACTACCAACACCACCACCACCACCACCACCACCTCCATAAGGGGCTATAAAAGGGCGTCAGGGTGCATACACATACAGAGGCGAACGGAACCGGACGGCACTGAGCTGAGAAAGTCGGGGGGCACGAACGGAGCACCAAAAAAAAAATGAAAACAAATGAAAAAATAAAAAACAAAGGGGAGGGAGGGAGGAAAGGAGGAAAGGAAGAAGGTATTACGTAATACAGCTACAAATAAGAGTCGCTGCATGCATAAAAGCTCAATCCTCCCCCCTTTGTACCACCCGTAAGCATGTTGTCGCTTTTCGCTGCCAGATGCTCTCTCTCTGCTCTGTGGCCGTTTTGCCTCCCGCTTCCGGGAGAAAAGAAGAAACGCATAAGCCCATCCGACCAACTGTTTTTGATACCCGTACTGCTGCTGACGTTGCTGCTGCTACTGCCGCTGCTGAAGAGATCGATCAATCAATCCATCGATTGAGCGAGCGAGCGAGCGAGCAGCCAAGCCATCATCGAGCGGGCAGCCTAGCGAGAGCGAGTACAGAGCAGGCCAGCCGCGGCGCCGGTAAACCCAACGCAGCCGGGAACCCAACGCATGCATCGAGCACCATGCATCAAAAGAACCATGCATCAAAAGCATCAAGCCTCAAGCAATCATGCGCATCAAAGGCTCGAAAAGCACCATGGCATCAAGCATCATGCATCAAGAGCATCGTGGATCAAGCACCAAAGCAATCGTGCACCAAGGCTCATGCATCAAGCAAAACCATGCATCAAGCATCTACACCAACAAGCCTCATGTATCAAAGGCTCCAAAAAGCATAATGCATGCATCAGGCCTCCAGCCACAATCGTCAAAGGCATCACGCACCAAGCAAGCCCCAAGCCTCAAATCATCAAAAGCATCATGCATCATGCATCAAAAAGCGATCGAGCAAATCAAAAGCAATCAAGAAATAAAAAACCATCACCCATCAAAGCCTACAAAAGCAGCAAAAAATAGCATCCCGAATCACACGACGACAAACCGTTCAACAAGAAAAGAAAAGAAAAAACTCAAAGTCGACGCGACACCAGGGTCATGAGGTACTTGAGTCCCTTGAGCCAGTCCTTATGGCTCTGCCACACTGAGTTAGCCAGCCCCTGCTGGATCGCGTTGGCAGCCTTCATGTCGCGCGTCTGATGTTAGTTTTCGGCCGCGGGAGGGCCGAGCGTTTCCACGCCGCCAGAAGGAGAAGGAGGAGAGGAAGAGGAAGGGGGGGGGGGGGGGGGGGGGGGGGGGGGGTTTTTGTGGGCGGGACGAAGAAATAATCCCCCCTCCACCTTTTCCACAAAAA
>MEHQ01000475.1:693017-709548 GCA_008828725.1 Saccharina japonica | reverse complement strand
TCTGTGGGTAGAACCATGCCACCTCCCCTCCCCCCCTCTCCTCCGTACCTGCGGCTGGGGGTGGCTCGCTACGAGCTTAGCCGGGTCCCAGACGTTGACCGTTCCATCGCCCATGCCTCCAGCGATAAGACCGTATGGGTACTCCGCCTGCTTCGTCGCCATCTCCGACCATGCCAGTGACGCGAATCGGGTGCTGCGGGAGGAGAGGGGAAACATAAAAAAATAAAAAATAAAAAACGGCGGGGATAGGACGGACGTTGGGTTTCCAGGTTCAGAGGGGAAGCAGGAGCGGAAGCACCGGGGGGGGGGNGGGGGGGGGGGGGGGGGGGGGGGGGTATTAAAGTAATCTCCGATCGAACCACCGCCACGAATCGGGTGCTGAGCGTGGGGGGGGGTGGAGGCGGAGTAAGGCATGGAATGGGTTTCCGGGTTGGAGACGGAAGCTGAGGCGGGAGTTGAGGGGGGGGGGAGGAAGGATAAATAATGAGTCCATCGGTATAGCGTTAGGATGTGGTCGCAGGCGGGGGTTAGGGAAAAAAGCAAGCGGAGGCGGTGTGCGCCAGGGGGTAAGGGGCAGGGGCAGGGTGGAGGGGGTCAAACGACCAGGTCTATACGTCCATACAGCGTTCGGAGGCGGTTGCAAGCGGTGGTGGTTTCACGCAAGGAAGGGGCGATTTTCGCCAGGGGGAAAGGGGTTGGGGGCGTACTCATTCGTTGCTTGCCTTATTCATTTGACCCTTGACCACGCACCCCCCGCGCCGGGGGGGGGGGGGGGGGGGGGGGGGGGGGGGGGGGGGGGGGGTATCCTGTTCGAATTGACAAAACGGAACAACCCAAGCAGGAGTTTTCGGCATGAAGGGCATCAAAAAGGGCCGACTGAGCCGGTGAGAGACAAGAGAGAGAGAAGCGCTCGGTTTCTTCGCAGTTCTAGCTCTCGCATGAAACCGGCAGCGCAGCAGCATCTGCAAACACAACACGTCCCATCGGTCGGGCTCAACCTACTGAGCGGCGAGCCGTGCCGGAAAAAGGCCAGGAGCGGTCGTCGATCTCTCCTCCCGCATAATTTCGACGCTGTCGTCCATATGCAAGTAAGTCCACCTCACAAGCGGTTCTTAGCAGGACGCAGCTCACCTTTCATGCGACTCGCCCGACACCTCACGGCGCTTCGCGCTTTTGGTGGAGGCAATGTCTGCCTGGTCGGTGAAAACCCGACGTGCTCTGTCCCGGCATTTGTAGGACTGCGAGGGTCTATGGCCATACGACTACGGCCATGCATGACATGAGTACCCCCCCCCCCCCGCCCAACTTTGCTTGGTCGGTGAAAAACCCGACATGCTCTCCGTTCCCGGTCATTGTACGTAAGGATGCGAGGGTATATGCGTCATACGGACTACGACCATGCATGAATATGAGATACCCCCCCCCCCCCCCCCCGCGCGCGCCTCACAGCCTCGGGGTACCGCCGGCTCGAACACCCTCCGATATGTTTATCAAGGCAAGGTTTTTGCATGCACAAGGATAAGAAAAAAAGAAAGAAAAACGCACCTACTGTAATGCATAATAATAAGTTTTGCGGGGGGCAGAAAGGGGTCGAGGAGTGGCGGTGGGGGGAAGTGGGGGTCTTACGCCATGGGTGAGGGTCTCACCCACGCGCCAGTGCCACGAATAGTGGG
This sequence comes from Saccharina japonica, assembly GCA_008828725.1. Classification (NCBI taxonomy): domain Eukaryota; class Phaeophyceae; order Laminariales; family Laminariaceae; genus Saccharina; species Saccharina japonica. The sequence goes on along the minus strand of MEHQ01000475.1, from coordinate 707,875 downwards.
TTGAAGCGCCTACAGCAGTAGATCCACCAAAGCCAAGAGAGGTAACTAACGGTAACCAACAGAGGTAACTAACCTGGTCTTAACCTTGCCCAGCAGAGTTCCCGAGCCGCCGCCGCTGCCACCGTTGCCGCCCCCGCCGCCGTCGGCGTCTCTTGAGAAATCGAGCTTGTGAAGCTCCAGCTCTCCGCCGTAGTCATCGAAGCCCGACCCTCCTCCGCTATCCTGTTCGCGTCGCATCGCGTCACGTCACGTTGCGGGTCGCCGTTTGGTTGTTACGTGTTGCTGATACGTCTATCGCTATGATACTACTAATAGTATACGTTCGCCGTTGCTGCTGCCGCCGTTATCGTTTCCGTTACGTTTTGCCGTTACTGCTGTTGCCGTTTCAAGGTACCCGTTCGTTCCGGTTGTTGGTACACCAGTTCCGCCTTTATTTACCGTTACGGATACCGATACTGCCGCTGCAGCAGTCACCGTTACTGCTTACCCGTGGATTGGTAGTGGAGGGCGTACTTACACGGCGCATCTGCTGGCCACGGCAGTGGTGCAAGAAAACTTGGAGGCCAATGCAGCCGCCAAGAGATATCAGACAACAACAGGGTCTGCTATATATGTATCATGTATTCCATAATCTGCTGCTGTATACCAGGGTATATTTACATGCACGCATACAACCAGTAAAATCACAACTCACGACAACCGGTATCAAAGGCGTTATACCAAAACGTATATAGGAACCGAGGAGCAGAACAAGGGACACCTTTCTTTTCTACCATCTGGCCATGATATATCCGGGCTTCCCTCGTCGTATATGAGTGTACAAAACTCCAGGCGGTGAGCGAACCGACACTTAAAATATACCTACGTATCGTCTATACGAGTATACGTATGTAGTGCATGCTTAATTTGCACCCTACTACTCTCGCTTGGCGACCTGATCCCACCCCGACCTGATCCCACTTGGACCTGAGCCCTCCAAACTGTCCCTGGGTATATAGGTAGCCGCCGGCAGGACCCACCAAGCACCAAGACCCCAGGCCGACCAAAGTCGAGGGTCGGCCAAAAACAGTCAGCCACAAATCTCGTCGAACGTGTGGTAAACTACCCTCCTCGTGTCTCGGGAAAACTTGTGTTTCGTATATATATATACCATGTCTGTTTTCTGGCTTGAGTCCGTCGCACATTATTTCCTTCCTTCCCCAGCACGAATTCAAAATAATATATACAGCCGAAATTACCGAAGAGACACCCCCTGCTAATAATGGCATGCGATGTATGTATATGTATATATATACGATGACCACAGCATTCTTGTCTTCGGCGGTAGTTTGTGGGCCACAGAGCTGGTAACTTTTTTCTGGGATGGAGAAACAGCAGGGACGCTGATGAAAGAGGTGTGCTGGGTGCCGATGGGTGAAGAACACAACACACACACATTATATTACGCACCTTCGTTCCGAGTGCGATGAGGCCAGGGTGCGCCGCGACGTTGCTCCAGGCGATCGTCGCACCCTTATCCGTCAGCTCTTTCAGAAACGACATCGCTCGAGCGGGCCCAGCTGCTGCTGCTGCTGCTACTGCTGCTAATGCTGCTCAGCTGCTGCTAACTTGCTGCCGCTAATGCCGCCTTGTCTCGCCCTCCTGCTCCTGCTGCTTAGCTGTTGCTCCTGTTCCTGCTGCTGCTGCTGCTGCTGTTGCTACTGCTGCTTCCCGTGTCTACCGTCCTGTCCCTCCTCTCGTCTTGTTAATTCTCACACCGATGGAATAATATAATAATACTCGTGACCCGCCCCTACCGTGTTTTTTGTTTTGTTTTTCGTCTGAGGTGAGTCGATTCGGCCTCAAGCAAAGAGTAAAAAATGACCAGCCTATTATGCCAGCTCAACTTTCACGCTCGTGAAAAAACGAAAACGGGAACGAGCTCCTCTCTTCCCCCTTCCCACGATTGGCTGTGTTTTTTTTGTGGTGTTGTACGTACAGATGTGTGTATGTATGCCGTACGAGAGGGCATAATGTAGGAAGCAAGGAAGCGAGCAAGCAAGCGAGGAAGGAAGGAAGGAAGGGCCGAAGGGTGGGCGAGTACAGTCAGCCATCCACTTACTAATAGTTACGTGGTATTGCGTTCTATACGTATATAACATTAGAACAGCAGCAGTATGTACACAATTCTCATTTGGGGTCAAGCGCAATTTCTGGTAGGACGCATGGTGTGTCCGAGACAAATTTCAGCATAAAAAAAAAAAATCATACGTTTCGTCAAAACTCAAACCCAAAAAAAATAATGTCCCTATAATGCTATAATGTGTATACGAAGTTCGAGTATACGATTGTAGATGCATGATACTCATCTGTGATCTATACGAGCCGAGCAAGAGATGCAGTTGAGTTCTAAAGGTTTCTTGGGCGCAGGCAACATCAGAGTAAAACGAGTGGAAACGAATACTGCACAGATGCTCGCAGCAGTACCTGGGAGTTAAAGTAAAGTATGTCCGAAAGAAAATACTTCAGGTACTTCTTGTAGTCGCAGTATTTTTTTTTTTTCATGTACTGCGGGATACTGCGAGTACTCGCAGTATTTCGAGATGATGTACTGCGGATGAAATACTGCCATACTCGCAGTTTTTAGGGGTTCAATACTACTGCCGTGGAATACCAGGTACAAACAAAGCAGTACTGCTGTGCGTTCCAAGCATTTCAGGGTTCTCTACTGCGGGTACTGCCAAGTACCCGCAATATTTCGTCTATTGGTTCTGCGAGTACTCGGAATTTGAAGCATACTTTGACCATTTCGTCTCCTCGAACCCGGAAAAAAAGGTCCTCCTTTCAGAGTACATCATACATATTCCCCTTTCTCGTACAAGGCCAGACACATAAACAGATCATACAGGTTCTGAAGTGTGCCCCCCCTTTTTCGTAAATATTTGTATACGACCGCAGTATGAATAGCTTCAATTATGTACAGTTTGTGCACCGTTTCGATAATTCCAATCCCCATTTTATTGCAGAAAGACTCCACGGATGGTCCCACGAGTGGGCGTTGCAGTAAACTACTTTGCGGGGGGGGGGGGGGGGGGTACTCATATCGTGCACGGCCGGAGTCGTATGACCAAAGACACCTGTGTTGCACTGCCCATTGCCCACCATAAAATCGTGATTTGGCCGAATCTACTTTCAGCGTTCGACAACTGGAACCACAACACCCCTGATCTTTCCTGTGGGAAAAAATGCAATCCACCACAACTCCATCAATATCGTCGATCCGAATATCTCCCACCCCCCAAAAGACTTCTTGGCGCACCCACAGCAGTGTGGCAAAGTGGCAGCCGATTCCGTGCCCTCTACTGTGCGCGACCTCGTCGCTCAAGTTTGAAAATGTGGTTCCAGGTCGTTTGTCTTGTTCTGTAAACAAGTTGTTTTTTATTTTTTACAGCTCAAAACGTTTTTTTTTTTTCAAATATGACAACGAGTACTCGTCTACCGGAGGAACTAAATGACTTCGTTTTTGTACACGTTTCTTTGATTTTTGAGGCACAATTCTGAGGCCGATTACGCCGTCTGTTGGATCGATCCCGGTGTCTCCCGCCCCTGAAAACCTTCCTTGCATATTATATATACACGGGCACAGGAACAGTCCTGGGCGATTTCGTCCACGCCTTCCACCGCGACCTCGGCCGTGAAGATTGTCTTAAAAGGCGGCGTAATTGCTTCGAGCGAAGCTGCAACCTGCTTCCATCTGCGGGAAACTGAATGTATCCAACTCTAGGAGGATCAAGCACCATCAAGCTACCGAACAGGCTCTACCATGACTTGATTGAGTTCCTCTGCGTGTGGTGTGTCATTTGGAGGCTTCTGTGGGGAGCACGGTGTTTGTGAAAAGGGCAACCCCGTTTTCCACAAATTAGGCGTTATCTGAAAGTAGTTTATTTTGGGTTTCGTGGGCACTGCAACACAGGTGTAGCCTACTTTGGGGGGGGGGGCAACTGGAGTAACTAAGAGTACTCGTATTAATAGCAGTATTTCGGGAGTATATACTGCGAGCACTCACAGTAATTACGGATTCAAAACTCTTGACTCTTGATACGCTTCGAGTACTCCCAAGTTTTTCGGATGTTTGTACTGCGGGTATTGCTTGTACTCGGGGGTTTTGTACTGCGCATACTCCCAGAACTAGCAGTATTTGGGCCTTCCGTACTGCTTATATTCCCAGTACTTGCAGTATTTAGGCCTCCAGTATTGCAGTAGTTCCAGTACGCGGGAGTACGAAATGGTACTCGATCCTCCGAATACACTCGGAGTATGGGTTATACTGGGAGCATCTGTGGAATACTCTGTACATCAGGTACTGGTAAATAATATCGGGAAAGCAAATAGCTGAGGCCTTCGTCTTATCTTTCTCTCTTGCTCTTTCTCTCGCTGACACAGGGATATCCATAACATACGGACATATTCATACGGACAGATATGTACTGCTGTAGATACCGATACGATCACTCTCTGGCCATGCCGATACCGGTATCAATTGCCACACAGTACAGGAAACGTAGTAAGAAACAGGCTAATAACTAATAAGAAAGCCAAGCTGAGATTGGGAGGAAAATAGGAAATTCGGGAGGCGTTATCTTGAAATTGGTGTAGAAATCACTCTCTCTCAAATAAGAAATCCATCCTGGACCATATTTCCTGTTTCTTATTATTAATAGGTGCCCTGTACTGCATGATTTGCTGCTGTTGTATACCAGGTACTCTGTACTGGAATATAGCAGTGTGCGTAGCAGTATATACGAGTACAGCAAATAGTGTTCAGCAGGCACATTTGGATACAGCCAGTAGTACAGGGCACCTACGTACAGTAATAGGAAATAGGAAAGCTGGCTCAGGCTGGATTTCTTATTTGAGAGAGGCGGCTTTCTACACTATTTTCGAAATAACGCACTCGAATCTCTTATTTTCCTTTACGTGTCAGCCCAGGTCAGCCTGCCCTTCTTATTAGCCTGCTTCTTATTACTCGTAGGTATTAGGTGTCCTGTACTCGTACTGCGCTGTTGTAGGATGCATACCACTTGTGATCCCAGGTGGTATGATTCGCACCAATCAAGCTCAAGACCACGAACGGTGGTGGTGGAATCTACTGCTGTACTGCTTGTAGCACCGGGGGTGCATACGAAAGACAACCACCCAAGACAGCAGACGGACAAGAATGGAGAATTTTACGAGTAAGAAGCGTACCAGGTACGTATTAATAGTAGTGAGGCCTTGGTACGTGTACGTCGTACGTATTCGTATACGTACGGAATCGGTGTGTGGCATAACCGACCCATTTCCCATATTTCTGCAACCTTCGTACATACTCGTACTGGTACCAGGTAAGGCATTGATACCTTGCCCGTGCGAGTGATGTACGTACCCGGTACAGATTAAAACGAGTACTTCCTTTTGAGGGTTCGCTTTCCGGGATTTCCATACCACCTCGGCATGTATAGTACCAGGTACGAATCATGGATAGAGACCTCAGAAAGCTCGTCAAGGGAGAGACTATGATACCAGTAAGTAAGAAAGCGGAGAAAACGACGCAGCCACGCCCCCTCGACCGGTCATTTCGTTTTTTTAGAGCACCTCCAGGAACCTCGTAAAAAAGTTAAAAACTCTGTATCTCACGCTCGAGGAAGGAGGGAAACAGCAAAGCAGGCAGAGCGACTTGCGGGCCTATCGCTGTTGTTAGGCTTTAGGTTAGTGGGGTATCAACGTGACTAGGGACCAGCAGACGACCGAGGGCACTTCGTAGCAACAGCAGCAGCAGCAGCTGCGGTGGTGTCGTCGAGCGGAGCATAACGGATTATCGCTCCTGCTGTGCTCCTTGTACTCTGCTGCTTATTTTCGTGCAAGCCGCAAGAAAAGAGGGGCAGGGAATGGGGGACGGTGCAAAACAAGCCCGCACGGGGGCGGTCGGCAGCGGCGGCAGCTGCGCGGCCACGCGAGCCCCACAGGGGGGGAATCCTAACCGTGCAATAAGGCTGGTCACCCTACAATGTCGTCGAGGCGAGAGCTGCGGTCGGGGTATGTACGCAGTCTGGGAGGATACCCCTGGCGGAACAACAGCACGCAGCAACACGGCTTTTTAGTCTCTTTTCATAGAACACCGTAGGAAAGCTTTCACCTTTATTCGGGCAAAACGGGAACCCGCGGCAAAGGCCCAGGTTGCAACCTCAGTCGATTCCGGAACTCCCTGGTGCAACTCTATCCGAACAACTCGCAGGGCAAGTCACTCACCGCACCTGTCAAAATCTCCTGCGCTGGCGAGAGGAACAGAGAAAACGGAAGCTACCCTCCTTCGGATAGAAAAATTGTCCCCTGATGAAAACGGCAACATAACATTGTGGAAACCCTTTGGCTGCTAGTGAGTGGGAGATGGCCGGGTGAAGGAGGAGGCGGAGAAAAGGCACGGTTGCGGTTCACGATTTGTCTCTCGAAGTCACGCAGAGGCACGAAGCGGAGCTTGTCTCCCGCTAACGGAGGAGCCAAGGCACAACTCCCTTGCCTTACACCCGAGAGAGATCTGCGCATTCGTTCGTTCGTTCTTTTTCCGAAGTAGAATATCGCCTGCCGTGAAAATTGGGCTCGCACACCTGGCATCGTGCAAGAACATACAGGAACAATAGGCGACAACAGCACCTTCAGCAACAGCAGCAACAGTAGCAGCAACACAGTAGTAGCGGTGGCGAAGCACGCCGTCTTCGGCTGGAACGAGACCGGGGTCCGCTAGGGCCAGCAACCTCCACCCAGAGGTGGCAAGCAGCCTCTGCTGATGGAGGGGAAGGTGCCCGACGGCAGTGCGCATCGACAGCAACAGCAGCAGCAGCAGCCTCCAGGAACGGCCTCGAACCTCGACAGCTTCTTCAAGCGCCTGGGGCAGGGGCAGAGCTCTCGATTATGGGCCGGTCCGGGAAGGTCCGGCGCGGCGGTGCCTGGTTCCCTCCGGCCGCACCTACACTCTAGAAACGACGCTGCTGGGGATAGTAGTAGCAAGCTTCCGCCGCCGATGCCGGCGGCAGCAGCGCCGGGGACAGCGGGGGCGGCGGTGTCGGCGGCGGCCGCGGGGGCGGTAGCGGCCGCCTCCTCGCCACGTAGAGGTAGGGGGGGCATGACAGCGGGAGCGGCAGACGAATGGTACGGCAACGGAGGAAGCGGAGGAAGCGGGGGGGGCTCTACTGCTATTAACAATAGGTCTAACAACAATAGGGTAACGGCTCTGCCGAGCGGTGTCGGTGGTGACGGTGCAGGCGGAGCGGGATCGGGAGCGGCTGGCGGTGAGGCTGGTGGTTCTTCGGCTGCTCCTGCTGCTGGAAGAGGTAACCGCGCAGCAGAAGGCTTGATGTGGGATTTTGCTTTTCTTGAGAGATACCGTTATGTATGATGATACGCCGTGAGTAAGTGCTGCGTGTGCGAGCGATGTTTAATGTACCATGGTATTTGTTTTGCGTTGGCAGTGGTTTGGGGTTACGTACGTATGATATATACGAACATGTGTACCAGGTATTGTATTTGGTTGCTTGCTTGCGTTTTCAAGAGGACCTTACATTTTCAAATGGGGGTCCAGTTCGGAGGGAAGCAGCGGAAACGAACGACAGGCACGCATGCCGCGAGAACATTTGCGTATGTATGCGTCTTGTCTACCGTACGTACGCATTGCATCTGTTCGGAGTATACGAGAAAGAGTGCTCTATGCTCTGTGCTCTGTGCTATAACGAAGTACACGAACAGCGAAGACAGCAGCGGTACGTAGACAACGCTGCTCCTGCTGTGTGCTTTCTTGTCCGTAGAGCACAGACGACGCGTTTCGTTCCATGTTGTTGTGGTTAGAAAGCCAGGACCTCGGCCGAGTCAACCTAGAGTCTTGCCAAGCACAGCATCCAGCATCCAAGCATTGACCACTGGTACGTATAGGGTTCGGGTTGGGGTTAAGGGTCGGAGGGTCGGCTTCAGGCACCGAGCACGAAACCTCCGTAAAGATTCAACATCAATGTGTGTCCACCCACCCCTGGATCTCTCTCGGCACAACCTCAACATGAGTTGCGCGACCATGACTGACGATCGCCTCCCCTGCTGTAACCTGGTACCTTTTAACCGCACCAACTGCTGCTGATGCGTATGCTGCTATTACTGCTGACATTGATGAATTCCTCTGTTGCACGGTCGGGCCCGATTTCCGCCTGTTCTACGACAGCTCTTTCTAGACTCCTGTTCTTCCTACGGCACGTCGTGCCATATTTCGTGTTTCCAGGTGCCGTTATGTATCACGAGGTACTTCTGTTGTTATCGCTGTGTGCCGCACCGGTATGGAACAGAGTGTGGGGCCCTGTATACTGCTACACTTGATCCCTACTTTTTTTCCTGCGTTTTCCTGCCCGGCCGGCCCTCTCGTTCGGCCGCTGTCGCTTGGTTTCGCCTGCTGTGACCCCCCCGACATCAGATCTCAATGTAGAATGTTGGATTGCCGCATTCCGCCCAGTCAGTAGATGCTGGGTCCTGCTCGGTGGTTCTCGTTCGACGTGGTCTCGTCGCCGCCTTGCTTTTTGCTAGCAGTAGTTTCGCCGGCGATTTTGTTCTGCGTTCAAAATATAGAAAAAGTCACCCCCACCCCCAGGCTCTCCTGCCCCCGTCCCCCCCCCCGGCTCGCCCTGCGTAGCTTCTCTTTCAAATGTGCGCCATCCCCTCCCGAGCCTTCTTGATACCACCCGGTCACGGCATCGGGCCTGTCTCCTTCAGAGTAGTACAAGCTGTAGATTTTGCTTAACTTCCATAGCCCCGTGACACGATTTTTCGATACAGAAAATACTCCCCAACCCGCGCTGGTTTTTCCTCTTCGTCTCACTTTGTAAATACCACTACGTACCCTCGTTTGTGGTTTACGCATAAACTACATCGGATGCCCCACTGTTGCAGCGGCACCGGCAGTTGGAGCAGGCCCAGGCTCGGCAGCGGCAGGCTTAGCAGCGGGGAACGACCGCAGGCGTCGAAACAGAACCGCGGGAGACCTCTCCCCCTCTCCCCTCGGGGCCAGTGGAGGAATGTGGAGCGAGCCAGATGCCGGCGGCGGCAGTGGCGGTGGTAGTTGGAACCGGGCGGGCGCCGAGGGCGTCCCCGGCAGGTCTTCGAACCACTCGCGCGGGGGGTCAGTCGGCCCGGCAGCGACAACCTTCGGGTCGGGCTCCGGCAGACGCGGCAGCGGCGGCACGGGCTTGACCTTTGCAAACTCCCACGTTGGAGACGACCCGATGTATGCACCGCCCTCGCCGTCGCCCGTACCGCCGCCGCCGCCACCGCCAGGAGCGGCCCCGTCCCCGGCACCATCGCCGCCATCACAATCACCGGAAACCCCGGCGGTGGCGGTGGCGAAGCCACCCGCGAAACCGGCTGCGAGACCGGGTCTCAAGCAGCCGGCGAAACAGCCGGCAGAGGGGGAGGGGGAGATGGACGGGTCGGGGGCGATGGGAGGGGAGGGGCTGGGGTTGGCGGGGGGAGCGGAGGCCGGTGCGACAGCGCCGACCCCCGTGCCCCCGCTCGTCGCCCGGCCGAGCTACCGAGATAAGCGCTTCGACGAGGTGCTCGGGGAGGAGGTGGTGAAGCTCGACGAGCTGCGGAAGATTAGCTGGAACGGGGTCCCCCCCGTCCACCGCGCCGCTGTGTGGCAGCTGCTGGTGGGGTACATGCCGGCGAACCGGGTGCGTCGGGCGGCGGCCCTCGGGCGCAAGCGCAGGGAGTACCGGGAGGCCGTGCCGCAGTACTTCGACGTGCCCGATGCCTCGCGGACCCACCAGGAGCAGAACATCCTGCGGCAAATTCTGGTGGACGTACCCCGAACCTGTCCAGACGTTCCGTTTTTTCACCAGGAGAAGGTGACCACTATTATTGTAATACCGGCACCGGTTACACGTGTGTTTGCCTGGCATGTTTTTTTTTTTTTTTTTTTTCCGTCCCATTTATTGTCCTCGCACTCATGCCCCTCTGCCTCCCTAGTCGTAACTCAGATCTGGGGTCACAAAGCAGGCTCTTCTCCCTCCTCCCCACTACGGTTCGTGCCTTGATTTTTATCGCGCAGAGGGCTCAGCATTCCCAACGCTCGTCGATTTTCATCGAATTTTGCTAACTCACGCTCTCGCGCTTTCCGCTATTAATAGTCAATATTTGTTTTTGTGAGAAAAATTCCCTATTATGAGCATGCACTCGGGGGGGGCTCGAACCCACGACCTTGACTGAAACAGGGACGAGATTCACCTGTCATTCCACCCACCGTATACAACTTGTTGATTGCCTGATGCCCCAAGGGACATCGCAGCGGTACATGTAGTACGGTATACATGGTTCCCCTTGTGGATGTGGTGGACTTGACATCCCGGAGGTGTCGCAAGTTGTACAAGGGGCAACATCGTCATCATTACCAGACACTCCTCCTATTTATATATGATGGCTGGATGAGGTTCGACGACGTGCGGTCGATTTTAAAAAATTTGATGTGAAGATGTGGACACGATTGCATCTCCTGGTGAACACTGCGCACAAAAACAAAAGCACCGAAAGCATCGTGGCTGTCACAAAGGCCAAAGCGTGGAGCGCGGATGCTGTTGTACCACTGCTGTTGCAGTCCTGCCGCTGCTGCTGCTGCTGCCGCTGCTGCTGCCGCTGCTACTGCTGCTGCTGCTGCTGTACCGCTGCTGTCGTTGTAGTGCGTACCGTGGCTGCGCCGTTCCTTTTGTAATTCCGAGGAAGTGTGGTTTTACATCGTCCTGTCCGAGCTACTGCACCGCTCTTTGGATCATGTGTTCGTTCCTATTCCCTAGGAAAACATCAATCACAAAGGGAGGCACTTGGTGTGCGACTGCTGTGTTGTACCGTGGCTGCCACAAAGTAGAGAGCTTAGTAGAGAACTTGGGAGCTGGAGAGACGGCGCGATACAGCAGCAGCAGCAGCAGAGCGAATACCTGAAATTGTGGGGTTTCCGTTGTCCTGCGCGGCTCGGCATCGCGGAAAGCAATCTCGTGAAGAAAAAAAAACAGCTCGCGCGACTTTGAACGCCCAGAGCACCCGCCACGGAGCCCGGTCGGGGTCCAAACTTGCACCCCGTAGCGTACACGCGGGGGCCCCTGCGTGCCCCGTAGCCGAGAGCGCTAGGAAAGACCTTCGGCCGGAAGACAAATGCTCACCAACGCGTAGTGCATTTCGTACATATATTAAACATACATTGTACGTAGTGCAGTACTGGTACAGCAGTGCAGTGGTTCCGCGGGTGTGTGGCTGCTTGTCGAAAGAGAGTTTCCTCCTTGAGGCTCGTCGGACCGAAGCGCGTGCATGGGTACACATAATATTTTCGTGGGTGTTTTGTTTTCGGGGCGAACGCATGCAGTTGGTAAATCGCCGTACTGCTGTGCATGTCTAGATACGTCGTTGATGCAACTGCTCTCTGTATGCTGACTGCTGTGTGCCGTGTGTCGTATGTATGCCTGCGTATGTCCGTATATATGTAGGTATTGTATGCCTGCGTGTAATCGTATAGGGGCTTGCTTATATACCCCCTCCTCCCCCCACCCCTTGCTCTCTCTCTCTCTTTCTGGCTCGCTAAGCCTCTCGGGAGCGCAAACCTACCTCTTCGCACCTCCGCCCGCGCGCTTTTCACGCTATTACTAACAACTTCCAACTGCTTCTACGCAACAGTAAACCTGGGCCCTCTTCGCCCCCCCCCCCCGCCCCTTCTCGTCTGCCCGCCTATCACACCCGCCCGGCACCTTTACTTTTTTTGCCTACTTCCCTTTGTCCTTGTCTTCGCGCGTTTTTGTTTTTTGTTTTGTGTTTTTTTTTGTTTATGGTCGACGGGGGACAAAAAAACAAAGGTGCAACGTGCGATGGAGCGGATACTGTACATATGGGCTATCCGACACCCGGCGAGCGGGTACGTGCAGGGCATCAACGACCTCCTCACCCCGCTCTACGTGGTGTTCCTGTCGGCGCACGTCGGTGAGCAAGCAGCCTTCAGGCCCCCCCGAGCGTCGTCGAGCCTCTCTCTTTATCTCTCTGTTCGTTCTGCTCGTGAAGCTCTTGCTCTCTATATGGTACCCGCCACCACTGCCGCCGAACACCCGCTTACTCGCCCAATTGTTGCCGAGTAGAGGGACGGAGACCCCGTGTGTCCACATATATATATGTACGCCCACATCGTGCTGGGGGTTATATAGGCAGTCCCGGCCACGTGTGTACATGGGGGGAAAACCCCGGGCGTCATTGCCTCGCGCCCCCCCCCCCAAAGCTTTTTGCTTATTTATGATTTTTGCTGCGCTTTTTTTCGTGTTTATTCATACGTTTGTTTGTTGTTTTTTCGAGCAGGGCCGTCGGTGGAGTCTAAGGACGTTAGCAGGGTGGACGAGACTCTGCTGGACGAGGTAGAGGCCGATGTGTACTGGTGCCTCACAAAGCTTCTCGACAACATACAGGTGAGAGCCGTGCCGGCGGTGGGGAGGTGTGTGTGTGTAGCCTAGTGGGAGGCGGGAGCGGCCGCGCCGTTCCTGCTGCTGGCGTTTTTTTGCTGCTTGTTGATTGATGTAGCGGCGTAACTGCAATGTTTATGACGGCGGTGTAACTGCTTTGATGTTATAACCGTACGTAACGGCGTACGAGTAACTGCTGTGATGGCGGCGTAACTACCGTACTGTTGCGGTGTAACTGTAACGGCGTAAACACTACTGCGACTATGGCGTAACTGCCGCGCTGCCCGCGTATTTACTGCTGTGAAGGGTGTACCTCTGTATACGGCGTGGGTGTATAGTGCTAGTGCCATTATGCCATCGTCTTCGAGGCCCTCGTTGTTTTTCGCGGAAATTAGCTTAAGATAAGTTAAGAGATGAGCCCGCGCAGGGAAGGGATGGAGGAGCTGCTGTTGCGCCATTGCTTAGTGTTTTCCTCGGAGTGTGCTACCAGGTACTACTTACTGTACGTTGTGTACTCTGTGCATAAAAAGGCTTTGACACATCATTAAAAAAAAATACGATGCGTATGATAGCCTCATGACGAAAGTGGCTTGGGTTTCTGCTGTGCGTATTATATCGTACGCTATCGCGCGGTTGGTTTTTTTTTACATCAAGGGGAAGTTCCACTATTGTTTGATCTCCAATGCGTTTTGCGATTTTTTCCCCGTTTTTCTCTTTTTATATTGCGGCATCGTGTCGCTGTCGTGCCGTATCATACCGTTCAGCAATTGTCGAGTTTGGTTTTCCTCGTCCTCTCTCTCCTTTTTTTTCCCCCCTTCTTTTTTGGTTTGTGTGAGCGAAAAATGACCCGAATAACACCAGCTTGCATCTGCAGCGGTACGCAGTGTGGCTCACTACCGTTATAAGTATATACGATGCTTCAATGCCCAACGCCACGAGGTTTGGTCCCCTCCCCTGTGCTCAACGCCCCAATGTTCGGCTCTCTGCTCTATGCTCTTGTTGTTGGCGGCGGCGTTTTTCGGCCGCGCAGGACCACTACACCGCGATGCAGCCGGGGCTCCAGCGAATGGTGCTCCGATTGGAAGAGCTCGTGCAGAGGATCGACGGTGAGGGGATATTTTAGCACCCCCCCCCCCCCCCCCCCCCCCCCCTCCGTGTCCACTCCCCGAATGTCTGCTTCGTTTGTGAAAATCCAATGTGCTCCGCCCCGGCATTGTAGGGATGCGAGGGTGTATTGTCATACGACTACGGCCATGCACGACATCAGTACAGAGCGCCCCCCCCCCCCCCCCCTCCGTGTCCACTCCCCGAATGTCTGCTTCGTTTGTGAAAATCCAATGTGCTCCGCCCCGGCATTGTAGGGATGCGAGGGTGTATTGTCATACGACTACGGCCATGCACGACATCAGTACAGAGCGCCCCCCCCCCCCCCCCCTCCGTGTCCACTCCCCGAATGTCTGCTTCGTTTGTGAAAATCCAATGTGCTCCGCCCCGGCATTGTAGGGATGCGAGGGTGTATTGTCATACGACTACGGCCATGCACGACATCAGTACAGAGCGCCCCCCCCCCCCCCCCCTCCGTGTCCACTCCCCGAATGTCTGCTTCGTTTGTGAAAATCCAATGTGCTCCGCCCCGGCATTGTAGGGATGCGAGGGTGTATTGTCATACGACTACGGCCATGCACGACATCAGTACAGAGCGCCCCCCCCCCCCCCCCCTCCGTGTCCACTCCCCGAATGTCTGCTTCGTTTGTGAAAATCCAATGTGCTCCGCCCCGGCATTGTAGGGATGCGAGGGTGTATTGTCATACGACTACGGCCATGCACGACATCAGTACAGAGCGCCCCCCCCCCCCCCCCCCCCCAGCAAATTACCTATTGACCGGTGGATCCGTCCGAACCGACACCGAAACCGGAACCCAAATCCCAACCGAAACCAATCCTCCGAACCCACAACCGAAAACCGACAACAAAACCGCACTAAAACTGATTTCCAAAACCAAACCTCCAAACCGACAACCGTCAATGAAACCGCACTATAACCGATTCCCAACACCAAAAACCGAAACCGAACCGAACTAAAACCGAAACTGAAACCGAAACCGAAACCGATTTCCCGCAGCCGATCTTCACCGACACATCACGGAAGAGGGGCTCATGTACATCCAATTCGCGTTCCGCTGGATGAACTGCCTGCTGCTGCGCGAGCTCCCGCAGCGGGCGGTGGTGAGGGCGTGGGACACCTACCTCGCCGAGGAGAACGGGTTCGAGTCGTTCCACGTCTACGTGTCGGCGGCGCTGCTGTGCCACTTCTCGTCCACCCTCCGCGAGATGGACTTCCAGACCATGGTGAGATGGGGTGTGGGGCGGGGTGAGGTGGGGTGG
>MEHQ01000475.1:652412-692997 GCA_008828725.1 Saccharina japonica | reverse complement strand
TTGTGGGGGGGGGGGGGGGGGGGGGGGGGGATGAGAGAGAGAGAGAGAGTTAAGAGCGCCCCGTGACGGGCCAAAACAGGCTCTCTTAACTACACCAACTCTCTTATCTGTAGTGGGGAATACATACGTTTTAGTGCAGGCGGGACATGCCTATTTGGCCACTTTGAACTCCCGAATGCTCTTAACTCGGGCGGAACATGCCCATTTGGCCGCTATGAACTCCCGGATGCTCTTAGCTCGGGCGCGCTCTTAACTGGGGGTACCCACTATCGTTAATGAAAGGTGTGTGAAGGCAGACGGCGATTGCTCGACGGCTCTCTGACAAGGGGTACAATCCGTCGCCGCTGCCTCCAACCCTGCCGCCTCCGCTGCCTCCGCCTCCGCCACTCGAAAACCGGGCTGATGCATGCCGCCCCTCGCCAGGTGATGTTCTTGCAGGACATGCCCACCAAGGAGTGGGGAGAAGAAGAGGTGGAGCCGCTGCTCTCACAGGCGTACATCCTCAGCACGCTCTTCGAGAGATCCCCCAACCACCTCGGTGCATCTTGACACCGCCGGCCCCGGCCGGCCCCGGCCGCCGCCGCCGCCGGTTGCGGCGTCGCCTTTTCTGGCGTACTATTTAATGTCATCTGTCAGCCTTAAAAGCGCACGCCAAATGCTACTTGCCGTTAGGGGTGTAAACGTTGTTTTTTGGAGGTGTAACCGTTGTTTTTTGGAGGTGTAACCGTTGGTTTTTGGAGGTGTAACCGTCGGTTTTTGGAGGTGTAGTCGTCGGTTATGGGGGGTGCAACCGTTGGTTTTTGGAGGTATAACCGTCGGTTTTGGAGGTGGAACGGTCGCGATTTGGGGGTTGTATCCATCGCTTGTGCGGGGTGTGACCGTCACTTTTGGAATGAAAAGGCTAAACTTATTTTTCACGAGTTCTATGCATGCCTTCCCTGTGTGCGAGGTACGGGTCGCCCGCCCGCCCCGTGCTGGTTTTGCAACACCACCCTCCTGCCCCCCCCCCAACCGTTGGAGGTGTCTCTACTAGGAGTAGGAACGGTGCTCCGTCTCGGAAGGGGTACGCGGTCAGTGGTCGCATTATTAAGCTACGCAACAAATGAGTACCCCCCCTGCCGCCCCCCCGTCCCCTCCCACCGCCCTTTTTTTGTACGTAGCTAATTTGTTTTTTCGGGGTTTCGTGAAAGGACGTCGTTCGAATGTGGTTGGAGAAAGGTGGCTATTGTGAGGAGTAACCGGCCGGGTTGTTGTTGTTGGTCGTGGTGTTATTGCAACGAAATTTACTTCGGGTTTCTCTCCCCCCCTCCCCCCCCCCTCCTTCACCCGTCGTGTGCGGCGTGTTTCCTGGTTGTGTGCGTCGCCTTTCTGTATGCCCGTAGCGGCCGGGCAGCGTTCGCTACGTACGAGAGCTTTCTTTTTGTTTTGTTTTGTTTGATGTTTTTTCACTTTATTCTGCGCGTTGGTTTTGGTGTATTTTTTTTTTTTGTTTCTGTGTAAGTGCGAGAGGGGGGGGGGGGGGGGGGGGGGGGGGTAGCAGGGGGCGTCGTGAAGGGCGGGGAGGATGGGGTAGGGGTGCGTAGTAGGCGGGGCACGATCGGAGGAGGAGGAATGTGTTTTGCATAGGCAGGCACCATCGCCGGGCGTAATTCCGCGCGTTGGCCAGCCCTCCGGCTTGTTTGCCGCGCAAGCGGCGGCAAGCCAGCCAGCCAGCCAGCTAGGTATGATAGCGTATCATCAACCGAGTATAGTGGGTGAGAGTGAGAGTGGGGTGCGACGGCGGCGGTCGGGTGTGTTAAAAAGACGCTGTCGGGTGTTGGCTCTGTCGAGCTGTGGTTGGCTAGCGTGCCTACCCTGCACTGCGTGCGTGCTTGAGCTTGGGCTTGCATTTCTCGCGGGCGGGCGAGCGGACAGGCGGGCTTATGTACGTGCGCTTCCCTTGTTTTTTGCTTGCGCTCTCTTTTTTGTATGCCGTCGGGGTTTTTTGTTGGCGTGCGAATGTACGTTCGCTCGCGTTTTCGGTGAGCGATTGACTGATTGGTCGGTCGGTCGATTGGTTGCTCTGTTGGTGGTTGGTTGGTCGATTGGTTGACCCGCCGGTGATTGGTTGGTCGATTGGTCGATCCGTCGGTCGATCGGTCGGTCGATCGGCTGGTCGGTCGGTCCATTGGTTGGTTGGTCGATCGATTGACAGGGTGAGCGTGGTTCCATGCTCTAGGTGCTTTCGATGCACACGCACCCACGCGCGTCCCGACGCACAGCGAGCTCAGCTTACAAAGTTGAGAATGTGAAGTCAATTCTCGCCGGTTGAACTCGCAGAGCACTGACGACGTATAACAATGGAGAATGAAAACCAACTGAACATTTTAACCATCGCACCTCGCGGAACGAGAACTATCACCAGCAGCATCAGTGGTGCCAAGGTCGAAGGTTCAGCAGAAGAAGAAGAAGAATGCAGAAGGCAGAAGCGCTAAAACTACAGTACAACTCGCAGCATGTTTTTTTGGTGGCTGGTCTATTTAGTTTTCGATGTTATTACATATATATCGAAGCTGTCACTACGATCGGGCGCAAACATACTGTCCAGGGAACTAACTCACTCCCCTTCGAGACATCGTTGTTGTGGTGCGGGTGTGGCTGGTTACTCACACACACACAGCACAGATGGCCAGAGCCAAAGTAATACCGTTTCGAGAAAAACGCTCGCATATATACGGTGTAATAATAGGCGAGGCACAACTGGCGGGAAGAGGAGCACGCAGCAAGTCACGTAGTGGTGGAAGCCACACTGAGACTGGGCGCTGACGCTTGTTGAAAGCAGCCCCCCGCGCCGCCGCACTACTGACGTGCGCGCCGGGAGATCGACGAATGGACCGTAGTTTCGGGACCTCCCAGGTATAAAGCGACCTAAAAAGCGGTAAGTAAGCAAGCGCGGGCCTACCAACCTTCCTATTTAGAAGGGCCCGAATTAACGAGTATAAAATAAATTCAATTCGGAAAAAATAAAATTCAAATTCGCTTTTTATTGGTCAACACACGCACCAGCACCAAATATTATGCCCCCAAGATCCTAATCTTTGGTGCTGGTGCGTGTGTTGACCAATGAAAAGTGGATTTGTTTTTTTTTATTTTCCAAATTGAATTTTTTTCTTCTTCGTTAATACGGGCCCTAAGGAAAAGCGAGCGTGCAGTAGACTCGTGTTACGATAGAGGTATTATAGCACTTTTCGGCTGAAAAGGTTTTGGGAATGACAGGGCTCCTTATATAAACCCAAAACCATCAGAATTTCATTTTTGTGTTGCAAAAAAAAAACGATAGAGGTATAAATAGCACTTTTCGGCTGAAAAGGGTTTGGGAATGACAGGGCTCCTTATATAGTAACCCAAAACCATCAGAATTTCATTTTTGTGTTGCAAAAAAAAAACGATAGAGGTAGCACTTTTCGGCTGAAAAGGTTTTGGGAATGACAGGGCTCCTTATATAGCCCAAAACCATCAGAATTTCAGTTTTGTGTTGCAAAGAAAAAACCGATAGAGGTAGCACTTTTCGGCTGAAAAGGTTTCGGGAATGACAGGGCTCCTTATATAACCCAAAACCATCAGAATTTCATTTTTGTGTTGCAAAACAAAAACGATAGAGGTAGCACCTTTCGGCTAAAAAGGTTTTGGGAATGACAGGGCTCCTTACATAGTAACCCAAAACCATCAGAATTTCATTTTTGTGTTGCAAAAAAAAAACGATAGAGTTATTATAGCACTTTTCGGCTGAAAAGGTTTTGGGAATGACAGGGCTCCTTATATATAACCCAAAACCATCAGAATTTCATTTTTGTGTTGCAAAAAAAAACGATAGAGGTATTATAGCACTTTTCGGCTGAAAAGGTTTTGGGAATGACAGGGCTCCTTATATAACCCAAAACCATCAGAATTTCATTTTTGTGTTGCAAAAAAAAACCGACAGAGGTAGCACCTTTCGGCTGAAAAGGTTTCGGGAATGACAGGGCTCCTTATATAACCCAAAACCATCAGAATTTCATTTTTGTGTTGCAAAACAAAAACGATAGAGGTAGCACCTTTCGGCTAAAAAGGTTTTGGGAATGACAGGGCTCCTTACATAGTAACCCAAAACCATCAGAATTTCATTTTTGTGTTGCAAAAAAAAAACGATAGAGTTATTATAGCACTTTTCGGCTGAAAAGGTTTTGGGAATGACAGGGCTCCTTATATTAACCCAAAACCATCAGAATTTCATTTTTGTGTTGCAAAAAAAAACGATAGAGGTAGTACCTTTCGGCTGAAAAGGTTTTGGGAATGACAGGGCTCCTTATATAACCCAAAACCATCAAAATTTCATTTTTGTGTTGCAAAAAAAAACCGATAGAGGTAGCACCTTTCGGCTGAAAAGGTTTAGGGAATGACAGGGCTCCTTATATATAACCCAAAACCATCAGAATTTCATTTTTGTGTTGCAAAAAAAACTGATAAGAGGTACGAGTAGCACTTTTCGGCTGAAAAGGTTTTGGGAATGACAGGGCTCCTTATATAACTCAAAACCATCAGAATTTCATTTTTGTGTTGCAAAAAAAAAACTTTTATGCTTGACCCCCTAAGAATTGGCCCCTCGTTTTTGGGGACAAACTACTCGGAACCACTGTAGTCTGGGATATTTTTTAGTTCTGAATGGGTTAAGGCCGTGGGATTGTTCATCGGGTAGAGCTTTTACTTTCCTCCAAAAAAATGTTCTTGGGTGAGGTAAGAGCTCCTCAAGTAATAAGTGGCCACCCTCAGAAGGCAGAAACATGGGTCACCTTTACCGTAGCATGCGTCAATGGTATATACGACGCGTGCTACGGTAGAGGTCGTAGCACTTTTTGGCAGAATCGTTTTCTGAACGATCGGGCTCCTTAACCCAAATTCGTCGGAATTTCATTTTTTGTGACGAAATATGTTTCAGAGTGTACTTCGGTCATGAGATTTCTCATCCGGCAGCTCTTTTACGTTCCTCCGAAATCCTTTTTTCGGTGAGGTACATGGCGCTCCTTACGTGAGGAGCTCAGAAAAAACATGGTGCACCTCTATCGTAGCATGCGTCATACAACCATCCTCATGTTGCGTTCATTCGTGTCGGGACACATCTCCTTCCGCTCGTATACTCGTAGCAGTTCGGACATACATATATATATATATACATCCCATCTACCGCACACATCCAGCAGCCCAGGCTGCTTCTGTGTGGACGGTGCTGTCATGATTCGTCACTTTTTTTCGGCACGTTTTCCCAAAAAGAAAATGACGCCTCGAAGTTTCCTTTTTAAGGCATGCTTTCAAGTCCCCTTTTAAGGCAAGCCTTGAAGTTTCCTTTTCAAGGCACATGCCTTGAAGTCCCCTTTTAAGGCATGCCTTCAACAAAGTCCCCTATTAAGGCATGCTTTGAAGTCCCCTTTTGAGGCATGCCTTGAAGCCCAAAAAAGGGATTCGATACGTTGGGGCTGGAGATGAGTGTGACAAGGCTTGGAGTCTATTTCGGGGGGAGACGGGAACATATGGAAAGGGCGTGTGTGATGATATGAGCTGAGAGCACTACCGATCAATAGCAAGCAGAGTGGAAACTTTCGAGTTCGGCCACACGCACAATAATGTGCACTCGTACCTGGTACCTTTGGAGACGTACGTTCAACAACTGCACCCATAAATGGCTTGGGAGACGGACAGGGCTTTCAGCCCAATATTGGTGCTCCACAACACACGGCACCCCGGGGGTCAAATCGTTCTCCCGAGGGATCGTTTAACGCAGAAAAAACAAAACAAAATTTGGGCAAAGTCACGCCTGTGAGGGTAATTGTGTAATAGTGACAAGAGAAGCAGGATTTTTATATGTCAGACAAGAAAGTAGTTTCTGGTATAATATTTAGACCACAGAAATCAAGGCCCCCTCTTCTCTCCTCTCAAGACAAGGGCACGCACACACACATGCACGGCAGGCCGTCCTCTGCAAGGCGTATCACGGTCGCAAGAACAACAACCACCGTGCGAAAACAATGGTTACGAAAAGCCATATTACTCTGAAAACCCGGCGGTTTCCGAACCGCCATCTTGCGCGTCGAGAGTTGTAACGGTTTCAACAACAAAATCAGTGAGTGGTCGCCTTTCTTCGTGCCCCACGCAAGGCAGCGGTAACAGAACAGCCGCCTTGTATGTGTGTGAGCCTCGAGAACAACCAACGGTTATAACCGGCAGGCACCTTGAGCCTCGACACCAACGGTCACCGAAACAGGCATCGTAACCCTTTTGCTACTGGAAAAACACGTCCACACTAAAATCAAGTAGTTTGTCCCCAAAAATGTGGGTCAAGTTCTGAAGGTGTTGACCCATTCAGAACTCAAAACATTATCCCACACTAATTCCAAGTAGTTTGTCCCCAAATACGTGGGACCAGTTCTAAGGGGTTAAGTTAAGCCTCTCGAAACTAAACGGATGTACAACAGCAACCTTTCCAACCAATGTCAACACAGCCACCTCGCGCCCCGAAGACAACGGTTTCAAGAACACAGCCCCCATCCCCGCCTCGATAGCAACGCCTGTACGTATATATATACCAGAAAACCGTCAGCTTTTGCGCCTCGAACGCAACAACGAACGGCTCTACCTGGAAAAAAAAACACCCTTTGATACATACGCGCTTTCAGATGTAACACCCGCCTTGCGCCTCGTTCGCACGCAACGGCCCGAAAGCAGCCACGAACTACGAGTTCTGCAACGATTTCAGAACAGCCACTGTGCGCCTTGAAGGAAATGGCTACGAAATAACAGCCGACCCCTTTGCGCCTCAAAAGGGAACGGATATCAAAACGCGCACTTCATTTATCCGCCTTGAAGAAACAACGTTTATACCTGGAAAAAAAAAAGAAAAAAGAAAAAAAAACACTCACACCACAAGCCGCCTTTGCAACAGACGGTGGTGATATTATAGAATAGCCATCTTACGCCTCGAAGGCAGCTAGCTGTTCCTAGTAATAGAACAGTCACCTTGTTTGCGCTTTGAAGACAACGGGATGCCAGAAAAGCCACCTTGATATACACGCCTCGAGGGCAACGGCTTACCAACAAAAAAACAGTCACAAAGCGGTTTTCTGAAACCGCCATGAGACGCCTTCCGTCTCCAGTCATGCTCACCAAAACTTAAACCTACTCTACACTATATATTATGGTTATATTGTGGTTGCTCGGGTCTAGTTAGTGGCGGGGGCGACAGCGACCGCGGCGGGAAAGGTGACGGTTCGCGCCTCGTACGTGGCGTCCACGTCGAGGGCGCCGAGCGGCACGTCGTCCTCCAGCGCCGGGCCTCCCAGCCTGGGCACCAAGGTGATCGCTTCCGGCGCCGCGAACAGCTTGAGGTACACCAGGCGTCTCTTGAGCTCC
This sequence comes from Saccharina japonica, assembly GCA_008828725.1. Taxonomy (NCBI): domain Eukaryota; class Phaeophyceae; order Laminariales; family Laminariaceae; genus Saccharina; species Saccharina japonica. Next base: position 685,578 of record MEHQ01000475.1, on the reverse strand, counting down.
GCCACCCGCCAACACTCGAGGGCGCTCACCCCTGTTGGCGTGTTGGCGCACCATATAACCATTGGGGGGGGGTAAGGGGGGGGGGGGGGGGCAGGGGACAAAAAGTGGTGAGTAGTTAGAGGCAGGGGTTGCAATGGAAGAGGGAGGGGGAGCGGGGGTACATAAGGTCGGAGGGTGCCCTCTCGGCGGCGTTACCGTGAACCACGACTGAAATAATATTACTGGCATGGAAGCACCCGGGTTACCACCAAGTGCAAAGCAAGGCGAGGGAACGTGAAAACATGGACACACATCGACAGTGCGTATTTTACGGAGGTTTCGTGCTTTGGAGGCCTAAAGCCGACCCTCCGACCCGAACCCTAAACCTATACCCCGAACCCTACGCCAGTGATCAGTCCTATATAGGATGCTGTGCTTGGTAAGACTCTAGGCTTATTCCGCCGGCTTGGATGCTATGCTTGTGAAGACTATTACGGAAGGGGGGACCATAGTAAATAGGACCTACGTTACAAACAAAAACCTATGCATTTCCCTTTTTTTACCAACAATATTCGGTCTCTACCTACTCAAGGTTCCCCGTATTAGGTCGATTCGGCCGGCTCGGGATGCTGTGGCTTGGAAACACCCTATAGGTTGATTGAGCCGCATATTATAAACCCCTTAGCCAACCAGAGCGGGCGAACAGCCACCTTAGGAAGACCCATTACTACGGGGGACCATAGTAAATAGGACCAAATATTGTACGTGAAAAAAGGTAAATGTATAGGTTTTTGTGTATACCTTAGGTCCTACTGGTATTTACTAAGGACCCCCGTAATATCAACATGCAACTACTACTGACGTCGGAGACACGGGGGGGGCAGTTGTTACGTCGTCGACTCCCTACCGCCGCCGCCGCCGCCGCCGCCACCGCCGTCGCCACCGCCACTCAGGACTGGCTCTCGCGCCAAACCTAAGGCGGGATCGAAACGACGACGCAGCTATCGCCACCGCCGCCGCCACTCAAGGCCACTCAAGGCGCTCGCCAAGCCTCACGCGGGACCGAGTCAGAGAGTTACCTTCACTACGGCGGAGTGTGGGTGCACATTATCATACAGGCCATCTTCCTCGCTGCGCTCAATGTTGTGCAACGCCGCACGCAGAAAGAAGTGACTACAGGCAGCAAGCAGTGAAAACAGACTGCCGTTTGCCCTACATATGAAACTGAACACAAGCGCTTGCTTGCTAGCTTCCAATGAATAACAAGTCTTGAGTGCTTGCGGAGGGGAGGGATCATAGACGGCAGCGAGCGGGGTGGGCAGTGTTGAGAGTACAAGGTATACGAGATGGTTGTGTGGAAACCATCTGGGAATATACGAGTACTCGTATATATATATATATATATAACTAAAGCGTGTATTACCGGGAACCTCCCTGGTACATACAAAAACGTCACCGGGAGAAACATGCCTCACGTCTTTACGTATTCCCAGACCGTTACATATACAACCACCTCGTAGCACATCTCATGCACTCAACAGCCTCCCTAATAATAGGTGAGCGAGATAATACAGCATTGCTCAAAATATCACGCTGATTGGAAGTCAAAATGGGCCTTTTACGCGTATATAGCAGCAGCCTCGCGGGTGGGTGTTCACGCCCCCCCCCCCCTCACGCCCTACCCCCCGGGGTTTCCATCGGTAGAGTGGGTGCCCCCCCCCGCCCCCCCCCCTTGCCCCTGCGTTCTTCCCGGCCATTGCAAGACTAGGGTCGCCAAGAGAGTAAATTTTGCTCAGCAGGGGGAAGCTACTACATCGTTCCTTATCGAAACCCCCCCCCCCCCCCCCCACTGAGAAAAAAAAAAAACAATCTTGGCAGCTACCTGGTATATATAGTCTAGCAGTGGCCTGGAGGAACGCGGGGGAAACACTCTACCGACGGAAAACTCCCAGGGATAGGGCGCTAGGAGGAAGAACGCGAACACCCACTCTTGGTCGAGACCAGCCCCCCCCCCCCCCCCCCCCCCCCCCCCATGGCTGCTACGCGTAAACGGCCCTCCTCGTGGTCCAAAGGTTTAGGATGGATGACCCTCGCTCATGAGACCCGGGTTCAATTCCCGATAATGGAGCTATGTATGATACTAATGAATGTCTCCCTCTGGCCCGAAATATAAGGACCATTTTGATTGAACTGTAGTAGTATAGAGCTCCTTCACGTGAGAAGCACCCCAAGAGAAATTAGGTCCCACCCCAATATAAGGCGAGCAGCATGCGCCGCAAACGCCAAAAGGGACGCGTCTAACGGAAAAAAAAATATCGACCACTTCTTTTCCAACGCCACCACTTTCGGTGTCGTTAGATTAGAGCCTCTATCACCTACGTTTCCCCGTTTTTTGGGGGGGGGGAAATCGACTGTAATCTACGAAAATCGTCCAAGGGGATGTGTTATCTTTCGTGTTATATATATACGGTGTAATGGCCCCAAACCCCGGGGGTTTGTATAACCCGCCCCCCCCCCCCCCCTCCCCTCCCTCCCTCCCTCGCCCCTCCAATTCCTCCCCCCTCCCTCGAGAGCGCGAAGGTATACAGTGCTGATGGGACTGAGCTACCGGCGTTTTGGCAAACTCTTCGGCCACGTCCGCTGAGCCATGCATGCGACGGTATGTAGAGGAGGCACTTTCGAGGCACCACACGTTCCTGACTGGCGAAGGCTTAGGGGGGGGGGGGGTCCTCTGTTAAGATGGGGCATTATGAAATCCCCCCCCCCCGGAAAAAGCATGCCTGTTGCCTCTACGTAGCCCCAGACCGTTACACAGTAGTCCTCTCGTACACCTCACATAATACACTCAACATCTTCGACCGAGGAAATAATACCCGAACGTAACAATATGCACTATTTAATACCTCTTGTGTGTTTTCTCAGTGCATCAAAATGCTTATTAAAATGAACATCAGGTACGAGTACCAGGTACGTACGAAGCCTAAATGAGAAAACTACATATATTATTTTTTTAATATATCGGGTTGTGTGCGTCTTTTTTTTTTTTTCTCGAATCTGGTTATCGGTTGAGGATTGATTGTTAAGAAATCTCACGAAAAAAAAAGGCACCCTGTGGACCCGCTACTCGTATGTATGTATGATACTACGGGGGAACACGCATACTGGTATACGAAGTATAGCATCAGAACCAAATATGGCTTCTCGAAGTCAGCAAGAAGCAATAGAGGGATGTGTGGTTTTTGGGTCCATCGTAGGCTCTGAAAAATGGTGTTGGAGTTTCGATATATCGAAATATCGAAATTCCACTACATCGTATCGAACGTGTTTTGCCCTCCCATCCCCTCTACGAGCATCCCCGTGTTGTATTTCATGCGGATATTGAACGAACGCTTCAATCTCTCAAAAATATCGAAATCGTATCGATTACGAGGTTTACTTATTTGTTTATCGTTTTTGTTATCGTATCGCACTCGGTTATCGTTCGATATCCAACGCTAGACTGTTATAGGCAGTGATTGTTGATTGCTGATATATATTAATATAATAGCATTGATCGTTGTTTGTGACTGAACAACTGAATCGGGAAGAAAACGTGACAAAACAGGGCGGAGCGGCTGTGCGACCAGTGCTCTCAGCACTTTTTTGTTTCGCAGCAACAACCCCCGAACTAAAAACAATCAAAATAGCATTTCAAGCTTCCACATCCTCCGGGCAACATCCGAGTCTGGTCACAGTCACGCGACGTATAATACTTACCACTATATGGAACCCCTCTTCCAAATCGTTTGACGCTGTTATCCTTATGCAAGAAAGTACGCAAAAGGTGCCGAAGTCAACCTCACAAGCGGTTCTTAGTGGGATACAGCTTACCGAACACCTCGCGGCGCTTCGCGCTTTGGTGCAAGCAAAGTCTGCCTGGTCGGTGAAAACCCGACGTACTCCATCCCGGCATCGTACGTACGGATGCGAGGGTCTATGGCCATACATACGACTACGGCACGCGTGACAATGAGTACACCCCCCACCACCGCTTCTACCGTGGGATAAAACGAAAACGACTTCCCGTGCTGCACACGACAGTCAACCGCCTAACGTATCGAGAAATCGACAAAACAATTAAAATATATAAAGCGTTTTCCCGTGCAACACACGCCGGACAACCGACACGAACAGAATATACCACCCCACTGCAATAACGTGGGATAAAACAGAAACAAATTCCCGTGCGACACACGACAGACAACCTCCGCATCCATCTACGCTCATGTGTCTACGGCAGTGGTGCCCAAGAAACCAAACYCATGAAAAAAGTAATCCACGAACAGAATATTCCACTCTACCGCAATACCGTGGGATAAAACGAAAATGCTATTTCCCGTGCGACACACGACGGACAACCGCCACATCCATCTACGCTCTCGTGTCCGGCAGCCATGAAATAAAATCCACGCAACAGAATATTATTTTTTCACTCTACCGCTATACCGGTACCGTTTTCACGTGCGACACACGACAGACAACCGCCACACCCATATACGAAAATCGACACAACAATCAAAATATAAAAAACGTTTACTACCCGTTAAACACACGACGTACAACTGCCATACCCATCTACGCTCATGTGTCTAAAATACGGCAGGGATACCCAAGAAGCATACAAACGTTTTTTTCTCGTGCGACACGCGATAGACAACAGCCACATCCATTTACGATCTCGTGTTTCCGGGAGTTATGCCCAAGAAGCCAAAGCCATGGAGAAAAAGGAACATGACATCCCTCTACAAACCGAAGCGAAAATTGAAAAGCTCAACAACAACAACAACAACAACAACAACAACAACAACAACAACAACAACAACAACAACAACAACAACAATAACAACACATTAAATGATTAACATACATACATATAATACCTGGTACAAAAAGTCTACGTCTGTAATATACTAAAAATAATAATACCTGTTTACTTGAAAAAATAATAATTGGTATCACTACGTATATACGTAAAGGGGTACTTCAAATAAGAATAACCTGGTATATCATACCATCCAGTATATGAACACTGTTTTTATAATACGCTGCACGCGTATTGTTATGTGCATGTGTATTAATATACTGATAATATTATCAACATAATTTGATCATATTTTTGCCTTCCGACAATGTGCAGGGCATTAGTCGAATTATTCATTCAGAATGAAAAAGCTGACCCGATTAATTAATGTCTTCTTCAGGTGATAATATATTAATAGCAGCAAAATTAGTACTCGTACTTGTTAAGTACCATGACTGGTATCGTATATACGTAGAGGGGTGCTAAATTTTCATCCGCACACAACCTCCATCATAAAGTGGATGAACATATTAATAAAACTTGGATAGAAAATTTCGGACGGGGGGAAAAGAAATCGAACTTGGATAAAAAACTTCGAAAGTTCATGAGGGCGGGGGAAAAAAAAATATCATCACTGTAAGAGTCCGGATACGTTTCATCCTCACACATTAAATCAATAGAACTTGAAAATTTTCACCACGGCGGCGGAAAAAAATCTCAACGACGGCGGGGGGTAAGAATGCGGACCGCGAGGCACGGGCGTCGAGAAGTCAGGTTTTCCTGAGATATGCAAATGGCCCGAGCGTGGAGAACTGACGATTTACTGAGCTCAGACAATCATAAGAATATGGTATACATGACCGCAGAAGTTGTGTCTCCTCTCTTCCAACTTAGGCAACGCATCAGCACCGTCACTGTGTGTGCTGGATGTGGCGCTGGGCAGAAAGAGCGATTCCATGCGCGTGAAGACAACACACACACGAGTTTCACGGTCGAATACATGTTGATGCTACGGGTATACCTTACCGCAGCGGTAGTTGTCGTGCGCTGTTTCCCCCCACTCCTGTCACGGGGGAACGTAGTAATCTCAACCAAATATGGTGTGTACCCACTAGGGGGGATGTATGATTTTGGCCTCCATCGTGGGTTCTGATTACTATGTGTTACTATGCCCCGCCGAAATAGCAGGACCAAGTCGTAGGTGCGATAGCTAGCTGAGTCCGACGTGCTTTTCCGACCCGGCATTGTAGGGTCCGAGGGTCTATGGCCATACGACTACGGCCATGCATAATGTATATGACTACCCCTTCCCCCCCCCCCCCGCGGATGAGTGGAATATTCCATTCGTGGCATTCGTGGATTTTTCATGGCTTTGGCTTTTTGGGCACCATTGCCGGACACGAGAGCGTAGATGGATGTGGCGTTGGTCTAGCGTGTGTTGCATGGTGTTGCATGGTGTTGCACGGAAAAACACCCTATATTTTGATGTTTTGTGCTTTTTTACATGGATGGGTTGGGCTTCTTTCGCGTCACTCCTTTAGTTGTCTGTCGTGCGTTGTGGGATAGTGGCTTGGGTATACCATATTTTAGAGTCCGTCGATTTTATTCCATGGTTTGGCTTTGCTTGCCTCATTGCGTTGCTTTGTGTGTTTTCTTTCTGGAGAGTGTGCCTTTGATTGGGGCTCATTTATTGCGTCAGGGATCAATAATCGACATTTTAACGGGACTTCTTTCGATGTTATGGGCCTTCTTTGCATCATCCATTACGTCAGGAATCAACAATACAAACTGGGTCTCTTCAACGGTCCCTTGGCATCGTAAACTGGAGCCTTAGCCTCTCGGCCCCTTGGCATCGTAAACTACCTGATGTATTGCGGGCCTTATTCCTTCTTCGCTTCGCGGACGGCCTGGGCCGGCGGCGAAGCCCCCTTGTAGTATTCTATGATATCATAGGAGTAGTGGTGGTGATCCGCGACCTATGGCAAAACGCAAGCCGCCAAAGATATCAATCCTACGCGGTACAAAACACGAGTAATTCGTACAAAAAGCAAAAACACACCAGGTACCAGGTACTCGTACCTGCTGTCTGTTTGCAGCAGTTACCATGAGAGTACACACACGTACTGCTACTCGACAAGGAATTACCTACATACACACAGGTACCAGGTTCGAAGGTGTTTTCCCTGTACAGCGGTATGTATGTACTGGTATACTGGTATAACACAAGGTGTGTACTATCACACGGCTCCGCATTTCGCGTACAGGGCACTACCCCTCGTACGGCAGTACAGCAGTAGTACCTGAGCTCAGCGTGCGTACGCCACCCGCTGCTACTCGTACTTCGCTCTGGTGATACTCGCATGTATGGAAGCTTCAACGGCGTATAATACGTAGAACTTCGCACAGAGCTACGGCGGTACAGCTAAGAAGTACAGCACAGAAGAGGAAAGGCCTCACAGGCGAGATGAAAAGATGATTCATGCCATGCCTCGTTGAAAAGATAAAACGTTTCAAATTGGCCTTCACCAAAGTGCAGCCCATGCAGCCAATGCAGCCACCAGGGAGCGGCCGACTGCTCGTATGGTATGATATGTAGTAGGTGTACCCCTGTTGTATATACCAGGAACAACACAACTCACCTGCGGACGGTTCCGTTTCTGATGCCTGCTGCATCCTCGCTGGGAATCTCAGCATAGACAGGTCATCGGTGGGTCCCCCCGGGGGGACAGTTTCTTTGCGGTCGCTGTTTCCGAGGCCGAGGGGCAGATCATCGCCGGTTACGGGCGGCGGCGGCGTTGGCGGCGGCGGCGGTACGGGGGACGCAAACAGTCCATTCAGGTTGCGCTGAGGCGTGAATCGAAAGCTCGAGGCATTCTCCCTCGGCGGTCGCACAGGAGATCCGAAGCACGCTACCCCACCGCTACCGCTACCGCTACCCTCGCCGGCGCCACCGCTCCCGCTGCTCCGGCCGTCCCACGACAGCGCTGAAGCTGCTCCGTGAGTCCTCGCCCCTCCGTCCTGTTCGGCGGCCACGGCGAAGGCGGTGCCTGAAGAAGATGCATCGCCATCAGCACCGCTCTTTGACACCGTGCCCTCGTGGGTCACAGGCGACGATGCACCATTCTTATATTCGTTGCCCTTCTTGCCGGCTTCCGAGGCCGGGTGGCGGAAAAGGCTCGTCGCTTTCCTCGGCTTGCTTGACAGTGCGGGTGGGTGTTTGCGCGCGAAGGAGAATGCTGCTGGGGACGAGAGGAGCATCGCTTTGTCGGCGGACGGCGTCGATACATGAGCAGATTCAGCATCGCCATCTGCGGCGTTGCGGTTCGCTTTGGCGGGGGTTCCTGCCATCCTCGCCGTGGAGTCAGCTTGGGGATCCATGACACTCGGTGTCTGTCTTGTGTCGCAGTGCCGTGTGCCGTGATACCGGCTGGTGAAAGTGGCGGTGAGGCGCCGAGGCTCTGAGAAAAAATGGCGGGAAGGAGCATTTCAAATTTGCACATCCCAACAGAAATGTGTGGAACACCCTGTCTCTCTGAGCGAGAATGAATTTTGATTTTTCCAAGCCTCTGCTCTGTGCTGTATATACCCACGCTGCAGGATGAGCCGGGCTTATAGGCCTCGGCTCTCCAAGGATAAAGCCGTCGCCCAGCGCGTAGGCGCAGAGCTGGAACGCGAGCGCCTACATGACTACAGCGTTTCGAGACAGACGGCGGCTTTTGGTACCCCAGACAGCGAATCTACAAATAGCCCAAAAACTACCCCACCAGTACCAGCAGCAGCAGCAACAGCAGTAGCAGCACCAGCAGCAGCAGCAGCAGCACCACCACCACCACCACCACCACCACCACCACCACTACCACCAGAAGTAGCAGTAGATGCAGTAGAACGAAGGGCTAAGCCTAGCAGCGCACCGAGACGTCGTTCGTCCTCCTCTTCGAATGGGAGCTTACGTCCCCTTCGGAATTCGAAGCGCGACACGGCGGCTAGCAAGGCCTCGAGTAGTCGCGCCGCCGCCACCACGGCTGCCGCCGCCACCGCAGGGAGTCCCGCACCTACTACTCGACGAGTAGGCCTTGTCGATTCGTCATTGCGGCATTCTCCCTCTCCCCACGAGGCCAGCAGGAACGGCTGGCCGTGCGTGTCTTGCTCTTTTCTGAACGTCGAAGACGCCAAGAAGTGCCTCATGTGCAACACCAGACACTGCCAGCCACGACCGACGCCGCCGCTGCCGCTACCGTCGCCGCCGGTTGCTGTTGCTGCCCCGGCGGGAGGCCTCGTGGACGATGCGGACGACGAGGGGGCTCGCGGCTCGGCCGTTCGAGGTGAGGGTCGATTATTGAATTTCGGTGGTTCGAGCCTCTTGTACGTACTGCAGTTGCTTCGACGTCCGCCGAGCACTCCGCGATTTAGCTTGTTCGGCACGGACAGAGTGCGAGAGCACGGATCAGTCGCCGCAGGCTGTATTTGTGACTCTTTGTGTATACGTAGGGCTGCGAGCTGCGAGTAGGCATGGCAAGAGGGCAAGACAGGGACGTCTCAAAGTCAGGCCTGTGGCATGCTATATACGAGCTGCGTGTTTTTATGTTTGTTTTCTTTTATAGTGCCAATAGCACCCGGAAGCATTTGTCGGTACTTGCCCCACCTAATCCACGTCCCGTCCTTTTCTTCGCTCGACGCCCGACACGCTTGCAACCGTTTCGCTCACCCAATCACGTTGACGCGGGGGAAAAAAAAACGCCACTTTCAATACTACCAGCATGCTCGAGCACTGACCTTCAGGAGCGACGAGGTAGCGTTATTCGAGAGCGCCGCTCACCCCGTAGATCGCCCAATACCGACGACGCACCCTCCTCCGCCAGACGAACGAGGGAGTCGAACGGATTCGCGGCCGGAGATATTGGCGGGGGCGACGATGCCGACGCCCCCGCCGCGAAACCAACGGCCTTAGCCGCGGCAATCGACGGCCGCAGCTCCTACCAGGGCAGGCTGGGAAGGGACAATGCTGACGGTGCACGCGCGGCGGATGCAAGCGTGGGCGAGGGGGCAGGAGGAAAGGGCGCGAGTGCGACCGATGTAGCTCCGGCGGCGGCAGGCGCGACGCGACGAGGAGGGAAACTTATAGGCCAAGCTGCTCCCTCTGCCGCTTCTGCTTTTGCTTCTGCTGCTGCAGCTACTCCGATGGGGTCGGCGGCAGCGGTGGGTGCGGCTGCATTGGTGACGGTTCGAACGCGAGATGGCATGGCCGACAGCGACAACGGCGATGCGTGTCGCAGTCTCGGGCTGCCGTCGCGGTCGCCGTCGCCGCCGCCGCAAAAATGCGGCCGAAAGCGGCCAAGAGCTCCGCCCCCGATCGCATCAGCAGCAGCAGCACCACCACCACCACCACCACCACCACCACCACCCTCGTCGTCTTCGTCGTCCTCTGCCGCGGTGACCCTTCTCCAGGGATCAACGGGGGCAGAGTACCTCACAGTCCACCTCTCCGGCGACGCCATTCCGTCGCCAGCGGGGGGCAGTCGTCGCCGCGGCGGCTCTCCATTGGGCCCAGCGCCCGGAGCTGAAACAAACGGCGATCACCTGGAACCTCCAATGCCGACGACGCGGCGAAGAGCGGCGAAGCCTCAGCGGCAGCACCGGCCCCCGTTTGTCGTGACGCCTCTTACCAACGACGGCGACGAGCCGGATGGGCGACAAGACGCGGAGGTGACGAAGGGGGCGGCATCGGTCGCGGCCAGTGTGGCATCGGTCGCCGGTGCCGACGCTGGCGCTGGCGCTGGTGTTAGCGCCGATCTTGCATGCGTATCCCCGTCGAGAAATGCGTCCGCGCGAGGACGCTCGTGGCCAACTGCTACTCGAGTCGCGAGTCTTGACTTTTCTCGAGGAGGCGCGTGGAAGGTATCTTCCGTTACCGTCACGGGGGGCGACCGTCGCCGTTCCGATGCAGAAACAAACGGAAGCGACAGCGGTGATACCACCGCGGTCGTCGTTGTTTGCCACTCGGGAGGAGTCTCCGTCTGGCACTTGACAGACGTGGAAGCGGTTTGCAGGTACGTTTCGCCCGCCCTCGCCAGCGGGAGCAAGGAGAGCGTGCGGGGGCGTTTTTTTGTGGCGGCTGTAGTCGGCGGGGGTGGAGACGTCACCGAGGTGGCGCCGTTCGCGGCGAGGACGCCGAGACGCACGGGGACTTGCATCGTAGCAATCGGCCGGCACGGGGCGGACCCCGGGCTGCCTGTAATTCGCGTGTGGCAGGGATCGCCCTGGCGCGAGGGACGCCTCGAGAGGGGGGACACCGCCCGAGACAGCGCAGCGGCAGCGCCGCCGCCGCCTGCGCTTTTGACGACCACCGTCAAAAAGAAAATTTCTAGCTATTTCCCGCCCGTTGTACCGCGGCACGTCGCGCCTTGCCTGTGCTTGTGCGGGTACTCGACGACCGATCACCCACGCGCCGAGGGAGAGGGGGGGAGAGGGGGAGGTGGGGGAGAGGGCGAGGTCGAAGTCGAAGTGGAGGAGGTCACGGCCGTAATGGCTCTCGGCGGCAAGGTGGTGCGATTGATCTGCGCTGCCGGAAGGAACGGCTCCGAGGACGTAAAAGCGAAATCGCTTCCTACCGGGAGCATGGAAAGCGGAGGTAAGCGGTGGCATGAGATACAGGTCGAGTGTTTGTAGAGCACTGAATGTACCACTATGTGATACTCGTATATATGTCCAGCCTTAATTCTTGCGTGGGAATGGTCTTCGGGCACGCGGCGGGGCTTTTGTCGGATTTGAGAAACGGACGGCACGACGCTGCCCGGTATTGCCGTTCATCTGGCATATCTCAAAGATATACATGATGCATTGCATGCGAGCGCCCATCACCTCTCTCCTCTCCCCCCTGCCTCCCCCTCTCCTCGCCCGCGTCCCCCTTCCCCTCGGTATCTGCGTCCCCTTGACAGCCGTGTGTACCTCACTGGCTCCGGTGCCGAGCAACCCTTTTCTGGTCTGGGCGTCCTTTCCGTCGTCGAACACCGTCCTCCTGTGGGACGTCCGCGAGCTGAAACTCCTGTTCACCTTGCCTCTCACCAGCTCGAGCGTCTGCGTGCCGACGACCGCGTTACCCTGGCCTCTGAGCGCGCGGAGTAGGGGCGATGGTGCTTCTCTCGCGGAAGGCGGTGATGATGGCGTAGGGCCGGCCGCGGGTTCCCTCTCGTTGGAAAATCCCTCGTGGTCGCTGTCATCACCGGCGCAGCTACGACGGCCACGGGGCGCGCGGCGAGAGCCCCGGCTATTGTGCATGTTGGCAACGGGGGGCAGGGGCGGCGGCGGTGGTGGTGGCTGTGGCACGGGTGGCGGCAGCAACGGCGTCGCTCCGACGAGACCGGGCTGCGGGCTGTTCGGCGTGTGCCGCGCTGGGAGCGATGGGGAGGAGGGAGCGCCCGGGTACAGCAGCAGCAGCATCTCGGCGATTCGGTTAGAAGCCGTAGCGGACGACGAAGAGTCGCCGCGGCCGGCATGCAGTGGGAGTATTTACAGTGAACGGTGAGACTGGGCATGTGGAAGATGCCCGCCTACTTGTTGTTTGATTGTGTTAGTGCAAGTTAGGAAGGTCCAATGGTGCTGCAACGGTCAAGTGCGTGCCGTTCCGTGCAGCTGCATTCTTCGCGGTGGGTTGCCTCGCCGTATGCTTGCGCTGTTTGGTTGTTTGCCACTGCGAGCGGTTTGGTGATATTATACTATGTTGAGACGCGTGCTTAATACGATAGAGGGAACATTTTTTGGCTGAAATCGTTTCTGCATGATCGGGCTCCTTAACCCAAATCCGTCGGACTTTCATTCTTGTGTTGTAAAATTGTCCATTGTATACTTGAGGCATGGTATTTTTCATCGGGTAGCAATTTTTTTCCCCCTTCAAAATCAGTTGTTTGGTGAGGTATACAGTAGAGCTCTGTTATGGTACTACTGGCATGATGTGGAAACGCCTGGTAAATACCTGGTATCAGGTATAATAATCGTATTGGTAGTACTTGGAAGGCGGTATCTTAGGTGGGAACCAGGGATGGTTCCCGATGGCTTTTAGCCATCTCACCTGCCTTCTCAGTCGTTCATCACGCGAAAACGGAATAAACCTGCTCTTCTTCTATCTCTACGGAAACAACACACGTGAGTACCAACGAGTACCCGTTCCATAGGCTGACCTGGCTAGGGATACCCTGTCCTCGTATACCTAGCATCACTACAGCTCCTCAAGTGACCAACCTCAGAAAAAAACATGGTACACCTCTACCGTTGGCATGCGTCTTCACCTCGCAGCGAAAAGCGCTCCACCTATACCAGACAGAGCTTGCTCCTGTGACTGGATGCTTGTTGTCGAAGTGTGAACATTCACCGCGATATCAACAACTGGTTCCTATATTCGATGGAGTGCAAAGGTCTGCACAAGCGCGCACTTGTTGAAGCTACAACTTTTCTTCTATGCACTTGCTGTCGCGTACGAGAACGTTTGTCTTCTCGCCTGCCAGAATCCATGTTGTCCAATTTGTGTGAATCCGACGCCTAGAGCGCCGCCCTATTCCTACTTTTTCGCGGCTGCTAACCTAGCGGATCACAGCTTGTTTTCGATGTGTTGAATTAGGCGTTACCCGGAACATTTCGTCGGCGCTTTTTTTTGTAACGTACCAACGGCCGCTTTAGGGCCATTCTTATCGGAAGCATGAATTTCCAAAAGTCCCATTTTTTTTCGCGCAAGTTTCTAGATTTCCATTTGTTTCATTTTTTTCCCATTTAGGTTCATTCTTATGCCGTCGGATTGAGAGGATCGAAAAACTCGCTTTCCGATCCACTGTAAATTCGACGGGGTGTGTCTGGATGCCTTCCTATCGTCAATCGGATCGATTTTACAGTTTTTTGTGCTCTTCCTGGGGGCGGTTGATACGAGAGTTGAAAAATGCTTCGTGTCCTGCTCGCGGGTTCTAGGAGGTGCTGCGCTGCGAGCAGCAGCAGCAGCAGCAGTAGAGAGCAGCAGCAGTAGAACAGTCAACCCAGCATCAGAGAGGTGTTTAGGCTGCCGCTGGATGGTGTGGCCGTGTGTTTGGAGGGGTGGAGAGAGATGTGATGAGGTTCAAAAAAGTTTTCGCTTGAGAAATTCAATCCACGAATCCCGTCGAAAAAGCTCTTTTTCAACTGTATAAGAAAGCCCGATTGTGTCTCCAATCGGAAACCGGCTTTTTTTATCCACTTACCCGACTGCATAAAAATTAGCCTTAGGGCCCATATTAACGAAGACAGCAACAAAAATCAATTTGGAACATAACATCCTATTTGGATGTGATTTCGCAAAAAAAATGGTTTGCGTCCTATGAGAGAATAATGAATTGCTTTTTCAAATATTTCTGAAATCGAAATAACGCAGCACGCCTCACAACGCCCAGGTTAAAAAATCCGACGAGAGTAGACGAGAGTGAAGGCATGCGTCGACGCGTGCGCGCCGACGCAAGCACACTCTTGCTTTTGGCCGCCCAGGCTAGGAAGCTATCTCTCTCAGGGTCTCCTGGGTGGGCGTAGAGATCCCTGAAACGCCACGGGCGAGACAGGGACGGCGACGGTGCTATCAAAGTCTTGAGCGTATCCTGCTGTTTTTGCGTCGATCGCTCGGTTTTTGGTCGGGTTGGCACATCGAGCTGGTTGAAAAGTTGTGATTGCGACCGCCATGATTGGTTTTGAGGCGCCACCGCCGGGGTACGATGTGCTATGGTCTGTAGGCGTGGGCGCGGCTGTTGTCCCGGTGGCCTCACGTCGTGGTTCACGCGTTGTCGCCTCGGTCGTGGTCATCGATGCGATCAAGAAATCGCGAGGTTGTAGCGGGAGCGTTTACCCACCGTGGACATGCCGGTACAAGTCGGCCCAACTCCCAAATTTGATTTGAATTCTACCCAGAAAAAGGTCCTGGGACCTTGGTTTTTTCGTCCAATTCAAATTGATTACACCCCAAAATCCTAATATTTGGTGCTGGTGCGTGTGTTGACCAATGAAAAGCGAATTTGATTTTTTTTTTCCAAATTGAATTTATTTTATATTCGTCAATATGGGCCCTTTTTGGAACGCGAAGCCTTCCAAACATTTTTCCCTCTGAAAAAATTCCACTATTTTCCAATATTTCCTCTTTTTCCCTTTTTTTTTTTGGAAAAAGATACCTGGTAGTGGAAATTATGGGAAAAATTAAGAATGGCACACAGAGTTCCACTCCCTTGGATATGGCAGAAAATAACGTTTACAACCACTACTATGACAACGTATCGATGATGATGACGACGACTCTTACAAGTGTGGCTCGACGAAAACATGCACGAATATCATCGTGTCAGCAGCGACTACACTGCCGCTGAGCGCGCCTTTTGACAACTGTTGCCTGTTTCGCCTCGCAGAATACGGGGCAGCGAAGACGAAGCAAGCGAGGAGGCTTGTTTACGCTGTTTGTGCGAGAGCAACGGTTTCGTGGCCGGAGTGGACAAGCAGGGGAGGGTTGTGGCGCGGGACCTCCGGACCGGAGAACCGCACGTCCTTTTCACCGCGAAAACTGCTGATAGTACGAGGCGGGGAGGGGGAGCAGTTGCTGCTTCCATGGACTGTGACCGTCGCACCGGTGTTTTTGCCGTGGCAACCGGGGACGAGGACGGCGACGCTTCAAATTTTGTAGATATATACACGTTGAGTAACGCTGGGGGCGATCTGGCGACAGGCTTGGTTGGCGACGTATAATACGCGTAATCGCGTGATTTTTTTGCCGTCATTTTTTGTAGACGGTGTGTTATCAGTGGTGCTGTCACGGCAGTCAGAAGGTCACACGTGGACGGCGGCGCTTCCGAATGTTTGTCGAGATAATACACGTTTGAGTAAAACTGGGGGTTATGATCTGGCGACAGGCTTGGTTGGCGACGTACATACAGGCGTACTAGCGTGGTTTTTCGCGCCGTTGTTTACAGATGGTGGTATCAGCGTTGAGTTCACAGCAGTCAAATATTACACCTTTCCCCCTCGTGGTGGTGACAGCCTGGAAAGCCTTTTGGGAGAGGGGAAAAGCGACGGAAAAGCAATGACGATTACTGCATCGGCTTGATTTAGCCAGGGCTTCTGAGATAAGGGATGATAGAGGTGGTGTCGGAATATGATGCAAGAAGTTGCACCACACGCGCGCAGCATGATAATACCCGCAAAGCTGCGTGCCTTCACTAGACGGTTAGTGAGACCGCAAATCTTGTACGAAGTATGTTCTGTCGCTACAATATAAACCTGGGTCTCAAAATTAAAAAAAAAAAAACGTTTTTTTTGTGTGTGAGCTCCGCACAGCACACACATCTCAATTCGCTGCGACCAGCAGCAGGGGTGCGTTAAATCTACACAAAAACCGTGCTGGACGGAGAGTCGCCGTCAGCAGCCGAGCGCTCCCCGACCCCTTCCGCGCCGCCTGCGCCAGCTCCACGCCCGCCCTTTCCCCCCTCTCCCCCGCTCGCCTCCGCCTCCGTCTGGCGACGCCTCTCCTCCGCTTTTCGCACGATCCTTAAAATGGTGGCCTTCCTTTCTTGCATCGCATCATAGCCGAAGTCCGGCGGCACCTTCCCCGCCGGGAACATCCCTCCTACTGAACTCCCCAGCCCGTCGTCATCCTCGTCCCATCCCCCCCCCTCCGCCCCTCCCCCTGCCACCGCCGCCGGGTCCGGCCGGCGCCCATCGTACCACGGCCACTGTAACGGATTAAGAGGGCGAGACCCCGCCGGGCGCGGCGGCAGCTTCGCGGGGTCACGAAGCGGCATGTCGGGGTCGTACTCGACCTCCTCCGCGGGGTCGACGCCGAAGGGCGGGGTGAGCTTTCGGTAGTTCAGGTCCGGGACGAGCATGAACGCGAGCGACTTCCCCCAGGCCGCGGCCCTGGCTTTTCTTCCGCCGAGGCAGGCGCCGCGAAGCACTCGCGCGGCCCCGAGCCTGGCGGGGTACGAGACGCACGTCCGCCGCCACAGGAGGCGGAGGGCCGCGAACGCCGGCGCCCGGAGGTTGCCCAGCCACCGGACGGACTTCACGCACCGACGAGTGTTGAGGGCCACCGCGGGGTCATCCTCCGCCTCCTTCACGAGGGAGAGGGGCCCATACGGCACACCTTGCAGCGAGTCCTCGGAAACGGCGTTGCTGTCGGTAAGAATTCGCTCGGGTGGGTAGCCCGCCCCGAGAGGAAGGAGCAACCGGTCGAGGTTGGTGTGCGCGGCCGCCACGGCGAGCAGGCGCGACGCGCGGCACCAGCCGCGCGCGAACTCACGCTCTGCGGACGATGGCAGCGCGTCGAACTCCTCCTTATAGAGCGCCTCGACCGCGTCCAGGGACTCGAGGTGCGCCGCCCACTGCGCCCTGCGCACCCGCTCCATGAGAGAGTCGTGGACCGGCATGTCCAGGAGGACGCGCGTGGCAATGTCGGCGTCGCTGAAGCGCCACACCCGGCGCCAAGCGCGCACGGCCCGCTGCATCTCCGGGAGCTGGAGGTCGTCCCCGCCCAGGATTGACACTGAGCCCTCGTCGCACAGACCAATGTCCGCGGCCGCCGCGAGCGGGACTATGGTCAAGGCGTAGCTCACGCGCCCCCACCACGACCGTTCGTCCACCTTGATGGAGCCGGGCTTGTTAGAGAGGCGCCCCGAGCGCCTCATCCAGTCGAGCTGGTCCGCGTATCCCCACAAGAAATGGCCGGCCTGGCGCGAACGATAAGGGGGAGAACGAAAAGAAAATCTGGAAGGGGTCGGAAAGAGTGAACCGGGCGGTCGTTTGTATCCGTCCTCTGTCCGGGCAACAAACACGGCCTGGTACGAGTCGCGTTGGGAAATAGGCGTTCAACGGATGGTACGGTACCCCTCCACTAGTATGGAGCACAGACGCTGGGAGTAAGCATGAAAACGCTGCACTGAGTTGTAGTCGAAGTGTGTACTACAGTAGTAGCAAGTAATAGGAAGGTTGGTGTTCAATGATGCGCTAACAACAACGTCTTGCAAGGAACACGTGTAGTTATTGATGTAAAAGTATACCTGGTATATAGGTGGATGGAAAACAGGGCCAAACGCACAGGGCCTTCGCCAAAAACCCGTGTTTTGCGTTTTGCGCCTCAGACGTAGTCGAGTCGACCGAAGTATCGTATGTACGGCGTCGAAGCTCTTTGCTCTAACCAATGCTGTTACTGTGTGACACCAACATCAACACTAGAAAAAGCGGCGGAACCGCAGAAAAAGAGGTTGTGGGCGACGGACACGTTCATCTCGAACAACAGCAGCAGTACGAGTACGCTCGTACGAGACAGCTGTAGTGATACAACGCCCCTACGTAGCGCAGTTGCTGCAGCGTCCAGGCTGCAGAGAGCACGGTAGCAACCCTATCCCACAGGCCACCACCACATGCAGCACCACTGCCGTATCTCAGCCTTGAGACACTTCGAAACCTCACAAACAAAAACAATCACATTTTAACTTGTACCACAGGTATCGAACTGGTACAGGGCGTGTGTATGGCGGCGGCCTGGATCACTCCACAGGTCGTATAACGGCAGTTGAGCAGTTCAAGAAACACCGTCTCGAGCCAAGAGGCCAAACCAAAGCAACCGCCACTTATGACCCCCGCTTTGCCCCTCCCCCCTCATACCTGGTGATCCTCCGGGGACCCGTGCATCCCGTTGCACGTGCAGTTCATGAGGAACTTGAGGGCCGCCATACGATCGACCGCGTTGAACGCGTACACGCGCTTGGTGACCCCGACGTCAGGCAGGGCGTCCCAGTACTCGGCGAAAGGCGTCCGCTCCAACGGATCCGTCCAGGTACCAACACCACCTCCACGACCGGTCCCGGTGCGGGTGCCAGCAGCCCCTTCAATCGCGTGCCCGCCTTCCAGGGCCGCGCCTGCTTTGTACGCGCTGAGGCTGAAAGGCGCCGCTTCCTCGTCGGTCGGCTGCCAGTCTGGGGCGCCCTCCCCGAAGCGCCCCTGCAGTCCCCACACGAACCCCGCGGACTCGCGCGGCGGGTCCACGCTCGTGAAGGACGCCGCTGGGTCGCTAGCCATCTTGTCCCACTCTTCTTCGTTCTCTTCCCACCAGCTGTCGTCGCCCATGGGCGCGATGAGTTTGTCAAAGACTTCGGCGATGGTGTCTTCGTCTTCGGGAGAGATTACGGCGTCGTCTCCGCTCGACTGGTCGGCTAGAGGCTCGCTTTGCATCCGGCGGTAGAGCTCTTCCATGGTGCGAGGAAGCGGGTCGTTCGGGTCGCCTTCTTCCTCTTCTTCTTCTTCCCAGACGCGGCGGTTAGTTCGTCGACGAGGGAAAGCTCGCAGAGGCTGAACAGCAGCAGCACCGGGTCGTGAAAGCTTACCGTTGCTGCGATGCGAGGCAATGTGGGTGCTGCGGATAGCTGAGCCACGAAACAACGGCGGTGCAAACGGCAGAAAAGCTTCCGGCAACAGGGGTGGGATTGCAAACGTCGTCACCGCCAGCAGCTGAGCCGTGAATGGCGGCCGCGGACGCTTTCGACCCATGATCGAGGGCTGGTTGACTGTCTGCAGCGCTGCGGGTGCTGTACGTGGCGTAGAGTTTAGAGTGTCTGCTCCTGGTCTCCTGCTGGGTCTGCTTCTTCGTAAATGGAGTGCGTACTATCTGGAAGGCTTTATTTATATCAGCCGCGTGCAGGGCCTATGGGCTATGACAGTAAAAACAAATTTACTGTCATAGCCCATAGTGCAGGGCAGATGCACGCCGGTCCCAGTGACGTAATTCCGGGGAGGCTATGGCACAAAGCGAACTACTCGCGAGCAAAGATGTCTGTTGACGATCCTGAGTGAAGTTTGTCAAGCGTCAAGGCTGTCTGTCAAACTACTTTTTCGTGGGTTGAGAAAACAAACAATAATGCATGAAGCCGTATTTCCTCGAGTATCTCCTGTTAAATGCCGAAGAAGAGGCTTGTAACGGTTACAACAACGCCAACAATGCCACCAATCTTACTTATTACGGGTGTATGAAAACAACATAAGATTGACAATCGTCAGGGTACCAACAACGCTAAGGCTCAGACCCCGCTGGGCGTAGTCATGACGCTAGGTCCGACCTTGACTAAGGCACTGACCTCGGGAAGGTTGAAATGATTACGACCTTTCCGGGTACACCAAGGGTACACAGATACATCATGATTCAGGAGACTACCTTTTCAATCAAGTATACACCTTCCAGAAGGTCGAAATATTTTCGACCTTGGCGAATAGCCGAATGGCCACATACTACATGTGCAAGACAGGAAAAAACGGGGGGGGGACACAAATAATGCCGCCGTAGAATGCACGCCAAAGGATGCAGACACAAAGAAAGGTGAACAGTATAGACAGCAGCATACCACGCGTCCGAGATAGGAAGCCCATCGAAATGCAAGAAGCAGAGGTCGTTTGTTGTTGTTGTGTTTTGGTTATTAACGAAAAATGCCGCCCATGACAAAAAAAGCAGGCCACCGGAAAGACACGCTGGAAGACGATGTGCGTGCGCAAAAAGTACCAGCAAAGGTACATAATAAAGGGGCTGTAAAACAAACATGGAGCGGTCCCAACAATAATAACAAAAACAACAAATCAAAGGCAGAAGCACAACAACCGGAAGTCGGTGTGCCCAGGTGAAGACGGGGGACCCCACGCGGAAAAAAAACAGGAAAACACGGTGAAGACACGGGCGTTGGGAGGAGAAAAGCCAGACACGCACACACGAGTCCCCGAACCGCCCCCCCCGATCGAGTGCATGGAGCAAACGCGCCAAAAAATAAATAGAGGAAACTACGCTGCATCACAACACCGCCGAGTCGTAAGGGAAAACGCACGCAACTCGCGCATAACACCCCCCCCTCACCGTGCGCGAATACGCCCACAAAAAAAAAACTAACACTGCGAGAAAGAACGCGCTCTATAAAAAAAAGACGCACACAAAAAAACCTTAACCCTGCGAGAAAGATAACGAAGATGGGGTCGAACGCGCACAACAGGGTGCAGTAGAAAACACTGACACAACGGCAAAAAGCACAATAAACACAAAAAATAAAGGGCACTAGCCAAAAATAGGTATACCTACGCACTTTGATCCATTTATAGGTACACTGCGTAATGTACACCGGAACGTCTTCCTGGCCCGCCTGATATTGGGCCTGCGCTCCATTTTGTACCTACAAATGGCTCAAAGGGCGTAGGTGCACCTATTATCGGCTACTCGGTCGTCCAGGCCGCCTCGGCCGTCCAGGCCGCCGGCGAAACCCCTTGTATGTACCAGCACCAGGGCTTTCCCCGTGGTCCCCCTTCGTCTCAGAGCGAGTGAGCTGTACCCCACCCATTCCTTTTCCATTGTTTCTCCTACTATATATGTACTGCGCTACAGTATGTGTATCGTATTTTCAGCATAATGGCACGGAAACAATCGTCATATAGCTGTTTCTCTACATCACGATCACACCCATTAAAGACATGTGGCCCAAACGACTAATAATATAACATCTGGTTGACATGAACGGTCGGCTGTTGACACCCCCGGCATCTGGTGTGGCCGTCTGTCTATATTTCAGTTGCCAAAAACTGATCGTTCGAGCCATTTATAGGTACACTTGAAGCCAAAAATAGGTGACAGGCTTCAGAGCCGGAATAAGTTACTTGGATAAAGTAGGAAAAACGGGGGGATGATAGGAAAAAGTTTCATTTGCCTGACATAACCCAGCTCCTAAAGTCACTGGGAAAAAGTCACTGGGAACGGGGGTGACAAGTTACGGTATCATCGGCACATGAAGGATGGAAAGGACAGAGGATCGCGCGCATGCATGCCAGGCGCCTTCGAGTGAGGAGCTGGTGGAAGACACAGCAAGGCATGAAAGCTTGGTACCTCTCTCGTTCTTAAATGTGGCTCGGCACTCGGGTAACATGTTTTCTCCTTGGGTCAAACGGAGCCAAGGGCGACAGGGATGTTCAGAGGGCGATCTTCGCGGTTTGACCTTTTATTTAGTTTTTAGTTTTATTTTGCAGCGGAGATTCACATACACATGTGAAGAGACCTGGACAGCCAGTTTGATATTACTGCCAGGACTCAAAAGATTCGCTGGTGTTCACCATCGTCCACAGGGAGTGTGGCTGCGCCGCCATGGTTTGCACAAATCAGCGCGTGTAGCCCGAGAAGCCGGGTGGAGCAGAAAAAGAAACCCTGCCTGCTTCACTGATGACGGCGCCACTTACGCACCTTTCTTTGTCGTTCACCTTGCAAAAGCGCGACACTCTCGGTTGGCCACGTCGACCCAGTCGGTCGCCCCGATGGTCTAGAGGTAACCTCGAACGCTTCTGAACGTTGATGTCTGGAGTTCGAATCTCACGTGGGTCGGACTTTTGAGTTTATTCGAGTTTATTTGCAAAAATAAATAAAAAACGGAATCAACTGCTGAGAGCGCCAATTAATAGTAGCGTGGGTAGGCACAATTCGATGCGAGTCGACGAGGGAAGGAAAGGCTGAAGTCTTCTCGCGATAAAAATGCAAGGCAAGAACCGTAGTGGGGGAGGAGGGAGAGGAGCCTACTTTGTGACCCCGGATCTGAGTTAATTACGACTAGGGAGGAGCAGGAGAAAGAAGGGCGAAGATGAATAAATGGGTATGGTACAAAAGGGAAGGGAAAAAAAAAAAAAGGGGAAAAAAAAAAAAAAAAAAAAAAAAAAAAAAAACATATTTTTATCCATCCTCTCGTTCGTCGCCATCACGATACGTGCGAGGAGGCAAACTATTCCGACTTTCGCGAGTGGTTTTTACGTGCAGCATGCGATGTTGGGCGTATACGTAGCGGCGGAGAAGGGCGGGGGGGGCTTGGTCGACCAGAGGGTCGGTAGAAGCACCTACAGTTAGTACCTTCCCAACCGACAGGTTACCGGCGTCTTCCCCATATATTTCGGTACGCTAAACTCATCGACGTTCAAAAAATTGCAGGGATCACAGGCGCGCGTGTAGGGGCCTCCGGGATGCACCCACGTGGCCTTCTCGCCAAAGGGGCCCTGAAAACAACCACTGCCGCAACCTCAGTGCATGCCTCCATCTGTGGCGCGTGTGATGGTATTAGAGTGGGCCACAAACAGGACGTACTCGTAGTGTATTGGTATTGCCTCGAATGGCCTTAAAATGCCGGTAACCACCTGAGTGCAGGCCTTGGGGTCGTGCGAAGTATGTGTATTCATTGGAAGGTGTCGTACGTAGATTATATGGGAAACCAGGGGGGTTTCAGGGCGAGCATTACGCGAACCATCCGGCTTTCAGTCTTCCATCGCGCTGAAAGCAGTTAAACTGCTCTTCTTCTATCCCTAAGCAACCAACACACGTTACAGTAGCAACACGGAGAACCCGCTCAATAGGCAAACCTGGCAAGGGATACTCTGTGTCCCACCCTGCATCACCTTACGCTGCTGTGCTTACTCTGCCGCAATAGTACTGCTGTGGAGATGACAGTTTCACAGCGCACTGCATCTTCTTCTGAACTTACACCATCACTCCGTTACCAAAGTTCAAGTGCACAGCGCGGCTGACGACACGTACCTAACAGCGGAACCCAGAGAATGAAACACAGTTTAAATCCATATATATACATTAAATACATTTAAGACTTATCTCGCGACCATCCTTTCTTCCCACTCCCACTCCCCGATACGACCAACTTCTACTATTACGAAAAAATATATAAACAACTGCAGTGGTAAGTAGTCTGCAACAACATCCAAGCGCGATTCGGAGCAGCAGGCCGACCGGGCCTCACGCTCTGCTGCTCACGGAATGAAACTGTAGCGTCACATAGCGTACGCTGTCGTCTCTCCCGCAGCTTCGAGGGGCGCTTTCTTGGTCTTCAACGGCGACGGAGCTTCCTCCGCCGGGCGCCACCGCCACCACCGGCGCTACTGCCCCTGCTGCCGCCCCTGCCGCCGCCGCCGCCGCCGCCACTACCGGCTGAGAAGGCGCCGTCGCGATGACGGCAGCCTTCGCCACGGCCTGCTGCACCCGAGCAAAGCCGGACACCTCTGCCGGAGAAAGCTCGTCGTTCGACCCTCTGCTGACGACGACGGCGGCCACCGAGTGACTCTCAGTTGGGGGGCCTGGGGGTTGGACGTGCGCGATTTCACCATCCGGAAAGGGAGGAAGAGCTCAAAAGCTTGTTTGGCTGATAAAAAAAAAACGAAAAAAAACGAATGGAGACTACTCCTCCCTTCTACCCTTAGCGGGTCAAAATCTGGCACGGTGTCTAGGTTGTCGAGAGCTGCTGGTTTGGCACAAGGAAATCGCAAGGGCAGGAATGAACTGCCAACGTCAAGGCCACCCTCGATAACCCCCGATTCGCCACCACCCAACACGAACAGGATATAGGGAACAAGAACAACCCCCCCCCGTCCTCCCGCGATTCAAGCCACCAACAACATGTAACATGCACATCAAGCGGCAAGTCGGAGCAGGGGGCCTCTACCAAGAAAAACACCTCCCCGAATACGAAAAATTGAACAACGAGCTTCATTCAGAGAGAGTCGAACTGCCGCCAGCGCACTCCATATGAGCCAGCTAACTCTCCGTAGACGTAGCGCTTACCGTCGTAGACGACGTAGTCCGCGCCGTAGCTACTGCCGCTCGCGACGCAGAACCCCCTGGCCCACAGGTCTTCGAACACGGCCATCGACTTCTTCTCGGCCGGGGTGTCGGGGTACTTCCACTGAAACCGCGCGCGGGCCGGCTCCTCCGCCGCGGCAGCAGCTGCCGCCTCTGCGGAAATGTGGGTGCGCGATGGCTGCAACCCAGACGACATACAAATACACAACCAAACGAAGACAAAACAACAGAGATGAGATGAAGAACAGTTGCGGCACACAGCGGGAAGTTGAGAAGGGTCGAAGCGCTGCCGACTTTCAGTCAGCATCGTTAGTCGAGGTCAACCGCTGTGGCGCCGCAGAACAACTGGCCTCCTTCGCCTGCGGTCCGCGGACGATCTCCAACAACTCGGACACAAACAAACAGCCCCGGGCAGCACGCACATGACGATAAAGGCTGTGTAGTGTTTCCCATGGCATGCAAACGCTCGGTGGGCGAGAAAAAACAACGGCTGCAACAACCGCCAACGCACACGCAGGGGACGGGGTCGTTTTTGTTTCGAGAAGTTACCCAACTCCTACGTGCGCCCTGGGGACGGGGGTGGCGCGGACAGTCGTGATTTCAATCTACGCTTTTGCTACAGTAGATATTGGCACGTCTAACGTTGGTACGAAAAGCGTACCCGAGTGCAAGCTACCGCATCGCGTCGGTCGAACCGCACCCCCCGCCTTCCATTTACATTTACTACGACTACTACTTCTGCTAATACTACTCATACTTAAAACAGCAGTAGCAGTACCGTTGTAGATATAGTAGTACTACTATACTATTAATAATACCGGTCGACGGGTAAACGGCGGGGTAAGTAGCGACGGGTTTGTCTACCTACCACTACTGCTGTTGTACAGGAGTAGCATTCCGTTTCTTCATCGCCTAGAACCAATACCCACAGGAGCAGTAGCGGTAGCACCGGCTGTAGCGCCTGCAGGAGAACCAGTCGCAGCAACAGCTGCGGCACAAGCTGTTGCGTCAGCGGCAGTAGCCCCAGCTGCAGCACCTGCATCGCTGTGCGCGACCGCGAGCTCCTCGGGGCTCGGCCAAACCCCTTCGTCGTCGTCGCCACCGGAGATGTTGCACGGCCGACCCGAGAGGTACGGGTCAGCGAGGTTTTTGTGCAGCACCAAGGTCCCTTGCTCTCGAGACAGCACGCAGGGGAGGTTGTGCTCGGGAGACTTGTTGCGAGCGCGCCTGCGTGTAGGTGGGGGAAACACATTCGGAAGAATATACGTAGAAGAGTCAAGAACGGGAAAAACGCAATTCGACTCGAGGTACGTACTACAGTAATGTTATCATTGAGAATGCGAGGGAACTATCAAACATCGCTGTCGACTCGAATTCGATGCATACAATTTCTCTAAAAGTGCCGAACATGGCCGGGTCCCGCCCAGCACTACGGGTAGGATAATGTTGCGCCCGTGCTGTAGGACTCCTTGCATTTTCACTCGGACACCAACTTGTACATACTATCCCTCAATCCCGCAGTGACCGATGCTGTAATCGGCATTTTTAAAAGTCAATTTTCCCCCCAAAGGGGTTAAGATAGCATGCTCCTGAATGTACTTCTCACGCAAGTTTGCCCGGGCTCCAGGGTCCCGCCGCCGCACCCTACTACCAGGTGTGTATGCTACGAGTACTACTATGTTGTACAAAACTGTAACCAGCTCGAAACATCTACCAGGTATGATCTTTGATGGACGTCTCAATTGCCCCCCCCGTCGGTACCTCTGCCTTGCTGGTTATACCCCTGCCTATACCAGGCACTCTTGCTACTTGTAATAATAGTGTCAATACCGGCATGATAACACCTGATGTCTCTGCACGCGCCACGCTCTCGTCAAGAACTCAACAGGACAGCAGAGCAAGCAGCAGCGGAGCATCCATGGCGAACCGGATGCCCGCTACTACGAAGGAACATTCTACATTTCAGGACCAAAGCTCAACCGCCAGCCTCCTACCTACATGCCTTCGGGTATGACCATCTTGTACGTTTCACCTATCATATGACACGGCGGTGCCCTGGACGAAATGCGAGCTTTGAGTATGATGTGAGATGCACGACGAAAATAACTCCGCCCCTTGCAGCTCTGTCAAAAATCAAAGGTCGCACAGCAGAAGAACGCAGACTTTCATATATTATACCTGGTACAGTACCTGGTGTGAACCGCCCGATGCCGAACATAAACATAATAAGCATAAGGTTTGTGCACACAAATCAGGGGACGCACATCATACCATGGCCTACAGAGTAGAACCACCCCAAGCAGTGGCAACAGGAGCAACAGAGATGTACCAGGCAAGTATCATGGTCGTGTCTATTGAGAGTATGACACTACCAGGTAATGCTGTAGACTACAGCAGTACCTACAATAAGCGTACCTCACGCCAACTGGAGCTGCCCAAATGCGGTGGTCGGACAGGAGGGAGGCGGCGCTCTGTGCATCGTATACGAAGAGTCTGCCGTCAACAAGGTGCACTCGCGGGCGAAGTTTTGATGGCCCCAGCTGCAAGTCCGACCGGACGTCGTGAGCCTATAATCCGTTGCGTTTAGAACGGAGTGCCGGACACGAGCAAAGAACACACGCAGCGGAGAGGCAGGAAGTATTACGATTACAGAGACAGCATGACATGATGACATGCCATCTTGATGTTTTGTTTTCAAAAGTCAGCATGATCCAGCAAACTGCTGTTCGCCTGGTGATTTTCGGACGAGATGGTAGACACGAGCATCGTACTTTTGCAGAAAAAAACAGTGATTAGCTCTCGCAATACTTACCATTATTGCTGCCAGCCGGTTGCCGAGGTGTCACTGTTCTACGCAGCCCTGTTACACCACTCGATAAGGCTACGTAGGTATCGCTTATCGCTGCAGAGATCGGAGATCAGAGCATCGGGTTTCCTAGAGATGAGATAAACATGTTGTACACGGGAACTGGGGGCGGCACCACATACACGCGGGCTCATTGTGCGAGCTGGCTCTGAGCTTGGTGTGGTGTAGATACCAGTCATTGCCGGGCTTCTTCTTCCGGCCGCTAGTGTAATCACAACAGGGGCCCTTACCCCCTGCACCCCCGAATGGAACGATGGAGTTCGAGGGGGAGGATCAGCGTACGCTAAACAAGCTTGTTCGGACTCTAAGCGGCAGGTTGGACTTTTTGATCGACGGAGATCAACGCGGAGGAGCAGCGGGGGGAAGTGCCTCGCCGGCCGAAGATGCGCGCACGCTTGCCTTGAACGAAGATGTGAGTGAAGAGGGAGGAGGGGGGCATGACGAGGGTGGGGGGGGGTTATTTGAAGACGGGAAGCTTGGAAGTGGGTACTGGTTAGAGAGGAGGCACTTCGAAGGCTTTGCCTGTTGTGCTATGCGTACTTTTGCTGCTGCTGCGCTGCTCCATCTCATTGAAACCCAGATAATAATACTCGTAGATCACGTACAGTAGGAGGGCTATTCGCGATTTGCGTTATTTATCTGAACGACACGCTTTCTCGAACACTGCTGCTGCTGTCTGCTGTCGTACGAAATTTAGCCTTGAAGCCCGTCTCCCTGTTTTTTGCTGAGCCCCGCGGTACACTGCTGTTGGCGCACGCGCGACATTCGAGTCCAATCCCAATGCCTCGTATCATATCTGGTATGCATCAGATACAGAGAACTATCTGTGCCCCAATCCCCAATACTGGTACTACTGCTGTTGTACGAGAACCGCCAGTGCTGACGAATACTCGTACGTACGTACCGGTATACAAGTACCGTTGTGACGTATATATACTGACTGCCTCTTGTACCGATGCATTTATACCTGTACGTACCCCATGCCCCATGTGTCATACCAGTACATGCCAAGGTCGTGGGTGCTTGCTTCCACGTTTCCCCCCGAAGTTCCAACCTGCTCCGGCAACTATTGCACCGGTACTCGTACTCGTACATACATTATCATACGTAGTGCCATCAGCCATCAAAGTCTGCTTGCTGAGTGGGTTGTCTTACGACCTGGTACGTATGATATCTGTGTTGCGGTTGCGGCACAAGGCAAGCACGCATAGTACTGACTCTGCGATACGAGTATATAGAGTAAATATCAATACCCGTACGTAGTAATAGTGGGAATTCATTATCAGTGAACATATGTGAAATGTTCAAACATCGGGACACCGTCCTGTAGTGAAATGAGATGTACGAGTGGGTAGATAGAATTTCTCAGTGGGGGTTCCTGCGAAAATTGTGACGTCGTAGACCGATCTCGAGCACAATAAAACCAACCAACATCGCGACAGCTAACTTTGACTGCTGTACCACTCACTCGGTCGAGGTCACAGCTAACTGACGTACTAGGTACAGCATTCGGCAGCAACAGCATTTTGAAAAAAACTGACCTCCTTATGCAGCAAGCAGCAAGCAGCAAGCAGCTAGCTGCTGCAACAAGCAGCAAGCAGAGGCCGCCCATTCGTATGATGCCACCGGATAGATCACAACAGTAGAGGGGGAAGCTGCGATGGCAAGCTTCAAGCTTTGACAAGTGGTTGCGAGCGGAAACAAAAACAATCAAAACGTGTACGCCATACCCGGCAGAGCCACCCCGACACCTCGACAGCAAGCATACCCATACGAGTTTGTTGCAACTCGTATCATGCAGCATACGAGCACAGCGAGCGGCAGGCTGTGCTGTTGCTGCTGTTGCAGCGTGTCGCTGTTATTATTGTCGCAACGAGGGAGTGCCCCCCCAAGTCCGAGCGTCGGATGAGACGACAAGAGACGGCAGGGGCTATATATATAGGAAAGGAGGGGCGTTTTTGTAAGGGCCATTATTAGGGTATTAATATGGAGACCAAACGGGCGTTACTTTTCCGCCCAGAATGGCACGTACATCGTACGTATGTATGAAAATCATTCGGCGTCGTGGATGGCTGATACTGGGGCCTTTGATTAATATCACACATGCTCCAACGAATTTGAGTTGATTTCGAGACCTTCGATAGCTCTAAACGAGATCGTTCGAGCGAGCCTATTTACATGCCGAGGTTCTGGCTGCTGCAGCGCTCGTGGTGGCACCGCAGCAGAGGGCACATACATCGGGCAAAAATGACGACAAAAATCGAAAACTTGAGCAACCCCGTCTCGAACACGCCTGCGCCGCAAGCAAGCCTTGGGAAATCTCTCCCTCTCCTTTTTTTCAATTATTTTTTCTCCCACCGGGCCTCCCCCTATTAAAAACATTGCCCGATATTCATGCCCACGTATGCAGGGCTGATGTGCCAGTCGGAATGAAACTTCCAAGTTTCGATTGGGTTTTGATCGATTTTGGCGGAATCCGGTCAATCGAATTCGCTTGAATTTCGAGTGAAATGGACGAGCAAGACGAACCCCTGTCACACTCCCACCCCCGGCTGGTGCGGGAATAACTATTTATTTCCTTACAGCCGGTGACGAAAGACTACCTGGTACGTAGTCTCTCATAAGACTGCCTGGTAGTCTTGAATTCAATTAATATAAATCGGCAAAACAATCTTTCTCCATAGTTGTGGGATTTTCATTGTCGATCGGATGAATACGGCCGCGATGTGTTCGCGTAGATTCTCCGCCCGTGCAGGCGAATTTCTCCTTTACATGTGCCCGAACAGCAAATATAGCATTTTCGA
Source organism: Saccharina japonica (assembly GCA_008828725.1). Taxonomy (NCBI): domain Eukaryota; class Phaeophyceae; order Laminariales; family Laminariaceae; genus Saccharina; species Saccharina japonica. The sequence continues at coordinate 655,462 of MEHQ01000475.1, read as the reverse complement.
GCACAACATGGTGGTACACCAACCAATCAGCAAAGCAGGCCTGCCTTTGGGTAGGGGTAGGGTTAAGAGTTCCGGGGTCGGGGTGGTGGCCGCCGTTAGCCTTCGAGCCAAAAATAATATCACCGTCAGGAACGAATAACGCCTTACAGCTTCGTGACGAAACCCTTCCTCATTAGAACAGAATCGTTACGTCTAAGGGAAGTTCGCGTGAAGGGGCAGATTGACGCCAGCTGGGCTGCGCTTCACAGGCCTGTCAGTTAAGGCGGGACATGGGAGAGATGGGGGGAGAAGGGAGGAGGCTGGGCTTTTGCTGTTGCGTTCGAACAAATAATAGGCTCAGCAAAACCTCCAAAACCGCCAATTCTATTTTACGTACCAAGGTACGTAATTGCACGGCTCTGTATCTACATATGGTATCATACCTGTACCGCTGTATTCGATACCGCGCAGCAATTTTACTCTTGGGAATGCAAGACAGCAGATTACATACCTGGTACGTTTTACGTACAGACCTAGCATATGAGTACAGCAGCTGGTTTATACTTGTACGGGTTTTTACAGATCCGTTGCGTTGAATACAGACGGCAGTCCTTACACCACGGCTGTACGTAGCCAGGAGCATGCAGTTAGCAGTGCCGACGCGGGCGTTGCGCGCTTGCTGCTGCTGCTCGCTGACTACTGATTATCTCTTGCTGCTGCTGCTGCTCCTGCTGCTGCTCGCTTGCTGCTGCTCCTGCTGCTGCTTGCTTGCTGCTGCTCCTGCTGCTGCTCGCTTGCTGCTGCTCCTGCTGCTGCTCGCTTGCTGCTGCTCCTGCTGCTGCTCGCTTGCTGCTGCTTCTGCTCGCTTACAACTGTTGTTGCTCACTTGCTGCTGCTGCTCACTATAATACTGCTTGCTGTTGTTGATCTGCTCACTATAATACTGCCTGCTGGTTGTTAGAGGGTATTGCCCGCGAGTCCTCGGTTGTTTGCTAATCACCTCCACCACCCAACCCCACGGCCGCTTTGTCCCTTTGCGTGGCCTATCAGGAACCGCCCGAGTGCCGCGTCTGCAGGGGGGAGCCGGAGCCCGGGCGCCGTCTGCACGCGCCATGCCTCTGCAGCGGGTCCATCATGTGCGAAACCTTTCCTGAAACCTTTCGTGAAACCTTTTGTGGAACCTTTTGTGAAACTTTTTGTGAAACCTTTAGTGAAACCTTTTGTGAAACCTTTGTGGGTCCTTTTGTGGAACCTTTTGTGGAACCTTTTGTGGAATCTTTTGTGGAACCTTATGTGAAACTTTCGTGGAACCTTTTGTGAAACGTTTTGCGGGACTTTTGTATAATATACGTACGAGTGCCTTTTGTGGAACCTTCTTGTAGATCGTTGTGGAGGCGTTTTGCGGTGGTGGTTACCTTTGTGTGGGACCTTTATGAGGGATAATTTGCGGAGATTTTTGTTGTTGTTGTTGTTGTTGTTGTTGTTGTTGTACCTTTCTGTGGAACCTTTGAACCTTCGCGAGCATGTTTTGGTGGTGGCCGCGGCGGCGGCGTCCGTTGCTATGATATAATATACGATACGTGGATAACCTATGATACGGAGGGGTGTTTTTGTTATGTTTTTTTTGTGGTTGTGATATGTATGATATATGATATGATACAGCTGGTACGTTTTGATGTATTTCGTTGTTGGCACGATATGATTCGATACCATACCATACCATACCATACCATATTTACATGATATGTTTCGATTCGATGCGATACGGAACGATACGGATTTTTTGTTACACATGATTTCGATGCGATGCAATAAGATACGATTCTCATACATATGATACGATGCGACTTGTTAATGTTCACCATCAATGGCTGCAATCAAAAGGCACACGCACGAGGACTGCCTCTTGGAGTGGCTCCGGCACAGCGGGAAGGACACGTGCGAGCTGTGCGGAGCGCTCTTCCGCTTCACCCCCGTCTACGACCCGGACGCCCCTCAAACCGTACCGGCCTACCAGGTGTGTCTCCATGATTTTCAGTTGGCTGTGTCCATTTAATTTAGTTGGTTTGTTCGTGTGTGTTCATGATCGGTTACTTGCGTGCTTGCTTGCTTGCGCGTCCATGATCAGTTATGATAGTTGTGTGTCCATGACTAGTTTGGGTGTGCTACTGTAGTATTTGTAGGTTGTGTGTCCCACGATTCGTACAGCAGTAATTTTTTTTGTGTCCCATGATTTGTTGCAGGTGTCCCCGTGATTGCTTGGGTGTCCCACGATGTTATGGGTGTCTTGTGTGCTTGGCCTCGCGCGCTGTGTGTTCTAGCTGGAGGGAACGAAGCGTGGACGGTTGGGGGTTGGGAAGGCGGGGCAGCGGGGGTTGGGCAGGGAAAAAAAAAAAAAAAAAGGGCGGGGGAGAGAGAGGGTTGCTGCTTGGGCCGAAGGGGAGTAGCGGGTGGGAGGGGAGGGGAGGGGAGGCTTATGTCCGGTGGTTTTTGGTTGCCTTCCAACCCCGTGGTTTTCGTTGTGTATGACGCATCACACACACTGCCTCTTCACCTGCCCGATGAGCGAAGGCCACCTACAGACCTCTTATGTACTATAGTTTTTTTTTATGTTTTACAACATGTAGCTTTAAGGACCGTTCGGGTGTTGATGTGAATAATAACCAAATGATTCTTTACATTTTTTGCGGACAAGGTTTTTTTTTTTTTTTTTTACTTGATATTCCTTCAGCGCAAACAGCGGGTTTTGTGTGTTGTGCGCTGCTGTTTGATGTGATAATGTACGTGACGCTATATACGTCTGCGTGTTGTGCCGTGACCGACCCTGCTTTCTTGGTGCGCTTTGCCCGCCCCCGCCTCCCCCGCTTGCTTGCTTGCTTGACGTCAGGTGCTGGCCACTTGCGCGAAGAAGACCGTGATGGAGTGGCTGCCGCTGCTCTTCCGAGTGGTGGTAGTGGCGATGCTCTGGCTCATGTTCGTGCCGGTGTGCACCAGCTGGCTGTGAGTTTTCGACCCTCCCCCCCCCCCCCCCCCCCCCCCCCCCCCTCCCCCGCCCCCCCCCCCCCCCCACA
>MEHQ01000475.1:638267-648760 GCA_008828725.1 Saccharina japonica | reverse complement strand
GGGGGGGGGGGGGGGGGGGGTACTTCTGTATATTCATGCATGGCCGTAGTCGTATGATCATAGACCCTCGCATCCCTACAATGCCGGGGTGGAGCATATCGGGTTTTCACCGACCAGGTAGACATTGCTAGCACCAAACGCGAAGCACCGTGAGGTGTTCGGGGGGGGGGTGCTCATGGCATGCATGGCGGTAGTCATGTGTATGACCATAGACCCTCGCATCCCTACGTACAGTAGTGCCCGGGCGGAGCATGTGTACTTTTTTTTCTTCGGGGCGGGGGGAGGTGGGTACATGTTTTTATCACATGGGACAAGTCACGACCTACAGTAGATGATCTATAGGTGATCTATATCCTTGTCTGCCGTTATAAGACGTTGTGTAGGATCTGTGGGACACAGATCCATCCCCGGTAGATTGTGCTAGTATAGATCATGCTGGCTATGCGGCTGGCTCCCAGCAGGCGACATGAGAGGCTAGTAGATCATCGTACAGACCAGGAATCTATCTCTGCTCCTCAAGGATCGGTCATGAAGTGGGCATCGGTGTGAAATCTGTCCTGTCTGTGAAATAAATGCTTCATGTGAATCCCCCCGTCTCGTTAAAAAGCTGTCCCTGCCCTGCCCTGCCCTGCGCTTTTTTCTTTTTTTTTTGTCACTTTGATTCATATTTCCATTTTAGTATATATATACCTGGTATGTATTTTTTATGGCACTCAATATTTTTACGATCAGTATCCCCATTAACTCTCTTTAAGACCTTTGAGAGAGGGGGGAAATTGACGACCCAAGAAAGAAGTGACGAGTTTTCAGCAATAACGGACACGGCGTGATTGTGGGGGATGGTGCAAAATTGATGGCCCGAGTCACATCGCGGAGGGGGAGGGAGTCGGTTCGGCACGGGGCACGGGCGCAGGCAGCATGACCCTACCCTACCCTACCCGTACTGGTGTTGCATGCATGGGCGCTCACTCTGCTCGTACGAAGACGGTTGATAGAACACCTTCTTTTTGTTCGTTGTTTCGGTCGCTATGTCGGGGCCCCGCAAAGGGCGTTTCGTTGTTGGTTCGATGTACTTTTCACAGCAGCAGCAGCCGCGCGCGCGTGCCCGAGAAATGTAAAAGTTTATTGGGTTACTCTTGCTTGCGTTGTGCTCTTGCGTTGTGCTATTGCGTTGCTCTTGCGTTGTGTTCTTGCGTTGTGTTCTTGCGTTGTGCTCTTGCGTTGCTCTTGCGTTGTGCCCTTGCGTTGCTCTTGCGTTGCTCTTGCGTCGACTCTTGGGTTTACTCTTTTGGCGTTATTCTTGTGTTGCGCGTGCGTTCCTGTTGCGTTAAACTCCTGCGTTGACTCTTGAGTCGCCCTTGCGTTTGTTTCTTGGGTTACTCTTGCGTTGCTATTTTGTCGACTCTTGGGTTTACTCTTTTGGCGTTATTCTTGTGTTGCGCGTGCGTTCCTGTTGCGTTAAACTCTTCCGTTTCCTCTTGAGTCGCCCTTGCGTTGCTATTTTGTCGACTCTTGCGTTACCCTTGCGTTGATTCTTGGGGCCACTCTTGCGTTTCTACTGCGTTGACTTTTGCGTTTCCCTCGCGTTGATTCTTGAGTTTACTCTTGCGTTACTATTGCGCTATGACTCTTGGGGCTCCCCTTGCGTCGATTCTTGGGTTTCTCTACCGTTACTATTGCGTTTCGACTCGGGGGTTACTCTTTTGCGTTGATTCTTGGAGTTACTCTTGGGTTTCCCTTGCGTTTCGGCGACGGCTCGTTATTACAGCGGCCCCGTTTTTTTTTTGGAGGTGCGTTGTTGCCATCGTTACTACTTTGGGTATTGCTCCTCTTCAATGTTGCCACCAAACCCACCACACGAGACCATAATACCCCCCCCCCCCCCCCCCCCCCCCTGTCCTGTCCTGTCCTGTCCTGTCCTGTCCTGTCCTGTCCTGTCCTGTCCTGTCCTGTCCTGTCCTGTCCTGTCCTGTCCTGTCCTGTCCTGTCCTGTCCTGTCCTGTCCTGTCCTGTCCTGTCCTGTCCTGTCCTGTCCTGTCCTGTCCTGTCCTGTCCTGTCCTGTCCTGTCCTGTCCTGTCCTGTCCTGTCCTGTCCTGTCCTGTCCTGTCCTGTCCTGTCCTGTCCTGTCCTGTCCTGTCCTGTCCTGTCCTGTCCTGTCCTGTCCTGTCCTGTCCTGTCCTGTCCTGTCCTGTCCTGTCCTGTCCTGTCCTGTCCTGTCCTGTCCTGTCCTGTCCTGTCCTGTCCTGTCCTGTCCTGTCCTGTCCTGTCCTGTCCTGTCCTGTCCTGTCCTGTCCTGTCCTGTCCTGTCCTGTCCTGTCCTGTCCTGTCCTGTCCTGTCCTGTCCTGTCCTGTCCTGTCCTGTCCTGTCCTGTCCTGTCCTGTCCTGTCCTGTCCTGTCCTGTCCTGTCCTGTCCTGTCCTGTCCTGTCCTGTCCTGTCCTGTCCTGTCCTGTCCTGTCCTGTCCTGTCCTGTCCTGTCCTGTCCTGTCCTGTCCTGTCCTGTCCTGTCCTGTCCTGTCCTGTCCTGTCCTGTCCTGTCCTGTCCTGTCCTGTCCTGTCCTGTCCTGTCCTGTCCTGTCCTGTCCTGTCCCGTCCCGACGTGGATTGGCAGCGTTGTTCACGCGGCCTCCAAGTACCTGGACCCCCACGTGCTGGCCAGCCTCGGAGGGCGGTCGGAGTACTTAGCCTTGCGAGAAGTCGTACAGGCGAGCAACGGCATTTTTGGTGGTGTGGTGGTGGTGGTGGTGGTCGTGTCGATGGTGTTGTAGGTGATGTTGGTGGCGGTGTTGTTGCTGTTGCTGTTGTCGTTGTTTTGTCGTCGTTGTTGTCGTTGTTGTTATTACATGGATGTGGTTTGTATTTCCCAACTTGGTGGTGGTAGTGGTGGTGGCGGTGGTGGTGGTAGTGTTGGTGGTGTTGGTGGCGGTGTTGTTGCTGTTTGCTGTTGCTGTCTTGGTCGTTTATTTCTGGTGTTGTTGCTGTTGTCTTTGTGTCGTGGTTGTGGTCGTTGTTGTTAATACATCGATATGGTTTGTGTTTCCCAACTTGCTGTTTGTCTTTCCCCTTTTCCTCACCTACCCTTCCGCTTCGTTTCGTTTCGTTTCCATGTCCAACCCGTTTCTGCCCAAAGCAGAGCTGGTACGTCCTGGCTACGACTTCGGAAGAGCAGAACAATACCCTAAGGCTCCCCGATCTGGCGACGATTTGCCTCGGCTACATGGTAAGGGGAAAGGGACGGAACTCCACGTTTAGCGAGTTCAACCCTTTTACTCTTTGCGGGGGGGGGCATAGTAAACACTAGTAAATAGGACCTACAGTACACACAAAAATCTATACATTTTTCTCTTTTCAGGAACAGTATTTGGTCCTGTTTACTATGGTCCTCCGTGATCGTGCACTGCACGGAAACCTGATGATGATGGTGATGGTGACGGTGATGATGACTGATGACGATGTTGATGCTGATGATATTGATGCTGATGATGCTGATGCTGCTGATGATGGTGATGGTGATGATGATGATGATGGGAATGATGATGATGGGAATGATGGTGATGGTGATGGTGATCGTGATGATGATGATGAGGATGATGGTGATGGTGATGGTGATGATGATGATGATGATGACGGTATGCAGGTGATGTCTTCGATGGTATTCATGTGGAGGAGCATCATCAACGCGATATCTGACCGCACCAACTCCCAGATCCTGAGGCGGGCGAGGAAGGCCATGAGGGTCACCGCCGCGGTCGTCAAGGTGAGAGCGCCGCCTACCCACCCACCCACCCACGAACCCACCCACCCACCCATCCACCCACCTTGCCTTGCCTTGCCTTGCCTTTTGTCTTGTCTTGCGCTTGCCTTGCCTTGCGCTTGCCTTGCCTTGCCCCTTGCCTTGCCTTGCCTTGCCTTGCCTTGCCTTGCCTTGCCTTGCCTTGCCTTGCCTTGCCTTGCCTTGCCTTGCCTTAGCCTTGCCTTGCCTTTCCTTGTCTTAACCTTGCCTTAACATTGCCTTGCCTTACCTTCCCCCCCCTCTCGCCTCTGACCGACGGATTGATGTACCGACGACAAACAACCTATTGTACCGACGGAACAACCTACGGACGGATGTACCGACGATACAACCTACCGACGGGCGTACCGACCGACCGAACAACCTATATACTACCGACGGATGAACCGACGGAATCACGTTTTTTTTTTGTTTCCCCATACAAAGGTGGGGCTCCTGCTGTCGCTGAAGATGCTGCTGCTCCCTCTGCTCCTTGGGACATGCCTGGACGCCACTACTCTCGGCCTGTTCGGGTGCACAGGCGAGGCCCGGGCTCGCTTCATGGCGCAACACCTTGTCGGGTCGCTGCTGCTGCACTGGGTGAGAGATCGTCGGGCGAGGTTGGCGTGATTGCTTCGTGTGTGCGTGTGCTTTGTTTATTTGTTGCACAATAATGGGTTTCGTGTCGTGTGCTTTTGTGTGTGTGTTTTGTGGTGTTGTTCAAGTTTCTACGTGTGTGTTTTTTGTGTGTTTTTGTGTGGTTTTTGTGTTTGCGATGTGTGCGGTGTTGGGGAGTGCCCCCCCCACAAGTCCCGTGTGCTGCTGTAAATAGCCGATGGGTGCCACGTTTGTGCTGCTCATAGCCCCCCCCCCGCCTCACCACCCCCTCCCCCCCCTCCACAACTCCCTTCTGCTACTGTTGAGCATCACGTTCACGCTGATTGTAGCCCCCACATACCCCCCCCCCCTCTTCTTTGCCCCCCCGCACTCCATCTTGAGAGGGATGCATGGTCAATGGTTGAAAAACACTTTTATCCCCTTTGACCAAGAAAATTACATTTTTTGTGTTCTCAACCGTGTACGAGCCCTGTGACGTAACGCCTCACTGCGTTGTATCTCGGAAACCCATGTGTATCATCTCTCAAGTCACGCAGAGGATGTTGCTGTATTCTTCAATTTTTACCGTCAATTTTCTCAAGAGGGGTAAGGCAAGCAACAGATAAGTACCCCCCCCCCCCCCGTCCCCCCCTCCCCCCCTCCCGCCCCGCTATTATCTGCTTATCGTTTCTCCTCCCTCCCTCCCGCTCTTACTCTGATCATCGTCTCTCCTCCTCCCCTCCTTCCTCCCCGGGCGTCCGTCCTGCTATGTATGGTGTGAATAAGGTGCTGGGCATCACGTTCATGCTCTTCGTGACGGTGTCGGTCCTTCAGCTGCGCGAGGTGGTGCACCCAGACCTGCTGTCGCTCGTCATTCGACCGCAGGAGCCTCACCCTGACCTCCTGGGCTCTCTCCTGCAGGAGTCCGGCAGAACTCACGCGCAGCGAATGGCAATGAGTCTCGTGAGTTTCTTTGTTTTTGGTTTGCGTGTTTTTCTTGTCTGTTTTTGGTTTTCTTGTTTGTTTTTGGAGAGACGGCGACGGGGGGGAGGCGGGGGGTGCAGCGGGGAGGGCGGGGTCTGGTTTAGGGGGGAGGGGGGTACTCGTGTCGTGGATGGCCGTAATCGTATGACCGTAGACCTTCGCGTCCCTATATACAATGCCGACACGGAGCACGTGTTGGGTTTTCACCAACCAGGAAGGCAGACATTGCTTGCACCAACCGCGAAGCCGCCTTGAGGTGTTGGGCGAGTCGCTTGAAATGTAAGCTACATCCTGGGGGTGAGCAGGGGAGGGTGTAGTCATTGTCATTCGTGGCCGTGGCCGTAGTCATAATGACCATAGACTTTCGCAGCCCTATATACATAGCCGGGATGGAGCACGTTGGGTTTTCACCGACCAGGCAAACATTGCTTGCGCCAACCGCGAAGCGCCTTGAGATGTTCGGTAAGGCCGACTTGGACACCTTGTACGTACTTTCTTGCATATGGATGTATTTTTCGTGTTTTCGATTTTCTTATATTTCCGCTTTTTTTTTCTGCAGCCCAGTACAGCTCTCTATTCAATGGACGTGAGTGGTAAATACATGCCTACACTTTGGGAAACCCTTTGTTTTGTTTGCTTGTTTTATCTCGCGATATTACCGTCGCGTGCTGTGTAGTCGTCACTCAGTGCCGCCACCTGTGTGCACCGGCACACGAGCACTCGTACCAGAGCACCCAACATGACACTTTTTTTCCTCCCACCACCACCACCCAAAAGCCTAAACCAAAGCCATCGCCATGACCATGACCTATTCCATCGTCTACAACCCTTTTGGGGTACTGACCAAATATTGTTAGTAAAAAAAGCTAAATATATACGTATAGGATGTTTTTTTTTGTGAACCGTACGTCCCCTACTTACTATGGTCCCCCGTAAAAAACCCTACTAATACCAGGTGTATATTTAGCTTTTTTTATCAACATATTTGGTCCTATTTACTATGTTCCCCCGTAATGGTGCACTGCACGTAAAGCCTACCTGGTAAACCCCAAGTGTTTTGTTCCATTATTCGGGAGTGCGGTCCTTAAGGCCTGCTGAGGTTAGAAACCAAAACCACCCGTCCCCGTCACGGCCTTTTCAAAATCAAACGAGAACCCCCACCCCCCCCCCAAACAAAAAACAAATATATACCCCCCCCCCCCCCCCTCCCTCCCCAAACGCCCCCCCCCTCGCCTCCAACGCCCTCAGGCCATCTACATGGCGCTGGTGGCCTGTTCGTGTGCGTGCGACCAGGGGCTGGTGGGCCGGCTGCTTCCCGAGCGTCATGCCCGTACGAGTGAGTTTCCCGCGGCTGACGCTTGTGCTTGCTGCTCTCTTGCGCCTGTGCTGTGCTCTGGGGCTATGGGCCGGCGGGGAGGGGGGGTGGGCTGCGTGGGGGTGTGGGGGGTGCTACTCGTATTCATGCTGGCCTAGTCGTAATGAACCTAGACCCTCTCAATACCCTACAAATGTCGGGACAGGAACACGTTCGGGTTTTCAAGATAAGGGGCGGGGGTGAGGGAATGGGAGGGGCTCAAGCACGGAGCAAACTAAAAACGATTCTTATTTGTATTGTTTGTTTTTTTTGCCTATACCAGGCCCCCGGCCCCGCCGTACATCCGGGTCCGCCACGCGCTGTCCTCGTTGCCGCCGAGGCCTCCACCACCACGTCCGACCCTCGCCGAACCCGCTGCCTCCGTGTTGCTTTTTGCGTATGTGGCGTGTCCCATCGCTCCACACGGACGGGCATGCTGTTTTTTTTGTTTTTTTTCGTAAGTAGTTGTTTGGTGGTGGGCCGTGGGAGGAGAAGGTTGGGGTGTATGATTGGGGGGGGGGGGGGGGGGGGTAGGGGGGGGGGGGAGGGAGCGGGCGGCGGTACTCATTGTCATGCATTGGCCGTAGTCGTCATGATCGGGACCCTTCGCATCCCTACAATGCCGGAACGGGCCCTAAGCTTTTCTCCTTTTATTTATTTTTTCTTCTTTAGGCCTCTTGCGTACTGTTTCTTTGGCGTCACTCGAATGGTACGGCGACGTGCGACGGGCGGGGCCGGTTCTTGGAACAAACCCCCCACACGCACACGACCTCTTGAGAAACTGGCAAAACCGCCTGTGCAAGACAAAAGAAGACGACACGACGACGCACAAACAGAGAAACACAAAATTTAATGCCATACGATTTGGACTTTTTTGTTTTCCCGCGTCGGTTTCTGCCGTTCTCTCTTCTCTTGTCTCTTATTCTTCTTACGACGTGGGCACTCACTGACGCTTTTGCTACTATTAGATTAAAGAGTACCTCTCGGAGTGTGCGTGGACAGCCAAACTGCAACAAACAGCCAACAGCAACACAAACGCGATAGCCAACAAACAACGGCAACAGCAACATTAGTAACGCAAACGACCACCCACCCACCACCACCCACCGCCACTGACCACGAGCCAGCCACCCACTCTCCGATCGCCTGACCCATCACCCAAACCTCACCCGACCCCCACCACCTGCGTGTCCACCCACCACCCACCCACCGACTAAACGAGCACCCAGTTGGACTCCGGTTACGGCATGCCGCAGCTGCAGTATTCCGGTGGAGCTGGTCATCCTCCACCTGCGATGCTGGCGTTCCTGGAGAAGTACCAGGTGGCGTTTTGTTGTTGCCCGGTAACGGCATACATTTTTTGTGGCCGGTAACGATCACTTCTTTTTGTGGCCGGTAAACGATCAGTTTTTCTGTGGCCGGCCAAAGTTACATTTTTTTACTATTCCCGCCCGTCGTTTGTGTATTTCCTGGTCGGTGAGGTCGATTTGGTCGTCGGGCGATTGTCGGTCGGTCGGTCGCGTCCATTGGTCGGCGGGTGGGTTGGTTGGTTGTTGGTTGGCGTTGATCGGTCCCATCGATCGATCGGTTTGGTCGCTTGCCTGTTTCCTGCGCCGTTGTGTACATACTGCACTTTGCGCTTTTCCTCGGGGCTGATTCTGACGCCTCGCTGTTACTCTCAATCTCTTTATCCCACACGATTTGCTTTGACTCCCTCTTCCTTCCCCCCCTCGCCCGTTCCCTTACCTGCCCACTCCTCCATCTCCTCTCTCCTCCCCCTCTCTCTCTCTCTCCCCCCCCAACCCACCAAACCGATCGCGCCCTCCCCCCCCCCCCCCTCTCTCCCATGCGTCATCTCTTAAGACTTTCGTATCGGAGAGATGCCAGCAACGGCCGTGGCTCAGGTGGGCCGCCTCGCGACGTCTGGGTGACGTGTCGTCGTTTTCTTCTCACAAGCCTTATCGCGCCGCCGCCCCCCTCTCCCCTTCCCTCCACGCCTCCTCCTACTCCTCTTCTTTCCCCTTCCCCTCGACCTTCTCTACGCTTCGGCTGTCGCTAGGTGTGGCAGGACAGTGGTGTCAGGTGGGTAGTGTTGGTGGTGGCGGTGGTGGCGGTGGTCGGTGGTGGTGGTACCGCTACCGCTTCGCTACCGCTTCCGCTGCCTGGCGCTGTGCTCGCCTGCTGCTGCTGCTGCCCCTGCCCTGCCCCTGCGCGCGCGGTCGTGGTCGTCCTCGGCCGATCACTCCACACTGCCATTCATCGCCACCACCAGCCCACCACCATCTTCGCTCATCGTTCTTCGACCGTCGTCACCCTTGCCCTTCCGGAGGCCCTGGAAGGTCTGTTGATATGGCCCTCGCGCCGCCTATGGAGTTAGGCCGATTGGACGACGAGTCGGGACAAGGGCTCACAGGGGACAGGGACAGCGGGGACGCGCGGAGGGGGAAGAGCGGGGTGCGAAGCGTGGGGGAAGTGGGGTGAGAAGGGTGGTGGAGTTGAAGGTCTGGGCTTTGCGCATGGAGGCACCGCGGCTGAAGGATGGTGCGGACGGCGGGAGAGGCCGGCAAAGACCGAAGGGTGGGTGTCCGGTGGTGGGGTGGAGGCGGGAGGGGCACACGGGGGGGGGGGCAGCGGGGTGTACTCGATATTAATGCATGGCGTTAGTCTATGACCATATCATAGGGGGGGAGGGGGTTGTACTCATTGTCGTGACGGCCGTAGTCATATGGACCCATAGACCCTCGCATCGCCTACACTGCCGGGACGGCAGCACGTTGGCGTTTTCACCAACCAGGCAGCCATTGTTGACCAGCGCGAAGCGCCGTGAGTATTGGCGCGAGTCGGGCATGGAGGGTGAGCTGCATCCTGCTAAGACCAGCCTCTGCAGGCGGGACTTGCATATGGAGACGCTTCAACTAGTTAATTTTATTTGGTGTGCTCACTTCAGCGAGACAGCAATGGGCGCTTCTACTATGTAACTGCCTCGCGGATGCCTTACCATATTGAACACTACGTTGATACGGACCATTCCCCTTGTGCGGAGCAAAGGTTCCTCACCCGCACAAATGATCTACTCGACCGCCCAGCTTTGGGGACCGCCAAAAAAAAAAAAAAAAATAAAACGGCACCCTGGTTGTTCTAGCTCACGCAGCGAGTGGCCGTCGTTTTCCAGGTCGTTGCCAACCAGACGCCAACCCGAACCTATAAATATATCATATTTTTAGGGGGGGGGGTTGTACTCATGTCGTGCATGGCCGTAGTCGTGTGATCATATAGGGGGGGGGGAGGGGTGGAGGCTGCTGTGAACCCCTCACCGACGCCAGAGTTAACAATATATGCTGCCGCAGCCGGTAGCAGACACAAAGTTGCTTTGCTGGGAACCCCATCCCCGTTTATATAATATACCAGGTGCAGCGGTACCATACCGGGGTTTTATCGGATGTCAAATTTTGCATGGATCAGTCTTTACCTACGTTGGATAAAAAACAGCCCGTATGGACCCGCCGATGCCGATCGATTCTATTTATTCTAGGCTTCGTCCGCAGCATGTTCAGGACAGACTCTCTCTTGACTCCTCTCCTTCTCTCTCTACTACTATTAATACATGTGTAGCAGTATTGCAGAGTACATGTTATTTCGGGGGGGGCTTACGAATTGTGTATGAGAACCAAATTTGGCTGTGTAAACATTATTTTAGGGGGATGACCGTACGTTTTTGTGTCCCATCAGCGGTTCTGAGTACAGTAACTACATATGTTTACTACATTTAGCCACCGCAGTAGTGCT
>MEHQ01000475.1:610700-636942 GCA_008828725.1 Saccharina japonica | reverse complement strand
GTACTCTTAAGAACCGTATCGGAGAGATGCAGCACGCGTGGCTCGTGGCCGCCTGCGACCGTCTGGGGCTGACGCGCGTCGTTCTTCCCCAGCCTATCGCCGCCCGCCGCCCCCCCTCTCCCCCCTTCCCTCCACCGCCTCCTCCTACTCCTCTTCTTTCCCCTTCCCCTCGACCTTCTCCTACCGCTGTCGGTGTCGCTGGTGGTGGCAGTGACAGTGGTGTCGGTGGTAGTGGTGGTGGTGGCGGTGGTGGTGGTGGTGGTGGTGGTGGTGCCGCTACCGCTACCGCTACCGCTTCCGCTGCTGCCGCTGGTGCTGCTGCTGCCCCTGCCCCTGCCGCGCGCGGTCGTGGTCGTCCTCGGCGATCACTCCCACCGCCATCATCCCCACCACCAGCACCACCATCTTCGCCATCTTCTTCGACGTCGTCACCCTTGCCCTTCCGGAGGCCCTGGAAGGGTTGTGATATGGCCCTCGCCGCCGCCTATGGAGTTGCCGATGTGGACGACGAGGCGGGACAAGGGCGGGGACAGGGACAGGGGACGCGGAGGGGGGAAGAGGGGGGCGAAGCGGGGGGAAGTGGGGTGGAGAAGGGTGGTGGAGTGAAGGCTTGGGCTTGCGCATGGGGCACCGCGGTGAAGGATTGGTGGGACGGGGGAGAGGCCGGCAAAGACGAAGAGGTGGGTGGTGGTGGGGGTGGAGGGGGAGGGGCAGGGGGGGGGGGGGGGGGTGTATCCGATATCTATGAGCATGGCGTAGTCGTATTGAGCCGAAATAGTCATAGGGGGGGGGGGCGTACTCGTACCATGTTGCACTCGCCGTGGTCATAATGACCATAGACCCTCGCATCCCTACAATGTCCGGGACGGAGCACCGTTGGGTTTTTCACGCAACGCAGGCAGGCATTGCTATGGACCAAGACGCGAACGCCGTGAGGTATTGGGCGAGTTCGCGATGAGGGAGCTGCATCCCATGCTCAAGAACACCTCTGAGGCGACTTGGCATATGGTACGACAGCTTTCAAACGAGTTAATATTTAAGTAATTTCTGGTGTGGCCACTTCCGGAGACAGCAATGGGTTTTACTATGTAACTGCCTCGCGGATGCCTTACCATATTAACACTACGTGATACGACCATTCCCCTTGTGCGGAGCAAAGGTTCTCCACCCCGCACAAATGATCTACTCGACCGCCAGCTTTGGTGACCGCCAAAAAAAAAAAAAAAAAAACGGCACCCTGGTTGTCTAGCTCACGCAGCGAGTGGCGTGTTTTACAGCGTCGTTGCCAACAGACGCCAACCCAACCTATAAATATATGATAATAGGGGGGGGGTTGTACTCATGTCGTGCATGGCCGTAGTCGTGTGATCATAGGGGGGGGGGGAGGGGGGAGGCTGCTGTGAACCCCTCCCGATCGGCAGAAGTTAACAATATATGCTGCCGCAGCGGTAGCAGACACAAAGTTGCTGTGGACCCCCCATCCCCGTATATATATACCAGGTAGCAGGTACCATACCGGGGTTTATCGGATGTCAAATTTTGCTGGAGTCTTTTACCTACGTGGATAAAAAACAGCCCCGTATGGACCCCCGATGCCGATCGATTCTATTAATAGTGCGGTACGCAGCAGTACAGACAGCTCTGTGCACCCCTCTCTCTAGCACTATTAATACACGTGTAACAGTATTGCAGAGTACATGTTATTCGGGGGGGCTACGAATTGTAGTTATGAGAACCAAATTTGGTGTGTAAACATATTAGGGGGGATGCACGTACGGTTTTTGGGTCCCATCATGGGTTCCGAGTACCAGTACTACATTATGTTTACTACATTAGCCCACCCGGAGTAGTGCTGGTATATATCTTGACGGGATTGGGAGTATGTCCCCCGACTCGAACCCACGATGAGTACGACGAGTAGGGCAGAAAAGGCATCAGCGACCTCTACGTATACAGCCTGCGGTCGAAGTTGTATACCTAGGTACCAGGTATACTCTTGTGTACATATTTCGTGAAAAATTTAGGGGTCCATCAAAATGTGTGTGTTTTTTTTCTTCCTTGTCTTCTTTCCGTAAAATGATTGTCAACATTCAATGAGTTTTTTTTTGGCAGTGAGCGACGGAAGCAGGGGCGTATAGTAGTATATCAAAATATCTACTGATAGCAGGGTTTGTATAGTACAAGAAAAAAAAACTGATTGTGGTGGTGGGTGGTGCTTGGTTGCTCTATATACCGAAGTATATATACGAAGTATACGTGTAACGTTTTTACCACTCTTATGCTGATATTTTTCAAAACCTGGACGAAAGCCCTTTGTTGTCTGCTTGGAAAAAATGTCGCAAGCAGTTGACGCCGACCCCTGCCCCCGTCCCACCCCCCTACGTGTTTTCCTCGTCGCCTCTTGTCCTGTCCTGTCCTGTCCTGTCCTGTCCTGTCCTGTCCTGTCCTGTCCTGTCCTGTCCTGTCCTGTCCTGTCCTGTCCTGTCCTGTCCTGTCCTGTCCTGTCCTGTCCTGTCCTGTCCTGTCCTGTCCTGTCCTGTCCTGTCCTGTCCTGTCTTGTTCCGTCCCGTTGCGCAACAGGAGGGCATCGTGGTCGGCCCTCCTCTTCGTCGCCCCCCCCAGGGATGGGACGATCCGGCCGGTGTAGCGCGGGGGAGGTGGGCGTGGGGCACGGAGCCCCCTGGGGAGCTTCAGCTTAACCTGGCACCGAGGTAGGGCGGGGTTTATTATTGAGGGAGGGAGGGAGCAAGGGGGGGGTGTACTTGATTTTCAAGGGGGGGAAGGGGAATAGCAATCAAGATGTCCTCTTCTTGAAAATGAAAAAATCATCATGCTCTTAGCCTCGACCTCCTCCCCTCCACCCCGATGTTCCTCCGTCTATCACCCCCTTGTGCGCTTTCCCTCGCGACTTTCCCCGCGCACATACAGGGAGATGCCGATAGCTTATTTTATAACCCTGACTTAACTCTTGAGCCCGCCCGCCCCCAATGGCAGTCGGGGCGTACTCTCGTCACCCTATTTTTTGTATCCCAGCCTTAAGCCTCTGACAACACTAACCCTTACCTATCAGCGGCGGAACGACACGCAGACGGCGCCCCTCATCGCGGTAAAAACCTGTATCCCTGTCCCCAAACTTTAACCTGAACTGCCAACCCCAACTCTAAACCCAACCCTGCCCCTTGTAACCCAAACCGCAACCGCAACCCTAGCCCCAGCTCCATCCCAACCCCAACCCCAACCCTAACCCCAATGATAACCCTAACTCCAACCCCCCAATGGTAACCCAAACCCTAACCCCAACCCTAACCAACCCCAACTCCAACCCTAACGCCAACCCCAACCCCAACCCTAACCAACCCCAACCCCAAAACTAATCCTTCCCCTGAAAAAGGCGGCGCCGTATCCCCAACCCTAACCCCAACCCCAACCGTAACCAACCCCAACCCCAACCCTTCCGCTGAAAAGGCAGCGACGTAACCCCAACCCCAACCCTACCCCCAACCCTAACCCCAACCCTAACGCCTACCCTAACCCCAACCCTAACCCCAACTCCAACCCTAACGTCAACCCCAACCCCAACCTTAACCAACCCCAACGCCAACCCTTGCGCTGAAAAGGCGGCGGAACGGCGCGCGGACGGTGCCCCTCGTCGCGGTCCTCCTGGTGGCGGCCTGGGCGACGGTGTTGGCGACGGTGATGTGCCTGGTGGTGTTGCCGTTCCTGCTAGGGCGGACGGTTTTCGCGCTGCTTCACCTGCCGACACGCTGGACGCACGATACCGCCACCTTTGCTGTCGGACTCACTGTTCTCAAGGTGGGCGCGCGCGCGCGCGGAGGGGAGGGCGGGGGGGGACGGGGGTTGGGTTGGGTTGGTTAGGGTAGGACGAGACCTAATTGCACACCGGGTCTGCAAATAGTACTCTGCACACTTCCCCACCGTGCCCTCGGTTGACACCCTGGTCAAAGCACTCATCCCTGGCATAGAGTTAGGGTTAGGGTTCGGGTGGGTCGGCTTTAGGCGCACGGCCACAAACCCCTGGCACCCTGGTATAATCCCACCAAAATCGAGGGGTTTCCATCACATGCATGGCCACCGCAAAGAAAAAAATACCCTTGAAAGTAGCATATACCAAAGGGTGTGCATAGAGTACATTTTTTTGCATGCATATACCCGGTGTGCAAATAGGTTGTGTTATGTTGTTCGGTGTTGTGTTTCGTTGTGTGGGTTGTTATCCTGGTATGATGAACATGGTATGGCGGTGTGGTATGTAGTGTAATGTTTTGTTGTGTTTACGCTCTTGCTCCGCTCAGCTCTTGTTTTGTTTTGCTAATTTTTTTTGTTGCTTTTTGTTGCTTTTTTTTTGTACTCGGGGACTTTGTGCTCCTTTTTTATGTGTCTAGCTAGTGGATGTTTTTGTTGTCTTCATGGGTGCGCTCTAGTCAACTCTAGTCTAGTCTAGTCTAGTCTGCTCTGCTCTGCTCTGCTCTACTCTGCTCTGCCCCACTCCACTCTGCTCTGCTGAGCTGTGCCTCGTTGTGCGGCACCGTCCAGTAACGCACCGCACCCTTACCGTGCCGCCCCGTCTCGTCTCCCTTCAGGCTGTGGGACCGCTGCTCTACCGCGGCTGGTGCACGGCACGCCTCACCCTCTCCCCTCGGCGAGGAGCACCCGCCGATGCAGCGCGACGAGGACGAGGACGAGGACGAGGAGGACGAGAAACGCCAACCGCCCTTACACCGGTGCAGGCGACGGCGGAGGCGGCGGCGGCTGCGGCAGCGGCGGCGGTAGCGGCGGAAGGGACGGGCAGGGCTGTGGGCGGAGGTGGTGGTGATGGTAGTGGCGATGGTGGTGGTGGTGGTGGCGGTCGGCCGAACGACATCGTAGCGGCGGCGAGAGCTGCGACAGCCGCGGCAAGGGCAGCGTCAGCGGAGACGGCGAGCGCAAGCCCGGGCGCTAGCGCGGGCGCGAGCGCGGCAGAGTCGAGGAGGAGGCGGGAGTCGAGAAGGGTCGGCGTGGCGTCGCTGCTCGCCGCGGCGGTCCTGTGGCTCGTGGTGGCGCCCGCCCTGGTGGCGGGGCTGTACGAAACGGCGTTCGTTGTGACCCCGGAGGCGTGGGCGGAGAGGGGCCCCATCGGATCGCTGCCGTGGGACCAGCCGCTTCGGTCGCTGGCGCTGGGTGCCTTCCTCCTGAACGCGTGGGTGTGTGCTTGCCAGGCCGGGGTGCCACGGCGCTTGGCTTCGGTGCTGAGAGTCCTGGGGCTGATGCAGCCGCAGGGTGGCGGGGAGGAGGCGGCGGGGGGCGGGGCGGGGAGGAGGAGGGGGAGGGGAGCGAGGGGGCGGGGGCGCTGAGAGGTTGGCGTCGCCGCTGCCGCCGCCTCATATTTTTTTTTTTTTTTTTTTTAAAAAAAATTTTTTTTCCTTTTTTTTCTTTTTTCCTTCTTTTTTTGTTTCCTTTTTTTTGTTTCCTTTTTTTCTTGTTTCCTTCTTTTTTTGTTTCCTTTTTTTCTTGTTTCCTTCTTTTTTGTTTCCTTTTTTTTGTTTCCTTCTTTTTTATTTCCTCTTTTTTCTTTTTTCTCCAGGAGGGGAGGTGGTGAAGACGAGAGGAGGGTGGGTATGTGCTCTGAAACCAAGTCTAGAGGGTACTGTTACTATTAATACTGCTACTCTTGAGCACCAAAAATATTTCGATACTACTGCTGTACTGTATCGAAACTTGAAACTTTCGGTACGATGTCCAACACTCAGTAATTAATGTTTTTTGGTTTCTCCAACTTTTCATTATGGACCGGGGTTTCCCCTTTTACCGCGGACGTTTTGCAGTGCAATAGAATAAGGGCGCAAAAAAAAACGGTGCTTCGCGTACACAGCAGCGTGTGCGGCCCATGATTACTCGTCTCACTTAGTACGAGGGAGTACGAAAACTTCCAGGCTGTACGTACATGTCCGGCCGTTCGATCGTTTCGTCGACTCGCCCGCGCCATCAAGAAAAAAACCTGATCATGGTGGTGGTGGTGGTGGTGGTGGTGGTACTTGGTTTCTCTATGTACGTATGTGCGTTGAACGTTTCCCACTCTGTCTGTGCCGGAATATATGGGCCCTTCGGATTAAATGTAAAAAAATGAAGAAGAAAAAAAAAAAGTAAAAAAAAGTTGAGTATGTTTCGGGACAAGAGTGCTGCTGCTTTTGCTGCTGCTGCTGCTGCTGCTGCTGCTGCTGCTGCTGCTGCTGCTGCTGCTGCTGCTTCAAGATGCTTCTCACAGTAGTATTAGTAGTCGCTTGATAACATCGCACTCGTCGTTTTTCTTTTTCCGGTCCCTGTACACTTTTCGTCAAGATACACGAGTCTCAAAAGGCCTGATAAGGCCGGGAGCCGCATTTTATTTTGTTTTTTGCCCACCCCTATGTTTTTTTTTTCGCAATATGGGTTCTAGGGTAGTAGGTCGATGCAGCCCATCTACCCGCGAAAAGTTTGACTTGGATATGCTTCGTTCGTATAGAGTGGAAATTTTAGTGAGTTTGGCTTTTGAAAATCGTACCTGGTACGTAAGAGCGTTTTTTTTTTTTTTTTTTTCAAGTATTGATGGAGAAACGGTTCGTGTATTTCTGGACAGCAGTGGTTCTTGGTGGAAGTGCGAACCGGCAGAAGCCCGACGTGAAAGCCGGCCTTGTTACTAGGTGTGTCTTGGTTCGTGGGTATATGTTTTGGTTAGTAGCCTTCTCGGAATGAAGATGTCATGCAGAGTTACCGCTGTAGTGTGGACTGTTCATGTCATGCTGTTTTGTCGAAGCTATATACTGAAGAAATATACCTCGTACGAGTATACACCAAGCGCTACGAGTACTGACCATCTCACCCTTCCACCCGTCTGTCTTCCTCCCCTTTTTTTCTCTTGTTGTTTCCCTGCCTGTTTTTTTTTTGTGTTTTTGTGGTCTCCCCCCCCCCCCCCCCCCCCCCCTTGAAAAAAAAAAAAAAAAACCAAAAAAAAAAAAAAAAAAACACATCAGATCACGGCAGTATGGTGAGGCGAACGCGTCAAAAACAAAAACGAATGGCATATTATATATAAAAAGAACCATTGTCCATTGTTTGAGGTCACATAGCAACTTCACCGGTTTTCCCGTTTCAGGTTGCGCTGACGATTCTCCCCAAACACGAACACGACCCAGTGAACATGGCTTGCCGTGCGATATACACTTCCGGCCCTCTCATAAGAAAATGCCCTACAAAAAACTCAGCCTAAAGATTACATCGGAAATAAGAAAGTCGACAGCTATTATACTGAAGTTAGTGTGGGACACACCCCTTTCTCAAATAAGAAAGTCGGCCTAAGCCCGATTTCTGGTTTCTTATGAGCGGGCCGGTACTGTATTAAAAACAATCAAAACACCAGCTGTGAGATCGGGGGTTTCGTCGAAACCCATATTTGCTAGCTGAGTGTGATACCTCGATCGCGCGTACTTACGGGTTTTACGTGTCTTCGTGCATGATGTACATCACGTATGAGGGGGACAACAATCTGAGGCTGTAGAATTCAGGGAGCTTGTGTCTATTTGTGCGGAGGGTGGGGGGGGGTGCACGTAACTTTGCCACTAATATGATATAGTCCGAAATAAACATACGAAGTACTGTACTTGTGATATAAACAAACGTAGATATTGGTACAGTAGATTAGGAGAACAAAATCTAAATTCTCCAGAGGCATATTAAAGCCATACCCGGATAGGTCAAACGTTGACACAACCAACAGAGCCATGGCTGGGCATAACCTGACCCTAAGCAATTGTGCTGCGAGTCAACACTAATCGATCTACCAGAAGCAACCGCCTTGCGTTACGTGTAAGCATCGAAGTCCTGGAACGGCGGATATATACAATTTTCCTTGGACATACATTGCTGTCGTTTTGTTTGTTGCCTGACTAAACTACAGTAAAACAAATACCATCCGCCGATGTGCTGGCGAGAAACGGGTGTTCTAGTCATAGCAAGGCACGCCTCCAACCGGGTTTTGCTGACACGTCAACGATATTGCGTCGCTTCCTCGCAAATCCAACTGGGTACGCGCGTACACGCCAAACGCACGGTAAGGCCAGGACAAATGGCGCAGCATGTCATTTGTGTTTCCGATTGAACTCACAAGGTTTGCAGTGCCGTGAGAGGTGACAGCAGTCCATCAGGCAAGGAAGACAAGTTATTAACCCAGAAGCTCCTGAAGACCCATGACGAAGACACATAGCACAATCACGGACGGACACCATATGGGCAGGAATCCGAACGCGTACCGGCATGGGACGAAACGTTAGTTACGGGTTTACCGCCAACTGTGATATATTAATATATAGTAGCTATTTGGAATGAAAGGAACGCTGCCGTCAGTTTCATCAAATTGTCATCTTCGATGCAAACCATGTATGGGTGCAACATATATGTATGTATGCTTCCCGTTCGCGCCTGAAGATATCGTGAGTCAGCGCGAAACGGTCCTCCGCGTCGACGACCACTTCTGTAACGGTGCTTCTATCTATTGTAATAGCCGTATTCGGACAATTCAACGTATATAGGAACAAAACACTACTGTGTACGTACCCTCGAGTACACTGTTTTTCTCCACATTGGCACGGTGCTGATGAGGTGCTTATCGCTTATAGTCTGTTGGTCCGGGGACGATTTCGTTTGGTACTGCTGTAAGGCGAAAGAGGATGCCGAGTTGTACGTAATGAGTACAATCTAGACCGAGACCCAGCAGCGCAAACTTGCACACAAGAAACGAACAGAGCAGCCCCAGGTGGTCCCAACTCCAAAAAATTCAAGCGCCGGAGAAAAAGACGGGAGAACAAAAGGCATCAACTCGCAACGGGACGCTAGAGCTCTTTAAGCACACCACCCATTAGCATACCTGGCGTATATATACATACTTCGAGGTATATATTTACATGCTACCACTATGATGGTCATTCTTCCACCAATGCCGTAGTAAGGTTACCGTTTACCCTCAGCGGCACTCATTGCGCCCGGTCGGCCCACGTGTCAGAAGGGGCTTTACTGCCCTGATAATGCTCCTGCTTGCACGAGCAGTAACTAAGGCCTTTAGCCGCTCACTTATACGGTGTGCCTCTATAGGCAGGACGGCGCTGTTCACTCACAAATATTCCAGCTTCGAGAGACCGGTGAACAGTCCTGCCGGTACGGTCCCCACGCCATTTTCGCTCAGGCTTCTGCATGGACGAATAAATCACCATCACGCGCGGGAACAACGACAAAAAACACAAAAAAAAAAACATGAGTACTGCTGTAGAACGTTACCAAAAATAGATACTGTAGTGATGTTTTTCAACATCATCGCTACGCGGGCGTTGCGTGGATGGTGCGGCACTTCCTAGTCCGATCGAGCATGCAGCAAAGCATGGGTCACTGCACTGNCCCCCCCCCCCCTTTTGTTCATGCTTGTCGGCTTGCTCCCTCGCAATTCTACGATACCATTCTGTACGGAAATAGATGGAGCGTTTGATATTCTTATTACTGCTTAAATGTTCCTTATACTCCCGCCCAGAGTGGTCTACAATGCCTGGTGCAGTTTTGTAGAGATAAATATGCATTTTTGATCGGCTTTTTATATCCTCGTTTCTGGTTTTTTGTTTGCCTGTTTTCGGGGCACTGAAAAAGAAAGAAGGCGGCGGTCTTCAGCTTTTTTTTTCATGCCGGTACCAGAGATTTTCGTAGTTTCGTAATTATTTTTCGAATGGGCAACGGCATACCAGTTTTAGCCTTAGCTCTCTGTAGAGCTAAGGCTTTCTTCGTAGAGGTAGGCAAGCAACGAATAAATACAGAAAGCAGATACCCGAGGGTACTTTCGTACGTACCTCGTTTATGTTTATTTTGTTTGTCCAAGAAGCGTAACATCAGCGGCCAACGCAGAGTCCACTGCGTGCTACGTGATGGTTAGTTACCCAATCGCCCGCAATGTTTATAGCTAGATCTCACAGTTGAGTTGTTGTACTTTTTTTCTTTTTTCTTTTCGTATCACACAGCTCTCAAATTTGAGTATCAACCGCTCAATCGGTTGAACTCACAACAGATGACGTACATATTACAAAACAAAACCCTGTAATTTGTTTTGCTATATGGTCGGCACGTTGTCGCTCCGCGACCGCTCGGCTCGGTCGATCTCGTCGCTGCTCAGCTCGGACGACGGGGAATCGGCCGGGGGGGGTACGCGCCCTCGAGCTGTCGCGTGCATGTATTACGAAGTAAAAACTCCTGCAAAAAATGCTATTATACGTACGTATAGTCGCAGTCGGCACGTTTTCGCCCCGCGACCGCTCGGTCGATCTCGTCGCTGCTCAGCTTGGCCGATATAGACACGTGCTACGATCGATGAGAGGTACGGTATACCAGGTACCAGGTACCACTTTTTGGTTGCCCCGAAAACGTCGGACCTTCATTCAGACCTTCGTCATTCTTCTTGTGTTGCAATGTGCTTCGTTGTTTTTCCTACTGTGTACTGTGTACTGTAGGCCGTGGGATGACTGCTGTTCCTCGGGTATGTACGTACCAGGTATGATAGCACTTTTATTTTCCTCCAAACTCAATTTTTGCATGAGGTATTAAATAAAATTATCATAATAAATACGTCAGCTGTGAGTTCAACCGATTGAATAGTAGATACTCAACTTTGCGAGCTGCGTAGAATTTTGGTTCTATGTGTTATTTTTTGTGGTATTGGTGTAGGCTTCGTGATGTACTATTAATAGGAACCTGGTAGTTACTACTCGATTTTGGAATAAGTCGTTCAGAGCTCCTCAATCAAGGGGCCACCCTCCAAAAAAAAACAGGGTACTTACACCTCTCTATCTCATGTATCGTAGCATGCGTCCGACGGGGAGAGTCGGCCGGGGTACCCCCCCGTGGCCCGCGCGGCGCGCTCGAAAACTAAAAAAAAATCGAAGTCAAGTTTTGAGGGGTATCATATGTATGTATACATATGTACGCCCTCAGGCTCGGCCGAGCCGACTACGTAGGCAAAGTGAAAACCCGCTCTTTGCTCGAGTCACTAACTAGTAGTTGTACTACGGAATAGTACTACAGTTTAGTAGTGCTACAGTAGTAGTCGGGTAGGTCCCATACTGCCCCATCGTATTCTGGTGCCCCCAACGAACCGTGGTGGTGTCTTATGATAGCACTGGCGTCATACTGCAAAAAACTAAGACGCATTACTCGT
Organism: Saccharina japonica; assembly: GCA_008828725.1. Taxonomy (NCBI): domain Eukaryota; class Phaeophyceae; order Laminariales; family Laminariaceae; genus Saccharina; species Saccharina japonica. The sequence continues at coordinate 625,727 of MEHQ01000475.1, read as the reverse complement.
ACGTAATTCCTAGTAGTTTGTCCCCCCCCAAAAATGGGTTTTCAGTCCTTAAAAAGGGTTATCTTAAAAAGGGTTAACATTTGTCAAGCTGAAATTCATCGCAACGTTAAGTTTTTTACGACTTTCATGTTGCAGCGAGGAGTGGTGCCAGGGTTTTTGCTGAGATGCACGACGGCTATCCCGACCAGCGTCACGCGGGGGGTTTTATCTGTGTGGGCGGGGATCTAGCTGTTCGAGAAGCACCCTGTTGCAACATTTAGGGATAAGGAAGTGTGTCTCCGGCGAAGAACGCCCTCCGTGTGTGTGGAACACCTTGTTATACGACGAAGCATGCAACCGGGTATCTCTCGATACCACCCCAGAGAACAAAAAAATCTACTGTATGTTGCAAACGGTCAGTATACTGTACCTGTCACGTGTCATCTATCGTTATAATCAACCTCGTCGCATGTCGTAGCAACTGGAATGATGCAATTCGTAGACAAATTGATTGGGCATTTATTTGCGGAGCTGCTGAAGCGAGGAACTCTACGTATCTATTGGACTCAAAAATAAGAACAACAGCCAGGTGGGACCTGTGTCGGGATCCGCCTGAGAGTTCACGCTGCTGCAACATGGTGAACCCAGGGAGGACAGGGGAGAAACGGATCGTCACGTGGGAGCGAAGAGCTCAATTGGTTCGGTTCGGCAAAACCAACCGCGACCCTGTACGCTCAATCTCGGAGGCGCCCGGGGTGTCTATTGGGCGTCGGGAATATGCTGGCCTGGAGGTTGGTTGTTTGTTGTCGTCTTTTTGTGCCTGGAGCTTGGGTATCTGGACCCCAGGGGTGAGATCCGGAGGACCGGCTGATATTTCCCTACACGAGGGTACCAGGGGGCTCATTGCTCTGAGGACTCTGTAGCTTATGGGGGGGTCGTCAAAAGCAACTTTGTGGAGTATCTCGGCGGTATTCGGTTGAGACGTGAAGTGAGCACCGTTGCCAATCGCTGCCGATCGCGAGATAAGGTAAGCATCTCTCGCGGGTGTTGGAATTAGGTTCGTCGGTAGCCCTTCCACGGTGAAAGGTAAGCACCTGTCATGCTATTGTCGAACGGGTCGGCGAAAGTGCTCTCTTCTCAGGGTCTTGTTTGTAAAAAGGGTTTTGCCTGTGTTTTTGTGCGTACGATAGGTGTATACAAGAAGAGCGAAAACTTCGCCCAGCTTTTTCAACGGTGGGAATGATCTTCTTTTGAAGGGCGTCATGATCGCAACGAAAATATACTACAGTACGCGTAAATCGTACGCGTGACTTCACGAGGCACTGGTTGAGGTCTACAAGTCGTCGTGAGGGATGTTCGGGAGGAGCACGAAGCGTCGGCTGGTCGAATTCTACTCTCTGATGATCGTGGAAGAACCAGGACGACCGCTCTCCTCGCCATCACAGCCAAGGCCAGCGCAGCCGAAAAGGAGGAGCGTATCAACGTCGGGCCGACGGCGAAGGACGGAGGAGGAAGGCGCACGCACTGTTACCGGACTACGTTGTACGGTCAGGATGCCCGCTCGGAACCGACGCTCACATGCGCCGGGCTGGGGGGGTGTTGCAGCGACGAGGAACCGAGGAGAAAAGCGCCCACGCTGTTACCAGACTGTGACTTGACATGCCCATTTTGTGTCGGCGATAGTTATGCGTCGACGGACTGGGGGTGCTGCAGAGAAGCGGGCGCCAGTGTTGACTGAGATGCACGAACGGCTGTCCGGACCAGCATCGACCGGAGGGTCTATATGCATGGGCGGGGATCTAGCTGTCGGGAAGCTATTAATAGCTCCCCGTCGCAACATGTAGGGGCAAGGAGGAGCATCCCCGGCGAAAAACGCCCTCCGTGTGCCTGGGACACCTTAACCCATACCTGGTACGTCAGAACTGAAAAAAATGTCCCACACTAATTGCAAGTATTTTGTCCCCTAATTCGTGGGACCAGTTCTTAAGGGGTTAAGCGACGAAGCATGCAGCCTGGTAGCTCTCAATATACCAACCAGAGAGCAAAGCAAGCTATGTGCCAAACGATCATTATACCTGTCATCCATGTATTGCCTGTCGTTAAAATCAACCTCGTTTGCGTGTCATAATAAGAACTGGGATGGTCCAATTCGGAGGCAAATTCGGCTTTGTGTTTTGCAGAGCTGGAGCGAGGCACTATACGGCTTTAACGTACTACTCCAAGGCAGTAGCCAGGTGAGACCAGTTTCGGGAACGGCCCGAGAGCTCACCTTGCTGCAATACTTATTATTGTGGTAGGTATTTAGACGCCGTTGTATGTGTTGAGAACACGCTACAGCAGTAGTACAGTAGCCGCGTGGTTATCGGTACATGAAAAAAATCGTGTACTGGTACGTAAAACAGACATCATACCTGGTACATATCATACGTACAGTATGGTTCTCGACGCTTTGGAGACAGGGAGGGGGTTCTTTTCACAGACGACGTGATCTTGAAAATACGTGCGATGTACTGTAGGTAGTACCTAAATGAGTATCGTCGTAAGCGCGTGGTTGGAGGGGGAGATGTGATATCGCGTTGCTGTGCATTCTGGTCATCAAGTGAAGTTCAGAAGAGGACAAAAAAAAAACAGGCGTCGCAAGCACCAAAAAAACAAAAACATCATGCAAAAAAAATAGAAATAGAAAAAGAAAAACATCGTTTTACGTCGTATTCATTTTGAAAAAAAATGTTGATTACGGTTCGTCAAAAGTCATAACATTATAATAACCGAACAAAAAAACGTGATTATCGCACACTCTCTTCCTCTTCGTACATATATAGTATGTACCACAGAGAACAACTTTTCAAAACTAAGTATATTACGTACTGACGAATTGATCGCCATCCCCCCTCCCCNGATCGAGATGCTTCAGGGCAGAGATATTCCTGATCTGTTAGATCTGTGTGATCTGTATGATCTGTATGATCTAGCTCATGTTGCCGGGATGGAAGCCGTACGATCTGCATGATCTAGAGCACGTGTCTCTTGGGTCGGATCTGCAGTATACAGATCTTGCACACTGTATCACAAAGCCAGGTTAGGATCTGGATGATCTTATCTTGTAAACGATAAATCTGTAGATGATCTGCTCGACGCGCGAAACCTTTTCAGTTACTTGTACAAATCGATAGTAGTAAGTGGCATGCTGCCCGCTTTTCACATCCAGAATGAGTGAGATATGGCTGGACTTATAGGCTTTATAGTGCCGTCACCTGACAGTATCTTTGCTACCAGTGCACATGATTCGCACACAGGCTAAGTGGCACCACGTGACGGTTTAGACGCTCACTTCGAGGGGAAGAAGGGGTTGAAGGAGCACTTCACCAGCAGTACGCACACACTGAAAATGTAGGCGCTTGACGTGCCCATCACCACCTGCCGTCGATCAAATACAAGGAGGCGTGAGGGGAGGGGGGCTTACTCGTTTCGTTGCGTGCCTTAGTCGCTTGGCTATTGACCATGCATCCCTTTCGAGACGGAGCACCGTTCCTGCTCCCAATGGAGACACGTCTCCAACATTTGGACGCTCATTACAATATTTTTCATATAGTACGAATTTTAACTTTGTTTTGACACCTAGGTTATATACTGTAGTTCGTACGCAGACAATGAGCAAGCATTAAAAAACATTTGAACCAATGATGAGTAACCATTAGCGAACGTTGGCCATAAGCAAGTTGGCAAACGCTAAAAATCCTACAAACGCTGCCCAATAGCAATATCCAATATAAAATGATCAACAACAACATCAGCGCCAACATCAATATCAGTACAGTACCAGGAATTTAATATCAACATAAAAACCAACTTCAGCTCCGTACGATATTCAAAATGAATACCACAATACCCAGTACCAATATCAAATCAGTACGCATCAAAACCATCATAAATTAAATGTCAAGGCTGGCACAGACGCTGCCCAGGGCAATACCAGGCAGCTACAGAGTCGCAATCTGTGTATGGTAGCAGATTGACCTCGAAACCATTCATATTGATGCTAGGCGGGGTAATGGCGGCTCAACAATTGTTCGGGGTGGAGAACCTTAACTCCGCACAGCAAAGGGAATGGCATCGTAAAACGTAGTTTGCATGTGGTAAGGCACCCACGGAGCAGTTGCAACGTATACCCATTGCTGTCTCTGGAATTTGTCACACCATAAAAACAATACATACATCGACGCAGTCATCCATATTAAGGACGTCCGCCTCACAAGCAGTGCTTAACAACATGCAGCTTGCCCTTCATGCGACTCGTTCAACACCTCATGTCTCGCTTCGTGCTTTTGGTGCAAGCAAGCAATGTCTGCCTGGTCGGCGAAAACCCGACGTGTTCTAAACCGGCATTATAGGGATGCGAGGGTCGATGGTCACATGACTACGGCCGTGCATGACATGAATGCCCTCGCGCTTGGTGCAAACACTGCCTGGTTAGTGAAAACCCAACGTCCTCCGTCTCGGCATTGTAGGGATGCGAGAGTCCATAGTCATACGACTACGGCCATGCACGACATGAGTACACCCTCCCCCCTCCCCCCCCGCCCTAGTTATCACCGCCTCTCCCTCCCTCTCTCGCGTGCACCAGATGAGTCGTCGCCACAGGGACAAAATAACGCCGAACAGCTCCGTTAAGAAAACCACCCCAAAAACGCGACAGATACCAAAGTACCACCAAGAGGGCGTGCGTGTGTCCGTGTGTGTCAAGCCCCACCTGCCGTAAAAAAAGAGAGTTACACAGCTCTCAAAAAACCGTGTCAAAAAACAGCTGCCCGAAAGTCAAAATGCAGTGCGTGCGAGACATAAAAGAAAAAGAAAAAGAAAACAAAACAAGACAAAACAAAAAGAAGAAAAAAAAACATCTCGATTGATAAAACAACGAGTGAAAGTCTGCCACTCTTATTAATAATAGTGGGAAAAATAGGCACTCAAGGTCTGTATCCAAGAAGCGGATAAAAGACAAAACAAACCATGTACCCCGGTATCGTACTCATCAAGCAGGCACCTCAACTTTTCTGGGCACAACAAAAAGTAAATAAAAAAAACGAGCAAAAAATATACCAGGTACCGGTATACAATACAACAAGCTCCATCACCTTCCTTCCCCCTCTTTTTTGCGTATTTTTGCTCTAAATCAAAAACGCCCCAAACTTCTTCATACTCGTATATACGAAAAGTTAGCTTACTGGTAGTAGACACCGCCGCGGAGGAACCACGATAACAAACCCGAGCCGCATGGCACGCGCACGCACGCGCAAGCACGTGCGCGTGCAAGCATCTGCTCGGGACGGGGCACACGAGAGCCCTCGACGAACGGCGACGCAAAACGAACGACACTTCTCGCGGAGCAGCATCACCATCATCAACAAGAACAACACAACACAACACAGACAAGACAGATAAGACAAAAAGACAGCGTGGCTGACATCAACCGCGCAAATCAAGACGGAGAACTACGGACGACGGACTAGTAACGGCGCGCAAACAACACAAGCGTCCCCCTCCTCTAACAAAAGAGCACGGGCGGCACCACGGTGCGGCGCGTACATGTACGCGGTATTCCGAGCGATATTTCGAGCGGGTATCCCGAGCGGGTATCTCGAGCGGGTACCCCGAACCAAGTATCCGGAGCGGTATCCGGAACGGTATCCGGAGCGGTATCCGGAGCGGTGTCCGGAACGGTACCCAGAGCGGTACCCCGAGTGGTATCCCAGGCGCAGAACAGGCTTCGCTCCCATGATCTGATCCGAGCCGCCTCGTCCCGAGAGACTCGCGATCCGCGCGAAGGCTCCGGCAACCCGACATCAACAACGGCACCACTATCTACTACAAATACTACAGTACCCCTTGTAATTTTTTCTTCGTCGAGAAAGCAAAGTACGGTCACGTCCAACACGCTTGCACGATCGCGAGCAGTGCCCCCCGCCCCATGCACGACATGAAGTACACAACCCCCACCCCCCCCCCACCCGGCTCCCCCCCTTCCCTCCGCTCCGGCCCGCCTTCAACCTCGCACAAGCACGACGGCGTAGCCAATCCGAGGGGATGCATGACGGATATCGCGACACGAAATACTCGCCCGACGATATCACGCATGCCCGTGCATGCCGCGTGAGGGCGCAGTCTGTCAAAAACTTGGGTACGCCTCACGCGCATGGGCCCTCACTGCCGCGGGATCACACAAAGCGTGCAAGGTGCCATCATGCCCCCCCCCCCCCCCCCCCCTTCCGTTCCCCCTCCCCCCTCTCTTCCTACTCCCTTCTCCCCCCCGTCCCAACATCCTATCCGACCAATTATGCCACCCTGTGTGCACGGCCCGTCCCGGGTTTGTTCGGACCACGATATCGTCGCATCCTTTAGGCCCCGGTGGGATGAAAAGGGCGGCAGCCACAAACGAATTCCCCCCGCTAACAACAGCTCGGAAGAAAAGGAAAATCTCCTCACTAAGAGAAAAGGGCGTTTCCCTGGCGGGGCGGTTTTGCGGCCGTCGTTAGCGCGGCCTGCGCCGCGCTCTGATGCGGCGCCTTGAGGTGGCGGTCGCGGCCGCCAACGCCCCCCGCGCCGCCGCCGCCGCCGACGCCGCCCACACCTCCTGCACCACCCCCGTAGAGTTTTTGCCTCTCGCGGATGCTACTGACTCCGCCGACACCACCATGGGGTGGCATTGCCTCGATCTCGCGACCGACCGCCGGTCCGCCGCCCCTCACCCCCCCTCGCGCTGCCGCCACCCCCGTCGCCGCCCCCGTCGCCGCTGCTGGCGCACGCCTCTTCTTGGTATCAAGAATGGACGTGGTCGCTGCCCACAGGTTATCGTCCGGATTGAGCGCAATGCCGTCGGCGCCGTTAAGCTTGCCCGAGAAATCGGCACGCAAGGACGGAAGCACCCTCGACAACGGCGCCGCCCGTACGTCCCGCCGCCAGACTGGGGATCGCGGACGCCGCGGGTCCACGGCAGCCTTTGCCTTCGCCTTCCCCGCCGCCGTTCCCACCCCCAAGGTCGACGCTGACAAAGCCGTCACTGGCGGCGCGGGGGCGGAGCCCCGGTGGAAGCGGGCGGGTGACGGGCGGATCCCGGCGGAGTTTAGCGTGTTCATGTACGCTCGGTTGCCGCTGGCGGCGCTGCTGGCAGGACTGGTGCTGCTGGTGACGCTGCTTTGGGTGCGTTTGTGCGACTTGCGCCTGGGCGTCAGGGGCTTCTGTAACGGCGCAAACTGTACGTAAAAAAGGAAAGGGTAGCGAGCGGGGGTGGTGGAGGAGGGAGGGGGGAACGGGGGGCGCAGAGGGTGGGTGGGGTCGTGGGGGAGGCCCACGGGTAGGGGGGGGGGACACGGGAGGGGGGCGCGGGGAGGGGGACGGAGGTTGTTTCAGAATGTATTGAAGGATACTAAATTCGTTTCGGGTCGAAACAACAGCCGGGGGGCAAGCGATTGCGGTGTGTCGGTCTCGGCTGAAATTTTATATATTGGCGCCACGGTTCTCCTCAAGTACGTGTCACAGTAAAACCCCGCGGAGCTCTGCGACGTCTGGTACCCCGCAGCTTGTCCGTGCCCCGTCGCCCCCCCCAGCATGCTCCTTCTCCTCAAATGAAGCGTGCGATTCCCTTGTGAAAATGCGCTCCGTTCCGTTTTCCACCGTCAGCAGGACGACAGGGAAGAAAAAAAAAGCGACTCGCACGAAGAAAAGTGTCAAGTTGGAACGCATTAGCCAGCCTACATGTTGAACGCGCGAGAGGGTGGGGCAAAGGCGGGGTGGGGCGAAACCGGAAATGGGTGGGGTGGGAGGAGAGGAAGCCTACCTTGATGTCCATCTTTCGTGGCAACGGAACGCGAGGCTCTTCCTGCACGATCAACATCGGCCCGGTCGCCGCCTCTACGCCGACGTCGCCCCCTCCTCCCTCCTCCTCGGGCGTTTGCCTCGCCGCGCTCTCAGCGACCGGGAGTTTCTCGGCGACCGGGCGTTTCTCGGCGACCGGGCGTTTCTCGGCGATCGGCAGCTTCTCGGAAACCGGCTGCATCTCAACGACCGCCCGTTTCTCGGAGACTGGCTTCTTCTCGGGGCCGGCGAACGACGTCGGCCCGGTGGCAAGCGTCGAAAGGGCGCCCTGCTCCCCAGCTCTCTTCCCCGCGCTGGAGCGCCTCCACAGCCGCTTCAGAAGGTTGAACTTCTGCTCAACCGCTGCGGCGGACGACAGCTCGTCGGTGGTCTCCTTCCCGGCCCCCGCGGGGCCTCCCTTGGAAGCGTCCCCTGACCGAGACGCGGCCTCCATCTCGAGTGGGAACCCCCACGGCTTCGGGACAACCTTATACGTAGGCGCAAGGGAAGTTTCGGTCAGAGCCCCCTCGCGTTCATCGATGGCGTACATCGCGGACGCCAGGGACATGATTCCACGCGCCGGCGCTTCCAAGTCGTCGTCGACTTCGTCCTCGTCGATCATCGTGTGGACCGTCGCGGGAGCGGGTGACCTCACGGGCATGGAACGCGTCCCTCCCAGCGGTGTATTCGTGGTTGCGGCGATGGATCTTGGCGCCGCTGCCGCCGCCGACGTAGCCGCCGCCGCCGTAGACGCCGCCGCCGTAGACGCCGTCGCCTCCGCAGGCGCCTCAGCCGCAGTCACAGCCGCCACAGCCGTCACCGCTGCCTCTGCTGGTGGTACCTGTTCCTTCGCCCATTTCCACCCCCCCGTCGACACGATCGATCTGGAGGGGCTTCGATTGCCCGCGAGATCTTCGGGGGGAGCGGTTAGTCGCGGGGCGGAAAGCTCGTGCTCGACGAAGTTCGTTTGAGTCGATATCGTGACCCCACTAGGTGCTGGCGGAGACTGGACGTCGATCTGCAAGCCGACGGCGGAAGCACGGCCGCCGCCCGCGTCGCCCCCATTTAAGGGTGCAACCGCGGTGTGCGCCGCCGCTGGCAACAGGCGCAAGCCACCGAACGCCGACACCGAAACATGGCCGCTACTAAGGTCATTCCTTCCGCCCGGTGCAGCAGACGCTGCTGCTGCTGCTGTCGTTGTCGACGGTGGCGGCAGCGACGCTCGCCTATGGCCGCGTCCCCGGGTTCTCGAAATGGTGGCGGCGGTTGCGGCGGCGGAGGCGGCGGCGCGCCCAGACCTAGGTGGGAGCCCGCCTTTCGCTGCTGGTGCCGACGCCATCATCACAAAACGTGGCGACGACGGTGACAAAGGCTCACGTGGAGCTTCCACGCCACCCAGGGGACCTGACAAATACCGCGCACCCCCGTGCCCCCCCACCGGGCCCGTCGCTTTATGCGCGGCCGATCGTTCGCCTGGCCTTGTTACCGACGCGCTCACCCCGCCGCTGCTATGCTCCGGCGGTGCTCTTGCTTTCGCAAGCTCGTGGCGGCGAGCTCGCCTGTCGCTATCCCAGGGTCGGCCGAGGGGCGGCGGGACCGGCGGCGGGCTTCCCTGAGACGACACGACCGATGCCGCCCCGCCGGTGGGAGCGATGGGGAGTTCAAAACGCCGGGTCACCGGCGCAAAGCTGTCACGGAGATTCTCCGGGTAGACAGAGGCTATCGGCGCGCGCAGCGAGAGGCGGGTCTGGTCACCGTCGCCACCCTGCGAGCTGCTCTTGCCGCTGCCCTTGGTGCGCCCCGCGTCGCCCTCCCCACCTACTTCTTCCGCCTCTCGGAGCGGTGCGAAGGTCGCTTTGTCGCGAGACGTCGCGGCTTGGTCGACGGCCGAGCCCCCCTCAGCGCCGATCGCGAAGGGTGCCGCCCCTCGAGCCCGAGTGCTCCATTCCGTTTTCACGGCGGGAAGCCACCGTGGGTCGGCCGTGGCACCTGCTGGCACCGCCGTCTTGGTGCTCACTGAACCATGGATGGCGTTCCTGTGCCTCCCTTCTGCCTCCGGCACCGCCGGGGGCACTATCAATTGATCTTTTTCGCCGTCGCGACCAGTCACAACCGCGCCGCCACCCTTACGACGCGAAGATTGTCCCCTCTCGGCTTCGGGAAGCAATAGCGACGGGGCGACGGGAGCGCGCTGTGGAGCGCGGTCCTCGGGCGGAGACAGATGAGGCCTGACTCTCGACGTCACCCTCCCTCCAGCGTCGCGGTGTAGAGTGCCGGAAGACCTCGTCGCATGCCCGCGTGGAGGAGCCGCGCGTCGTCCGGCGCCGCCGGGGTGACCGGCGTGCCCTCTTTCGGCTGCCTTGGTCGCTGCCGCTGCCGCATCCGCCTCTGCTTTTACTCTGGCCCTCGCGACGCCGACGACTTGCCACGCCCGCTCCGCTCTATCGCGTCGGAGAGCCCCCGACGCGCGGACGATGGCTTCCGCCGTGGGTAGCGATTCCTTGTGCCCCCTTCTCCCTCTGCCGCCGAACGCGTCGGCCGTGTCCAACTTACTCCAATCCTCTCCCCCGTCTTCGCCCTCCCTCTCGATCTCGGTGGGCACCACCTCATCGCGAGAGATGTTTCGGGCGAGTAGCAACTCGGAAAGCGCTCCGGGAGACCGGACGCCCGCGATCACATTTCCTCGTGCGTCCGACCTCTTGCAGCGGTCCTCCCCCTCCCAACTCTCACTCCCGCGCGCGAACCCAGCCAGCGAGCTTCGCCTGGTCGGCGTCACGGGCGCCACGGGCGTCGGCAGCAGAGATACAAATGTCTGCACGGATGTGGTGTCGCTCAGGCTTGTTCTGGGACTGTGCTGGAACCGAGCGCCTAAACAGCCCTCTGCCGCCACTGCCCTGCTGCCGCGAGCGTACTCCTCCAGCTCGAGGGCGATCGGCGGCCAGCTGGAGCGGTCGCCCTCCGCGCTAACCGTTCTCCCCCGCCGTGGAGGAGGCGTGTTCGGGTCGCCGTCGGTTAGAGCGCGAGAGCCACCGCCGTTGTCTTGCGCGCTGCCCATGGTGTGCACCGGCGACGACCACGAGCCGTCCAACGTCAGCGTGATCCTTCTCCCCGTCGGCTTGGACGTCCCCGTCTCCCACGCCTCGACCTCCTCTTTCCCCCTCGCCGTGCCAAGGCTTCTCTTTTCCCAGCCATTTCCATCGCTGGCCGCGCGCCCCCTCGCCACCGACGCCGCTTGTTCTTCTCTTTCTTCCCGTCGTACCTCCGCCTCCTCCTCCTGGAGCTCCTGGTTGCGCTCGAGTTCCTCCTTCACCGGGGACAGCAAGGATAACGTGGACGAGGACAGCGATACCGACGGCGAGGACGACATCAACGACGACAGTGACAACGGCGACGGTAGCTCCGGTACCGCCGCGTAATCATCACCACCGCCGCCGCCGCCGCCGCCGCCATTGTCGCCGTAACCGCCAACTGGTGCCGCTACCAACGCATGAGCGCCACTGCCATCTTCGTAGCTGCTCGCGCCTGTCCCCTCCTCTTCTTCGTCCACGCTGCCTTCTTTTGGGCACAGTCTCGACGACTGCAGGCTCGCAGCGTCCAAGTGCGATATGTCGTCGTCCTCCTTGCCACCGCCGATCCCGCCGAATGGAGGGAGCCTGTTGCGCGCTTGCTGCTCTTGCTGCTCCCGCTCCTGATGAAGAAGAAGCTGCTGCTGCTGCTGCCGCTTCTTTTGGTGCTGCTGTTGTAGCTGCTGCTGCTGTTGTTGTTGCTGCTTTTGCTGTTGTTGTTGCTGCTGCTGCTGTTGCTGCTGTTGTTGTTGCTGCTGCTGCTGCTGCTGCCGCTGCTGCTGCTGCCGCTGCTGCTGCTGCTGCTGCTGCAGCTGCTGCTGCTCCAACTGTTGCTGATTCTTTCGCTTCTCCTGCCTCTGTTGCTTCCGCTTTTCCTCCTCCTCCTCCTCCTCCTCCTCCTGCTGCTGCTGCTTCTCCTTCTCCTTCTGCTGCTGCTGCTGCTGCTGCAGTTGCTGCAGTTGCTGCTTCGCTGGAAGCTCTGGCGGCTTTCTCACTTCGCCCGCGTCGACGCCACTCTGAGGGGTACTGTCGCTATAACACCGGTCGGCGCCGTCCCCCGTCTCCCCCGACGAAAACCCTGCCACTGACCTAGCAGCAGCGCGCGCAATCGCCGAGACCGGGGCACGGCCCGATACCTCGGGGGCGTGGGCCGCGCGCTTCGAATGCACCTTGAGGTTGGCGCCGGACTGGAAATGCTCGACCTCCATCGCGATGAGGCTTCTAAGGGTCGACCGCGGCACTCCCTGCTGCTCGAACTCGAACCGCAGGCCGGTCGGTGGGTCTACAACCGGCGCTGGTTCGTTCCTGGAAGCAACGGGAGCGTTTGAAGGGGCATGATGGAAAGGAAGGAAGCAAGGAAGAAAAAAAGGAAGGAAGGAAGGAAGGAGGGGGGGAGGAAGGAAGGGAATAAGGGAGGAAGTGGCACCGCACAGGAAACGGGAAGCGACGGGGAGTGCGACAAGACACAAGGGTTAGGGTTTCGGTTGGGGTTAGGGTTTAAAGGAGTTGACAGCGGGCGCGAGAACAGCGGGATACCCAGGCTCCGTTTTACGTGGGGCTAGATACACGCGGGCGAAGAAAGCGTGGGGGCGACGACGGCTTCGTCGCACAGGAAACTAGCTCGTTACGTCACGTTCGTCAGAAGACGTCAGTAGGCCTTTCACCCTGCCCCTTCTCCCCGCACAAAACACAAGCCAAACGTCGAGGAAAAAAAGTCGCGCCGCCGCCGAAAACACGTACCAGGTATGATACACCTACTGTAGAATCACACAAACAAACGGTTAGTCGCACACACATATATAGCCGCCATCATCAGCAAAGTACGGCCAAAAAAATATTTGATGCAATATGATTGGCCAAGAAACTTCACTCCGTGTCCGATTCGGTCAAACTCAAACTTTTCGAAAATTCTTGTCGGAAAGTTCGGGAAATCGGGAAAAGCTTCCGACTCTGTTTTTTTTTTGTAGTTTGGCCATCGCGCGCTGCCCTGCAGAGTACCCGTATACAGCAAGCAGCAAGCAGCAGGAGTACGATAGCACGTACCAAAGCCTACGCAGCAAGCACCTCGATCAGCTCACACCGCCTGTGAGCCTCTCGTCCCGCCCTGCTTCGGATTTCACTCTGAACTTGGGAGGGATAGGCTGTCTAGAGACAGCAGTTCACAGCGGGAAGTGTGTGTGTGAAGCTACGTATTTTTCGATCGAGCCTTGTTGGCGAGACAGCAGCAGAGAGAGGCAGCAAGGTTTTTCCGTGCTGTGTGAGAGAGAGGTCATCCGTATATAGGCGGGCGCGGGCGGGCGGGGGCGGGTGCAGCCTCTCTTCGTTTAGTTGGCTCTCCGGTCACCAGTCACAGCAGCAACAGCCAGTGCAGTTCACGGACGCCGTTGCTTTCATTCATCATCAACGTTTTGCTGTTCTATCACCACACGACAGCGGGGAGAGCGGAGGCGGGGGGGGGAAGGAAGATAGTTTCCTGCCACAAAGAAGGCCACTGGTGAGCCGGCTCTCACCTTCTCACACTAGGGCCGCCGCGATACACCGGATGCCACAACAGCAGCAGCGGCAGCAGCAGCATCTCCGGTAGCACCCATCGCATAGAGGGGGCAGAGGACGCACAGCACAGCAGCAACCCAGCGCATCAACCCGGAGAAGGTGCCACGTCCCGCCAGAGCCTTGCACAGCAAGAGCGGGCTTGCAAGCTGTTGTCTGTTCGCAAGGCAGCAAGCAGCATTTTTTGTTGGTGCGCTACATTCGAGGCAACACACAAATACACGCACGTCATTATCCCGAGGAAGTGAGAGGGAGGGAGGGAGTGGAGTGCAGCTGCTCGCTGTTTCGAGGTCCAGGGGGTCGGCGGGGGTCGGGGGGAGGGCACCAAGGAAATCGACGTCATAGACAGCAGGAGCAAAAGCGGCGGCCAAGCGCAATTTTAGGGGCCTGCTAGGAAAGAAAGGGGGGGGGGGGGGGGGGGGGGGGGGGCGTACGCATTTGTTGCTTGCCTTAGTCATTTGACCATTGACCACGCATCCCTTGGTGGGGGAGGGGGGGAGAAGAAAGGAGGGGCACGCGGGACACGAGGTATGATGCCGTCTGTGCAGTGCTGTGCTAATCCAGGAGGTGAAACAGAAGCGGGGCAGGGCCAATGCACCACATTATCAGAGAACCCTACCCGCGCCTACCTCTCGTGTCTCTTCGCAAACCACGGATGGATGTGGACGAAGAGAGAGGGGGGTGGGGGGCGAAAGGGAAAGGGGGGGGGGGGGGGGGGGGGGGGGGGGGCCGGCGGGGAAGCGCGCGTCACGACCAGCCTGGCAATAGCTCTCTCTCTCTCTCTCTTTCTCTCTCTCTTTCTCTCTCTCTCTCTCTCTCTCTCTCTCTCTCTCTCTCTCTCTCTCTCTCTCTTTCTCTCTCTCTCTCTCTCTCTGGCTCACCCGGAAAGAGCGGACGTCGTCCGAGCAGCTCCCCGAAGATGCACCCGACCGACCACATGTCCACGGAAAAACCGTAGAACCCGTTCGGCGACAGCATCAGCTCCGGCGGCCTGTACCAGCGGGTCACGACGTGCTGGAGGGCGCGAAGGACGAGAAAAACAAAGGGCGAGCGGCACCCACAAGGCGGTAGCGTTAGAATGGACGCTCCTTTGACACTCGACCCCACGCACGAAGGAAGGTCCCCAAGGCTAAAAAGGCCAAAAAGGCTACGTAATAAACGCCACGATTTTTCACAACATCGGATTAGAGAGATCACCGATCCCCACTTCCCCATGATCTCGTTAACACATCAAAGGCAGATACCGAAACCTTTCCTGAATCTGTACGTATGCGTCTGAATCCGTTGTTTGCAGGTATGGGGAGCCTGTTTTTATAATCTGCATGTTCTTCTGGTATATGCTTCCCTGGGTTGGATCTGTACGATATGCAGGTGAATATCCTGCGCAGCATCGGAAAAAAAAACGGCAGATATATAGGACGATAGCATGCTAGTTTTCTGCCTGTAGAACGTGGTCTGGTTGATATTGTGCAAGATTCAAGACTTAGCCCAAAAAGGGAACAACGGGGGTACAAATCTTGAGACATCGCAACAAGGTCGGCGACAGAGTCACAAGAGGGAAGAGGCGTACACGGGGGGGGGGGGG
>MEHQ01000475.1:581703-610109 GCA_008828725.1 Saccharina japonica | reverse complement strand
GGGGGGGGGGGGGGGGGGGGGGGGGGGGGGGGGGCACGTCCACTTCGAACGACCGGTTCCACTAAATCTGCGACGTGATAATAGAAGAGATGTCTGGCGTGGTCAGCGCTGCTCGGAAAAATAAACGTCACCGGCGATGAAAAGAGGTACCAGGTACCAGGTTTTCCTTTTCAGAAGATTAAAATAATCAGCGTGGCTCGTGTGGTTGTGTACCCCCCCCCACCCCCCACTCCCCGATCCCCACCCCGCCCCTGCTCCCCCCCCAACCGTATGTACGCAACAGCCCCGGAACCCCCCGCCCCTGCTTCCTCCGCCGTAAGTAGGCAACAAGGCCAAGGGTAGGCTAACCTACCAGCCCGTATTATCGAGCGTTTCGAGCTTTTTGCGTCCTTGAGTTTTACTTACCCTTTACCTCTCGACCTATAACCCTCGAAACAACTCCAAAAAAGCTGGAAAAAAATAAAATAGAATCCCCTTTCTTTAGATTTACAGGTGCCCACATAGCGGTAACGATCAAGAGCCCTATAAAAATATAATCTGCCCTACCAAAAATGCCACATCTTCTCTACACATGACACTTTAGAGCGTGAATCACCCCCCCCCCCCCCCCCTCTCTTTTGAAACAATTTTCCCCTCGTCCCCGAGAACAAATTATTACTTGCAGTTAGAGTTGAATAAATTTGGCGGACGCCGAAGGGGTTTCCACAAGCAACACGGAGGGGATTTTAACAACAACAAATACAAGGAAAAATGATTTTTTGCTGTAGTTTTGGCAAAAAAGGAACCGAAAAAGAAAAAGTACGAAAGGAAACTGTTTTTTTTGTAGAGCAAAAAAGAGCAGCGCGTTGAGGACTGATTGTTGACTTGCCGGTTCCAGACACCTTTGGCCACTTCTCGTTCGCGTCTCGCCAAACCCTGCCCTTCCGACAAACAAGCAATGCCTGTCAGTACTACCTCTTATTACGGAACGAAGGCAGCGGGTATATACACACCCTTGGTCGAATCGCGGGGACAGGGTTCGCAGGACTCCCCCCCTCTCCTCTGCTTCCCCCTCTCCTCCACTTCCCCCCCCCTCCGCGCCCCTTACCCTCCCTCCCTCCCTCCCTTTGCCATGCATGAATATCGAGTACCCCCCCCACCCCTCTTTAATCCTCCCGTCCCCTCGCCCACTCCTCCCTCTTCTCTCCTCCTCGCCCCCCCCCCCCCTCCTTATCCTCCCTCCCCTCCCTCCCTCCTCCCTCCCTCCCTCCCTCCCACCCCTCCCCGATGAGCAGCACGTACAAGAATCCCTAGCAAACTATTATCGCCATCGCGTGCGCCCTATATGGCCTATATCTCATAATATACTAGCTATATACAGTGCATTGTTCTTCTTCTCTCCTTGCTCTGTCATGCCCCTCTCTTCTTGCGGTTGTCGCGCGCGTATCCAAGCTTTAGGCCGCTCGCGCGGCCAAGTCGCAAGTCGCGAAATCCTGACCTTCGCAGCTGCCCGTCACCATGGATGTTTCCTGGGGAGGGGTGCGGAGTTTCGGGGGGTGGCGGGGGTGGGCGGAGGGGGGGCCCGGGGGGGGGGCGTGGCGCGTACTCATTTGTTGCTTGCCTCTAGTCATTTGACCATTGACCGGGGCGCGGGGGGGGGGGGGGATGAGGGAAGGAACGAAGGATACAATATAAATAGAACGGGAACTGAAGGAGTAAATAACTGGATTATTTCCTCATAAAAAAAAATAAAATAAAAAACTCTGGAAATAAATAAAATGAAAAAAATGAAACTACTATTAATATTAATAGTACCATGTATAGATAAAATTCAAGCAACAATTAGGAGAAAAAGAAAGGGGGAAAAAAGGACAAGCTATAGTTTATTTTTAAGCTAAATTTCAACATATACCGGTATATACGAAGAGCCGAGAATGGAGCGGGCGTCGGCGCGCCCCCCACGTGTCCGCCTCGATAAAAGAGAGAAAATTAACCGGGCACGCGCCGGTCCAAAGCGCACGGATGGGTGGCCTATCCCTCTTGTCAAATGTTCAACCACCACTACTGCTACTGTCACTGTCACTGTTGTCAATGTTGCTGATGTCACTGTCTCTGTCACTGATGCCACTGTCACTGCTACTGATGTCACTGTCACTGTTACTGATGTCACTGTCAGCTTTCTGATGCCACTGCTGTCAATGTCACCGACGTCACTGTGTCACTGTCACTGATGCCACTGTCACTATTAATACGTATTTAGCATGTCCAATGTTGAATATGGTAGCCCATTGGGAGGCTTTCGCAATTGCCCACCCTTCGCGCGGTTCTTCTTGGGACGACATGCCACTGCTGTCATCGCAGCCGCCACTGCAACTGCAACTGCAACTAATACCACCACCGCCACCGCCACTTCCACCACTAAAGCGTTGATATGCCACTGCTGCCACCTCCCGCTACCGCTGCTGCTGCGGCTACTGCTGCTGCCGCTGCTGCTGCCGCCGCTGCTGCTGCCGCTGCTGCTGCTGCTACTGTTACTGCTGCTGCTGCTGCTGCTGCTGCTGCTGCTGCTGGTGCCTACACTGTGTGTTACTGCTTGCATCGCGAACGCGCGAGAGCGTCTGCTCACCTGGCTTAAGATCCCTGTGCATAATGCCGTTCTGGTGCAAGAACTCCACCCCCCTCAAGATCTGGAGCATGAACACGCGGTGGTGCTTCATCGACAGAACCTGCAGTGTCATGTGTTTCGGATGTATACGACGAATTGATGTGAGCCATGCGCGTGGTTTTTTCTGCGAAAACGCGTGTACTTTGGTAAAAAAAATGTTTTGTTTTTTTTTCATTGGTTGAAAATCTCCATGGGCTCCGAGTCTACACGAGGAGAAGCATTGATCATAATCGATCATCGATCATATTCGATCATCGACCATAATCGATCACCGATCCTAATCGACCATAATCGATCATATTCGGTTATCGACCATAATCGATCGTCATCGACCATAATCGACCATAATCGACCATAATCGACCATAATCGACCATCGACGAAAATCGACCATCGATCTTATAACCCATTCAGAACTGAAAAAAAAAAAAATCGACCATCGATCTTATAACCCATTCAGAACTGAAAAACAAAAATTCCACATTAATTCCAAGTAATTTGTCTCCAAATGCGTGGGACCAGTTCTTAAGGGGTTAAAGCGGTGCCGAAACGATATCAGGCGAAAACCCGAAAGCGTCCTCGCCTGCTGGGATTGTATGATGCGGTGCAGGTCCGATTCCAGAAGCTCCATGACGATGTACAGCTCATCCTCCACCTGCAGTGCATAGCGGAAGTATAGTCGAACATACAAGCACAGTTATTAATAGTGCGAGCAGTAAGTAAAAGAGGGAGCGTCACCGCGCACGCATCAAGCACATGATGTAAGAACCCCACCTACGCCACGCCACCCCACCCCCAACCACCCCCCCTCCCATGCAGCTCACGCCTCCATGCGATCTCGCCCAATAAACACTCACGGCTTATTTGCGGCGCTTGGTGCAAGCAATCATGCTTCTTGCCCTGCGTTGGTTGAAACCCAACGTGGCTCTGTCCGCGGCTATTGTAGGGATGCGAGGGTGCTACGGTCATACGACTACGCGTCGTGCATGACATGCGTACACCCCTCCCTTAAAAGAGGGGAGCGTCACGCGCACGGCTCAGCACAATGATGTAGACACCATCTACGCCACCGCCACCACCCCCACCCCGCCTCCCTGCAGCTCACCCTCCATGCGACTCGCCAATAAACACTTCACGGGCTTATTCGCGCGCTTGGTGGCAAGCAATCATGTCTTGCACTCGCGTTGGTGAAAACCCAACGTGGCTCTGTTCCCGCGGCATTGTAAGGGATGCGACGGGTCTACGGTCATACGTACTACGGTGCCGTGCATGACCATGCGTACACCCCTCCCCCCCCCCACCCGCACCCGAACTTCTACCCACCGTCAAACGAATAGACTCGGGTTCAGACAAAAAGTCGATCAAGACGGATGATCACACATACTAGAGAAAGACATCGGTTGACGCGTAATGGTGTAGTACTTGTATGCGTATGTCATGGCGTGAACGTTTCCCGATCGGCGGAGGGGGGGAGAGGCAGAGGAGGAGAGAGGGGGGTGGGGGGCGGCCGGCGGCCGGTCACACCCTGGCGAGGCGACGTGCATTCGATTAACACATGCGGGGGGAGGGGGAGGGGGAGGGCGCAGCGTTGTGGACCGCGAACCGTTATGTAGCATCATTTCGGTGCGCATCGCCGCCTGCCTGTACCGACCGCGAAAAAAACGGAGGATGGTAAGAGTTTGGCCTCGGACTGACGGCAGTGGCGGTATACATACATACTGGTACAAGCTAATATGTGTAGTGTGACGTATGCACCGCTAGACTCGCTGACTTGTTGCAGACTGTCGTTTTGCCATGTGTGCACAAGTTGTTTCCATGATCCCCGATCGCGGTGCGATGGTAAAATGACACACATACGAAAAAAATCGAAAAAAAAACTTGAAGACATGCGATGCGACCGTAAAAACAACAGGAGTACACGCCAAGACGAGCATTTGCACCTATAATATATACCGAGCAGCTCTGCGTACCTTCATTTTTTTTGTAGTTGCAGAAACAACCCGGGTACTAGCTACTAGCTTTTAACAGTCTGTACCATCAAACCGCTAAAAATAATAATCATCAGGTTGAGACCGCTTCCGCGGCGAGGCAGCTTCCACTAATAATATAGAAAAAGTCTTCCCCGTTTTCCGCCCCACCAAAACGCCAGAGTATACCCCTCTGTCCCGAATTATAAGCAGCGTTTTTATTGAATATTAATGTACAAAATGTGCTTATATGTCGGGACAGAGTGGTATATCAATACCAATACCACTCTGTTCCGAAATATAATAACCGTTTGTATACTAACATTCAATACAAACGTTCCATACGTGAGAAGTATAAGGATATAGGGTGGTATAGCATAATATATATGTACGTCTATATAAAACCCGTAAGTACGCGCGATCGAAGTATTACACTCAGCTACAGTAGCAAAGATGAGCTTCGACGAAATCCTCGAGCTCACAGCTGTTTTTTTTTTTTTTTTTAAATATATATGTACGTCTACATAATGCATGATACTTACCCTGGTACGCAAATACCTAATACCTGGTGATAGATAGTGAGGTGGTATGGATTCCGCGTTAGGTCGTGCCCCGGAGACGTTCGATGGGGAAAATCAACTTACTCTGTATTATATAGTGGTCGGTGGTTATGGTGGTATTAATAGGTAGTGGTGGTTATTCCACCGAATAACCGGGTTGACGGATCCTTAAGTTTCGGACTTTCTTGTTTTTCGGTCGAAACTTCAAAAAAAAATCGAACCTACGGCAGTATGTACGTAGGAGGAGGAGGAGGGGGGAAAACCCCCCCCGAGAAACTCAAAATAAAAGAAACAAATAAAGGAAAGAGTGGTCGTGTTGTGTCTGCTTGCACCACGAGTACGTACGTATATTTACATACCGGTAAATAAAAAAAATATCTACGTGAGATCGAGGATTTCGTCGGAACTCATCTTCGCAAGGTGTGTGTGTGATATGAGATATGATATGTATGATGGCGTTTTAATTTACCAGATACCTATACATACATAGAACATACATGTAAGATTTTGTTCCCCTCAAGCCCCGTAGTTCGCGCGATCGAAGTATCAAAAGTATCCCACGCAGCTTGCAAAGACGAGTTTCGACAAAAAAATGCCTCAATCTCACAGCAGCTGTCGTTTTTTTTTGTTTTGTTTTTTCAATATAGAACATACGTGTAGTCGCATATCAATCAGCATATATATGTATCGGGTATATATATAATATATATATATAATATATAATGTATATATGTCATGTACGCACCTCGTTGCAGAAAAGGTCTTCGAGGGTGACGATGTTCTCGTGCGCCCCAAGGTGGCGCATAACCCTCACCTCCCTCAGGACGTGCTTGGCATCCACGCTGTTCATTGTTGTTGTTGTTGTTGTTGTTCATTGATCAGGCAAAAAGACGCAGCAAAGCAAAGCAAAGCAGCAGAAAAAAAATCAAGCAAAGAAAAGAGCGTCATAAAAACAAGGGAAAAATAAAGCAAACAGCAAGGCAGAAGGATGGAAAGCAACATCCGAGCGATAATATACAATCGAGCACTGCTGACGTGTGTGAGAACCACTATTAATGTCAGTAAATACCTACCCGATGGTTATTCTATGCAAAAAGCAAGCAGCACAGCAGTACAGCACAGCGAGCATCCTCATCCTCATCACCATCATCATTGTCATCATCATCATCATCATCATCATCATCATTCTCATCATTATCACATTATCACCATCATGATCATCATCATCATCATCATTGTCACCATCATCATTATCATCATCACTATTAATAGCATCATCATCATCATCATCATCACTATCATCATCATCATAATCATCATCATCATCATCATCATCATCACTATCATCATCATCCTCATCCTCATCATCATCATCATTCTCATCATCAAAATAATTATCATCATCATCATCAGCATCATCATCATCATCATCATTATCCTCATCATCATCATCATCACCATCACCATCACCATTGTCACCATCATCACCATCACCATCATCACCACCACCACCACCAGCGGTGGCCGATATACTTTTAAGTATCCAACGTATACAGCAAATCCCTACTATGGTATCTGGTATACCACTATCTAAGTCCGAAAATGTAAGTACCGGACTGTTGGGGGTACTAACACCCTAACGTCGCTTGCGTTTCAGGACATGAGTGGTATACGGGGTATACCACTCCATTGTGGGCAGGTGTGTGAGCGATCCCCGTGCGCCCCCCCCCCGCCCTTTCTTTCGCAGAGCACGCAAAAAAGGTACTCTTACAGCAGATAAATATATTGTTTCCTTGCCAAGCACCGATCGTCGTTTATAGCCGAGGATAAGGTACATTTTTATGGACACCGTTTATTTTTTTGTGTCGATGTTTTTTTTCGGAAGCACTCGGGGAGGGGAGGACTGGGCCTTTGCGGGAGGAGGTGGCTCGGTCAGGGGGCAACGGGAGTAGCGGCAGCAGCAGTAGGAATAGTATGTTGCTGGGACTGAGGGGGGGGGGGCGGCGTACTAATTTGTTGCTTGTCTTCTGCCCATTCACCACGCATCCCTTTCGAGACGGGGCTGTTAGGGCAGCGGGGAGGGGTGTACTCACGTCGTGCACGGCCGTAGTCGTAAGACCATAGGCCCTCGCATCCCTACAATGCCGGGACGGAGCACGTTGGGTTTTCACCAACGAGCCAGACATTGCTCGCACCAAGCGCGAAGCGCCTTGAGGTAGTGGGCGAGTCGCGTGAAGGCTGAGCTGCGTCCTGCTAAGAGGCGCCTGTGAGGCGGACTTGCATATGGACGACAGCCTCCAATGAATTAATTTATTTTCTGGCGTGGCCACTTCCAGAGACAGCAATGGGTATCACTATGTATCTGCCTCGTGGGTGCCTTACTATATACACACTACGTGATACCACCATTCCCCTTGGGCGGAGTTGATGTTCTCAACCCCACACAAAATGATCTAACAAGACCGCCAGCTTTGGTGACCGCCAGAAAAACAAAAAATCGGTACCCTGGTTGTCTAGCTCACGCAGTGAGAGGCTTGTTTTACAGCGTCGTTGCCAACCGACGCCAACCCAGGGGGGAGTGGGGGGTCAGTCGCTGTTTGACGGATGAGATAGATGCAGGGGGGTTTGAACTATTAATGGGAGGGTTTTCGTGCGTCAACCGGGCTTGGGATGGCGTTCTTTGTACGCACATACCAGGTATGCGTCTGTCTTCATTCTTGTTCTTCGTCTGTTTTTCTGCGATTTGACGCAAGCTGCACATATCATTGTCGGATGGCCATCACAAAACAATAATAAGGGATAAGGTACAAGCAGTACATCGTTGTCTTCAAAGCTTCGCAACCGACAGACACACCACACAGCCCAAACCCCACTACGAACTACAAGTAACGGATAGTTTGCTCGCACAACGTACAGCGTACAACGTACCGCTGCTGCTGCTGCTGCTGCTGCTGCTGCTGCAGCAAGATCACAAGAACAAAAAAAAAAGATTTGGTTGATGGCTTGATTGATCGTTCAGCAGTTCACACTCCTTCACCTGTGTGTGTGTGTCGTATAATATCTACCAGGTATCATTACTGCGTCCCTCTCTTGCGAAATTAACGAACTCCAACCCAACCCCCCCTCCCACCCCCCCCCAGCACTTCCACTTCCATCCAACGAAATTAATTAACAATAAATAACCCCCTCATATATACACGAAGTAGTATGGCATGACATGAGTGCACCCCCCCCCATCTACCACCGTAGTAAGGTCGTATATACTATATATACATGATGCTATACAGGCAGTACGTAAGTACCCCCCGGGCGTTTCACTCACGTATCTGTCGTGTACCTGGTATACTTTACGAGCACTATTATTATGAATGCGTCCCTTTTTCTGCGAAATTTATTTCAATTCCCCCCCCCCCCCCCCCCCCCCCCCCCCTCCACCTCGCACCCAAAGAAAATTAATATAACCCCCGCATACCCACATATGGTATGGCACGACATGAGTACATCCCTCCCACATAATATAGTATAGTAATGGTATTATACAAAAGCACTGCTGTTGAGTTGGAAGTCGACGGTTCGAGTCTCCGTATGGAGATTTTTACTCTCGGATGACACCAACTAACTGTCGAGAGCGCCTATTATAGCGTGGGTAAGCACAATTCGACGAGAGTCGACGAGGGAAGAAAGTGCTAAAATCTTCTCGCGATAAAAGTACAAGGCACGTACCGTAGTGGGGGTAGGGGGGAGAAGAGCCTACTTAGTGACCCCGGATCTGAGTTACGACTAAAGAGGGAGAGAGAAAAGAAGGGCGAAGATAATAACTGGAATGTAAAAAAAAAAAAAAAAAGGTACTCGTATACTAGTGTTGTGCAGTAGTACGTAAGTACACCCCGAGCGTGCCTGAACGCAGGTGCCATACATTGTTCATTTAAGATGATAGTATTGCGAGGGGCCATAGTAAATAGGACTTGAGTTACACACAAAATATTGTATATTAAACTATTTTTGCTAACAGTATTTGGTCCTATTTACTATGCCCCCCCCCTGTAATCCTCTAAGTGCACATATTGCTCGACCCCATCGGCGTGGTTGCCACGCTTGGGTGGCGTGCGCTAGGATACTATGATATATGTATGTATGTAGGTACTCGTATGATATGAAGTGTTATGCCATGGTAGTTAGAGCTGTAATAATATGCGAGTTTTGTTTCTTGCGGCGCAAACTTTTTGTTTGGAACGTTTCACGAAGAACATATCGATCGATCGGTCGCAGGTCACAGGGCTCAAGCCCCGCCCTGCCTTTGGTTACGTTAGCAACGGGATGACAGCAGTACCTCTCCTCCTGGTGTACAGTGCTACAAAAATAAAGTATAAGACATTATGGCGCAACGCACCCTGTCCGGTCCGGGAGTGAACGAAGCGCGTTTTGAGGCGTTCATGCTAATAATGTGTTATTTATGAGGCTTATATATTGAGTGGGTGATAGGTCAACCTTTTACCAGTATTGCCCAATGGACTAATAATAATGATGCCTTCATAAACGGCGTCGTCGGTAGGACCCGAACCTGCGGCGACTAGTGCTACGGCAAGGGGGGGTTGTGATATGACTGGGTGAGACACAGAGTATCCCCTTGCAGGTTTGTCTATTAAGCATCCTTGGTGTTACTCACTTTCCGTAGAGTCAAGCGTAGAAGAGAAGTAGCTTTATTAAATCCCCGAGCCAGATGGCATCTGCCTCGGGATGGGCTTCAAGTATGGCCCGCAGATATTATAAATACCCCGAATACCGCATACGAATGCCATCCAAGTTATACGAAAACGGACCAATTACCTATGCAGAGGTAATTACCGGCCTTCCTAGCCCATGCCCATACCATTACAGGGTGCCCTCGTTTTCACAACTGCTGTGTACCTCACTAAAAAAAAACGACGAGCACACATATCGTTGTCGCAGAGTAACAAATAATCCTATGGCAGTACATATATATCGAGTACATCGCGATTATCAAAAAAAGCTTGAAAGAGACTCTCAAGACTGTGCCCGGAAATACAGTGGTGACTCCGCCGAGTGGCTACTCTCGTCGGCTGAAAGTATTGGAATCAGAAACGACCCCCCTACCGTAGCACCAGTCGCCGCGTGAAATCACACATGACTGGGTTTCGAATCTGCGGTTTTGAAGGGGGGGAGCAGTGTGTTATAAGGCTCAAGATTGGGTGGGTGATATTGCTTGCACCAAGCTCGAAGCGTCTTGGTTGAGAAGTGTTCGGAGAGTCGCATCATGAAGGGTGAGCTGTGCACCTACAAACAACTAACTGCTTGTAAGGCGGATTCCGGGGCACTTTGTTGTGGGTACTTTCTTGTGCATATGGATGGCACCGTCGAATGACTGGGGGGGGGGGGAGAACAAAAAAACGTGTCTGTCTGTCTGTCTTGTCTGTCTATGTTCATCGTGCGCACGTTCGAGTACCGCATACGTGCATGATGTATGCTATTGCATGCTGCGTCATGCCACCATCTCTCTTATTTCCCTGTGCCGTTTGATTCTAAGCCGTGTGCCCCATGTCCTATCTCCACGCCATACAGGTGGGGTTCGTGTGGATCAGCCACTCCCCCCCCCCCGCCCCGAGTCTACAATTAATTTTATGTCAATGCTACTACTTCGTATTATGATGTTACGCTGATATAACTAACTCCTCCTGCTGCTGCCGCTTCTGATGTTTCTGCTTGCTATTCGTTGTTGTTGGTGGTGGTGGTGGATATAAATAACTCCTACTGCTGCTGCCGCTTCTGATGCTTCTGCTTGCTATTCGTTGTTGTTGTTGCTGTTGTTGTTGTTGTTGTTGTTGTTGTTGTTGTTGTTGTTGTTGGTGGTGGTGGTGGTGGTGATGGTGGTGCTGTGTCTACGGCAGGCAGTGCAGTGTCCCACAACCCACACATACATACTTGTATGTGTATCATTATTGTGGGGTTACAGCGATTGAGTTGCATCATAGTTGGGCGCGAAGATTATTATTATGGCGGTCCACCATCCACCAACCAACCAGTCGGCACAATGGGCCTCAATTAAGTAACCTCTATTATTACTAAATAATATTATACGAAGTATAATAGAATCGGCTTCTAACCACTGCTGCGGTTGTTGTTGAAGTGTATACTTCTGGTACGTTTGAATACGAATGTGTGACCGCGAAGAATGACGGACGGACCTCAATGAATTCATGACGAGAGGCCCGTCTCCTTGTTTACCCGAGATATATACCCTGGTATGCTCTTCTTCTTCTTGTTTAATCCTATAAACTAATGTATTAATACTGCTGTGTGTATTTTGTGAAAGAATAAATGGACGAATGAATTCCGTTCGAAGACACACGATCGGTCGCGTAGCAAAGCGGCGAAGCAAAAAAAAGGATATACTGGTGGTAGCTGTTCAACTATTGTTATTATCTATAGTATTAATAGTGTAGTTTATTATATACTATTAATATCCAAATACCACCCTGCACGCTGCTGCTGCTGCTGCTGTTGCTGCTGCTGCTGGTTCAGTGCTGCAGTGCTCGAATTTGTTGTATTTTGCTCTAAAAAAAGTACCTGTAGAGCTACATTATTGTTGCATACATACATACATGGCGCTGTGCGCTGTGCAGCAAAACAAGCAGCACAGCCGAACTTCTGAGACGCACGCGGAGCACTTTTCATTCAACTTTACGTTCGTAGTGCGCGCTTTTTTATTTCATTTATTTTTCATTTTTCATTCTCCTCGCCGTCGGGGTGAAAACAAAACAACACCCGATACGTACGCACGTGCCTGTGCAATGTGAACAAAATGTGAACAGAACTCTGTGAAAATGTGAAAATAAGGTACGAAGAGCTTTCTGATGCGTGTGTGTATGATACCGAGTATAATGATATGTGCTCTGTTGTGAGCGCTGAGTATACCGCAAATGATGCGTACGTACGTACGCATCCATTATACAAAGTTTTAAACTCAAAACTAAAGTTTCGCAATACATTATTAATCAATCATACACACGTAGTACGTCAACCACCGTACAGCGTACAACCACTTCTCTTTTCCGAATAATTTATTTTTGCGCGCCCGTGCGCGCGCGTGCGCTCGTAATGAATGACACACACACACACGCGCGTATGCTCCTTCATCGCGACATCATTTACAGCAAAAGTTGTTTGTTGTGCTGTTTGTTGCTATAAATATACCTGTGCGCCGCCATGGGAGTTATCTTCTTGATGGCCACCGGAGTGCGGCGGACGCTGTCGATTGCGGAACACACGACGCCATATGACCCCTTCCCCACCACCTCCAGGTGGTTGTAGCGCTCGGGAATCTGCGCGCAGGCACAGCAGTAAGTAAGTAGTAAGTAGCCGTAGAGACAGCGGGAGGGCGACATATAATACATGTACATGTATACGCAAGGTATACGGAGTAAATAGAGGGCGCGTGGGACTTCCTTCTTCCTCTCTTCATTGCTCTCAAGAAGAACCGAAAACAAACGGCAAGGAAAACGTTGGTGTGGTTGATACCCGGGTATATAATACAGTAATACCTACGGTACTCAGTGCTTTGATGCAAATATCATGACGATATAGATGCCGTACTACGTAGACTGGCAGCAAGGATAGCAGCAGCAGCAGGAATGCACATAGGATGCCAGAGGTACAGACAGCCTTCGAAGCAGTTCAAAACGGTACCGATTTCCTGTCGTCGTTCGGCTTGGATCCATGCCTACATGCATAATGAATACGATGATGATACTATACAGGTATCACTTGGGTATCATATTATTATGTACGAAACAAATCATTGTTTGGTGCTTTTTTTGCGTTTTTTGGAGGAGTATCATACGTACAAAATACGGCACGTGGCGTGTTGACACATCTCACAACACCAGCGATCAACGGAGAGTAGAGGCGGTGACTGCTAATAATGATACACAGGAGGGAGCAGTAAAACCCTTCGTTTTTTCGTAGCCACCAAGTAAGTAAGTGGCGTAGCAGCAGAAGTTCGTATTAATAGTGTAGCACAGCATCACAGCGCAGCAGCAGCAGAGGAGGAGGAGCACATAATATATAGCGGTAGGTCGGTACGTCGGCTATCATCACGACGAGGAAATAAAAAGATGAATGTCCTCTCGTATTTCGTCGTTGTTGCAGCAGCAGCGATAGATATCATTGACCTGGTACAACATCATAACATACACCTGGTGTATCGGAAGAGCTCCAAAGTATCAAATTGATTTCACCAACAACAATCAGGGGAAAAACGAAAAGCGACGACAACATTTCAACGTTTTTCCATACTATAATCGAGTAATAGAATAACCGTACGGGCAGTTGACGACGTCCGCCGAACCCTTATGAACAAGAAGCGCCTATTCCTCGCTTTGGCTCGCAACCATGGTGGGACAGGCAAGACAGGCAACAACAAAAGAAAGGCGTACGCATGCTGTGCTCGTACATGAGTCGACGCAATGGGCATACATGGAAGGACCCTTTCAGCACGCACCCAATACTACAGCAGCAGTCATATACCACCTCGTATCATCGGTATGGACGCATGGCTGTACGTACAGCAGTCCAGTATGATACCAGGCACAAGCAAGCCCTGTGTGCTCTTTTTCTTTGTCGTGTGAAGATGGATTACGAAAAAAAAACGTTGAAGAATGTGCGTGTCGACAAAAATACAACAAGGTTGCCCTCTGGGCCCCAATCTCCAACCACCTCCAAATGCATTCGTTCGTTGATTGATTGTGATCGTGCTGTTGTGTGCAAAGGACAACATCCAGCATTTGCCTACTCTTCTGCTTTTTGCTGCCGCCGTGAGGCCCTGCCTGGCTGTCTGTACTCGCGATATCATCAGTGACACACAATATTTTACGCATCATTCATTCCAAAACAAACGTACCAAACAAACACTCGTTTTACGGTATTTGCCTCCGCTGCTGCTGCTTCTTCTTCATCTTCTATCCTTCTCTGCTGCATTTTCCTCCCCTTGGCTTGTCTATTATACCCTCTCTTGTATAGCCCAGATACTCGCAGCCGTATTTTTGTCCGTGGTCCTGCTTTTTTTTGTCAACCCCATTTTCTGAGACAACGGCATGCTGTTGCGCTCCACCAGCCACAAGGATATGGAGCAACTCCGCCCACCAACTCACCCTAAAAGTGGTCCCATTCACATGCAGGTGGCGCTCGGATCCGAGCTGCGTGTGCACGACGACGCCCTGTCGAGGGGCCTTGGAGTTGTTCGACCCGGGGTGAAAACCCGTTGCCTCAGAATTTTTAACCATAAGGCGCAGGCGCCCGGGCTATGACGACACGTTGCAAGAGGGCTCGTAGTGCGTTGCGGATCAGGTTACCTGCGCTGCCTCTCCCACCGCTGCTCGCGATCCCGTGAGCCTGTAGCCTTAGCCCCCCGCCTCACACTCGCAGGCACACACGCAACCCAGGCGGCCGGTGAAAGCACGCAAGATGGGCTGCTGGTCTTCTGGTCCCTAGTCCCTTGTCCTCCAAGATCTAACCACGACAGGCCGTGCCGAAAGCCGAAAGAGGGTGCCCAAGTACTGGAAGGTGGAAACCGTTATTACGCCGCGTTTTGCATTTTTTCGTAATTTTTCTACTTGATATTTTCATATTTTTGAAAAATTTGAAAAATTCTCATCATTTTTTCTCTATTTTCCAGCATATTTCGAGGTCGTATCCTCGAGCCCTAAAAAATGTGAGTACCTTCCTCCCCCAAAAAGGTACAGATATTATTTTACACATTATTTTCCAGTTGTTCCGTTTTTGACTTTCGACACTCTGTTTTGGTTGGGCCGCATCGCAGTTCCGTAGCAGCTCCATCATCTGATCACAGATCGTAGCATGGCGCCGCCTGGAGGACGCGGAGGTCGTGGAAGGGGAAGGGGGAGGGGAAGAGGGAGAGGGAGAGGGAGAGGTGGGGGTGGTGGTGGCAAGGGCTCCGTCGATAGGAGCTCGCAAGGACGAAAAGGACGCTCATCAAGACCCGAGAGTGAGTGGTGATGCTGGCTGTCACAGCAGTGCTTCACAGCCCCAGTAGTGGTGGACGACAGCAAAGGGCATTAGTGGTGGACGACGTTTGGGGCTTGCTGTTGCTTCCTGGTTCTCCTCTCGTGCAGTCTGTTTTCTCTCGTGTTGAGTGCCTCTCTGTTGCTGCGTGTGCATGTGTGGTTTGCCTGTCCCCTTGTGGAAGTGGCTTGAGAGCAATCCAGTCGATGCTCGTAGACGCCTATCACTCTGTCCGTAAATGTAAGAATCGTATGGGTATCCATATTGATATAAAAACGGTGCTTACATTTCCGGACAGAGTAGAGTCATGTACGATGTACGAGTGCTGTTTATACGACTGCTGTGCCCTTGGCACATGGTCGAGCAGTGTGATACCTTGCAGTGAGCAGCAAGTATTAGGCAGAGGCCTCGGCCTTCGGCCTACCTGCTATACAGCCGAGGCCTACGGCCTACACTCCTCTACCACACCAGGTACCAGGTTTGCTCGATCTGCTATGATTTTGTGGTCGTGTGGATTGCTGTTATCTGGTGTTGCACTGTCTTCAGGTATGATGTACTACGCGTACGATACACGTGAGAGCAGCCCGCACCTGCTTTTATAAAAATCGACTGGTATTGTATGTAGCAGTTACGTATATAGCACCCCAACCGTGAGCTCTTGTACGTTCATATTGAAGCTCGTCGCATTCAAACACATAACGCACCGAAGTGCTGCACTCGTACGTCGTACGACAGAAAATATGCTCTTTGGACTTGGGACTTCAGAGGCGAAAAGGGAGACCAAATATATAATGGCGATTCGATTTGAGCATCCGCTATCTATGGGTACTCGGGCGGGGACCGGGGATATGTACGAGTACGAGTAGTTACTCGTTTGAAATATAATACAACTCTGTTTACCTATCTAGCACCTGGGATTGGTGCTTGGTCAGCCCCCTTCTCGGCTAGAAGGGGGATAGATAGCCTCTGATCATAAGACCCTGCCTGACCCAGGCGTGTCTGTAGTGCCAAGCTATGATACCTTCCAGCGCTGGTTCGTAGACGATGAACTACGAGCCTTTTGGAACCCCGAGATGCGCGACCAAAACAGCGGCAAACTCTGGTGACATCGTGTTGCACACCGTCTATGATACGACCAGTGTGAGCGCCCAGCCGACGGGTATCATACAGCAGTTGGATCATGCTGCGCCCGTGCGGTGTGACTCCTTGCATTGCAACTCGGACAT
Organism: Saccharina japonica; assembly: GCA_008828725.1. NCBI lineage: Eukaryota > Phaeophyceae > Laminariales > Laminariaceae > Saccharina > Saccharina japonica. Next base: position 593,675 of record MEHQ01000475.1, on the reverse strand, counting down.
CAGTTTGAATCATGCCCTAGTCACTAGTCACGCAGTAACCGTTGCTGTAAAAAAATCGTCACTTTTTTTCGATAATAGAGTGTTTGCGATAGAAGTAAAAAAAATATATACTTTCCTTCCGCTCAAAAAAGTGAATTCCCTTCCCCTCATGGTTTCGGTGTGTTTGCGATAGAAGTAAACAAAATCCTGCAGGCGACGCCTCCGAAAATAATAAGGGAAGTGGGGTGAGGCAATGCGGCAAACCAAACAAACAACAAAAACAAAAAGTAGCGTACGAGAGGAACGGCAGCCCAGCAACGGTGGCGGCGGCAGGGGTATGACCGCAGTGCCGCAGCTGCAATCCCACGACCGCAAGCAGCAGCACCGGTGGCTGCAGCTATGTGGCGGCAGCCCCAGCAGCAGCGGCAGCCCCAGCAGCAGCGGCAGCCCCAGCAGCAGCAGCAGCAGCAGCAGCAGCAGCAACAACAGCAGAGGAGCAGCAGAGCAGGAGAAGCAACAGCTTCCGTTTTTGCTTTTCTCGATTTTGCGTCCAACTCTTCTTGTCGTCGTGTGCTGCTCCTGCTGCTGCCCACGACCTACGCGCGACACCGCGCCGGCACGCTCCGCTCCAAGCCCGCCCGGGGCCCGACATATATAGACCGTGGCGGCGCGCCGCCGCTGCTGCTAGTGCTGCTAGTGCTGCTACCGCAGTGTGGTGAAATTGAAATGATACACGGCGATCTGTCATCCTGTCGCGCTCTACAAGCAAGGCGGTAAGACTACGTCTCCATACGAGCACGACTCGTACGAGTAACTCGTACTCGTACGAGTAGTTCTTCTGAACAGCGCATCCTCCACGACACCAAGCCGGCGAGAGCGTACCGTAGCGGGCCGCCAGCAGTCCGCCGGCGCCCCGTCAGCAAAATCCAGCACCGCTTGTCCGTATCATACTGTAGCACACCTCTCGAGCCTCTGTGCTCCCACCGGTTGTTGTGTTGTGTAGAGCAAGCAGCAAGGTTGGGGCCTATGGGAGACATGTCCCATAATTTGTGCCGTTCTGCGTCGGTAGAATGCTCGGTGTGTGTAGGCCAATGAAACTGAGAGCCAAAAGTTACCGTAACTTTTGATCAAAAACGTACTTCTCTAAAGTACTTTTTTGCCGTTTTTTAAAAATTTTACCGCAAATCCTTCCTTCGGGAGAATTTTTAGAGAAGTAAAAGTAAGAAAGAAAAAAAACGCAAACACTCTAATTTTCGATTTTCCCGTCTTCTTGATCCTTTTGATAACTGCAAAACTTACCCCACACTAATTCCAAGTAGTTTGTATCCAAAAACGAGGGACTGGTTCTTAAGGGGAGGGTCTCAAGTCTCACTATGGCGTGTACATACGTAAGACGCGCTCGCTCGCAGCAGGACGACACTCACTCGTATACCTGGTGTGATATGCCGCACCACGCTCACCGTACATATGATACTTGAAGTAGGCGTGCGTTATGTGCAGGAGCATCCTGCAAAAAGTTTTGTGCAGGTTGTGTTTGGTAAATTTTAAATTTCTACCTCCGTCGACCTAGACCAAGACAATCCCAGACATACCCCTAACCCGAACCTCAATCCTTTGGGGGGCACGAGGTCGGCAGGGGCAGCCACGCGGCTCCGCCGCGTGAAGTATGTACGTATAGACGATTCGTGACACCGCGCTTCTCCATGGTTTGGTCACTTTGTACTTTGTACCTGTGACTCCCAAAAAAAACAAAAAACACACACACATCCAAAGGCATACCTCATGCCAGGTACCCGTGGTAAACGTTACGCCCGCGGCTGATGTTTTGTTATACTCGTATGATAGCGGGCGATAGATGAGGACCTCGTACTTGATAATTTTACTCGTGAAGAACTAAATCGGCGTTGATCTCACAGCTGACGTACCAGGTATATATTTATAACAATTTTATTTAACTATTAATAACTGTAAACTCGTTTGTTGAGCTGGTCGGTGTTACTTGCCCCGGTTACTTTCCCAGTGGTTCTCTTTTTTCTTTCGCTTTCTTCAGTTTTTTTTTCATGCGGCCATACGTATTATACGTAAAAATACGAGTAGATGGTACGAGGAAAGAACGCCTCGTCTGCTGTGTTCTCCCCTTTTCAGCTTGCGACACCCTATGGGCTATGACCCTCCCATAGGCGACACCCCCCGGGGTTCGAAGTCAACCACAGCAGTAGTTCCGAAAGGGAACCTTAACCTTGTAAAGTTATAGCTACTTGCTGTAACACTGCTGTACCGCTGCTGCTGCTGCTGCTGCTGCTGCTGCTCATGCTTACGCTGCCCCTTCCCGTTGGTCTGTATACGGCTGTTCAATGTTTTTGCCACAGGCGACCCAGACAATGAGCACCTCTACACGAACGTCGACCAGTTCCACATGCAGAAAGACAAGATCTCTTTCGGCGGGGGGGGCAGCGACTCCGACGACTCGGTACGAACCCGCTCGCGCTCGTGAATAGAACGGTTGGTTCGTTCCCTCTGTTGCCTCCTCCGTTGGGTCTGTGCGGAGTATATTATACATACCATACGAAGAAATGCTTGTAGAGGCCAAGTGTGCGTAGACACCTGATCCTGTTTCGTATAGAGTCAGCCTTGTGTAGGTTTTTTGTTGGTGTCGTTGTTGTTGCCGTCTTCGCAGGAACCCAACGGCTCTTTCTATTTTCCCCAACCCCAACGGCAATATAGATCAGGGGATGATGCAAAGTTGGTGCCCCGGCCCCGACTTACAACCAATGCAGAAGGGGCCGTACGCCCACGGGCGCATGCATGCATCATAATCCTACCTGCCCGCACTTCTGGGCGGTCACGCCGCTCATCGGATGGTTGGCTGATAACACACCCAAAGTTGATCAACCGTTCTGGTCGCTATCCCGGGGTCCCAAAGGGGTGGTGAAGGTACTCGTGAAGGTTATCAATCGGTCAACGCCAACGCCGACGCCGATTTGAATCACTGAAAGAGCGAGGGTCGATCGACGCGTTTTTTCCCCCGATGCTAAAATATCGCACAGTTAATCAATTTCCGTTTGTATCTTAGTCGGTTTCAATCAATCTCAATCAATCTCAGTACATTTCAGTCAATCTCAGTCAAAATCCACAGGCAGTGCTGCCGTTGTGGCTCGCGGGCGCAGAAGTACTGCGTGCCCGAGTACGTACAGCAGTAGTATGTATCATGTGATACCAGGTTATCACAACATGACGTAGCATCGATTTACGCCGAACTGACTGACTGAACGTCGCCGCCGGAGCGTGCAATCCGCAAGTGATTCGTATGACTAACTTTAACATTATTAACATCGAAAATCGAAAGCAGTATACATCCTACATATATATATATATATACGTACCCTGAACGTTTTCCGTGCCTTCAATTATCTTGTGCGTGTTATGTACTATTGCTGGCACGCTGTATACACGACTACGGGTACGACGTTTGACGTGTTTATGTCTTGATGTGGTGTAATGTGATATGATGTGATGTGTGATGTGACCAGGATGAGTCCGAGGAGGAAGAGGGCGTGATGGACCTGAAAGGGGTCGACGGCGACAGCGACGAAGATGGCAGCGACGAAGATGGCCACAGCTCGGAGGACGACGACGATTCCGACGCCTCCGACCTGCCCGAGGTCCGTTTTGCTGCTCACGCTGCTGCTGGTAATGGTGATGATGGTGTAGCTGTAGCTGTAGCTCGTGTTGGTGATGCTGCTGTCGTTGCTGATGTTGCTGCTGCTGCTTTCCGAGATGAGGTGCACTCCACGGACCTCGCTCGCTTACCGGTGGTACAGACAGGCCGAGAGGGAGGGCGGTATATATGCATAATGTTAAGGGTATCGTTTGTTACATCACATCATCACATTCAGGATTAGATTGATCATCACATTCAGGATTAGATTGATCATCACATTCAAGATTAGATTGTTACTGTTAATGTAATATTAATAGTAACTACCAGGTAGGGTAGGGTGCAAGGCAGATAGATGCCTATGTAAGTATACATATATAGCTGTCTGTTGTATCACTAATGTGTGACGCGTCGAATCGCCCCGAGGTGGTTGTCGGGCGGGACGATGCCGCATGGTGAGGCTCCCAATGCCCTTATCACACTCACCTGCGTCCACGCGAGGCGCTTCACTTACGAAGTTGCCTCTTGAGGACCAGCCGCAACGGGCATATGCCATGACGTCGCGACGGTGATATTTAGTGTTTTACCATACACATCATACATGGGTACGTTTGTCTCACCACACCATACAGGGCATACGGCATACCTCAAGCCGTGGCGGAGCGTGAACGGTATGTATTGTACAGCAGTATGCAGAAAGTGTGGTTTGGCGTCAGCAATTTTTCCTTCGTTGGCCACCGACGGCCATGTCGTGCGGCACCGATGGTGGCGGCGGCGGCGGGTGATGTCTTCCCTTGCCCTTTCGCCCGCCTGGCCTGGCCGCCAGTGATGCATTGCACATATCATTTGCCCTTTTGAGGTTGTCGCACCGTCGCTTTTTGGTTCGCCTCCTCTCGGCTGCTTGGCAGATATTTTGATGTTTTCGCGTTCACATATTGTCGGTGGTTTTTATAATACAGACTATAAATAGACCAGGTACATTCGGACTAAATATCGATAGAGCTTTAATTTGGTTTTTGACGATTCGTATCATGTACTGGTATATATGTAACAGCCGATTTTTCATACATGAGAACTGCCTTTCCGATGAGAATGATAAAAATCAAAATTATTACGTTTTTGCCAATCTGATACCTGGTACCAGTTTTAGCCGATTTTCGCTTGGCGAGGAAAACATATGCTTGTTTTTCGTCCTGCCCCTTTGCCACTTTCCGCCTCTCACCGCACGCCTTGGTGCCTTGCCTTGCCTTGCCTTGCCTTGCCTTGCCTTGCCTTGCCTTGCCTTGCCTCCCTCGGGCAGCTGCCGGAGCACGTGCGGCGGGCTGCGATGGAGGCTTCCTCGGACGAAGGCGACACCGACGAAGAGGGGGAAGGGACGGGCAAGTTCGCGGCGGGCTGGGGCAAAAACAGGTGCGGGCCACGGCTCCCCCTGCGGCAGCAAGCAGTGCTTTGCGTGTTATCCTACTCATATCATACGTACTATAGTTGCACGCAAAGAAGCGGTTACCCACACGCACACGCGTACCCCTGCACCCAGCATAAGCCCGGGGCCAGCATCGCTGCTCACCCGCGGCTAGATACCTGTCGCAGTATATATAGGCGGACTTGCAGAATCACACCTTTAGGTAGCAAAAATACCCGCGGCTAGGTACCTGTACAGTAGTAGGTGGACTTGCAGAATCACACCTTTAGGTAGCATGATATAGCAAAAAGACACGAGTGATGTTATGTACGTCATCATCGGTAACGTCCCTAGGTCTCATATCGTACACATGTATGTCGGTTACACGTTACGCGTTTTCAGCGGTAAAACCCTCGCAAGAATATATACTCGTACCGTAGAGCTTTGCCACTTTATCGACAACTTTCCCGTCCATTGGTCAACTATTCATGTGTTTTTTTTCGGGATGTCTACATTTTTTTAGCACACACCAGCAGAACCACACACACATATACTCAGTACACGTGCACCCTGCTGCCTCTTCGCACCCTGATTCCACACCGACCCTTTTTCCACTCAGACCTGAGCCCTCCTAGCTGCCCCTGGGTATGTTAATTAGCCGCCGGCAAGACCAACCAAACACCTTGACGTCCCACGCCGACCAAAGTCGACGTTCGGCCATATATAGCAAATCAAGGGCAGAGGCCACACAGCCAGCAAAAAAAAATAGTCGAATACAGTAGTGCCGGTCCCTCTATAGTGCCGTGGTCCCTCTATAGTGCCGGTTGCCCGCTATAGCGCCGCAGAAATCGCTTGGCACAGTTTTCCGTTTCCATAGTAAAACCTATATATTCCTAAATCCGGAGTAGCGCCGGTTGCCGCCATATAATGTAGCGCCTGTTTTTTCCGCTGGCACATGCCGGCGCTATAGAGGGACCACTACTGTAAGTGGTTGCCTACCCTTGCAGGATGGCCGTAGATGTCATAGTACGAAAACGGCGGCGCGCGGGGCAGCTATGTACCACGGTGGCAAGCGCATCACACACACATACTTTTACGAACCTATTTATTCTACTACTGCACCGCACACGTCGTAGTTGTGCTTTCAGTTTCAGTTCGCAGCAGGCGAGTGTATGCGGGGGCGGGGGTGGTCGGTCGACCACCTTCTTGTACGTGCGTATCGTGCCACTCGAAGGTGAAAACTAATTAACGACTTAAAAATAGTATTGACTGATTTATAATATATCGGTACACCCACAGCTGTAATACAGAAAATACCAGACAGTGTGCTATACACGAGGTCTCTTTTGCGCGCCTTTTGGCTTCGTTTTGCGTGTTTTTTTGCGTGCTTTTGCGTTGCTTTTGTGCGCTCTGCGTGTCTTGCATTGGCTTTTATAGTGTGTGTGTTTTGCGTTGTTTTAAGTGTGCTTTTGCGTGTTTTTCGTTTCTTCCGGTGCCTTTGCGAGCCAACGTTTTCTTCTTTTTTCTCACTGTGTGTCGCATGCGTGTGTGTCCACACCCCACGCACCAGGTCCTCCTACTACAACGCGGACACCGCCGACCTCGAGATCGGGCAAGAGTTCGAGGACGCAGAGGCGGAGGGGGAGGCCGCCCTAGAGCTGCAGAGGGCGAGCTACAAGGGACTCGACGCCGCAGACTACGGAGAAGAGGAAGAGGAGGACGAGGGAGACGTTCCCGCAAAGGCAGGGCGATCGCAAAAAGGGAAGGGCAAAAATAAGAGCAAGGCGGCGACCGCTCACGGGGCGGCCCTGTCGGCGATGAAGAGCGACCTCGAACAGATCGCTCTCGGCGGTGCTGGAGAGGTAAAAAAAATATGTGTTTTTTGCTTGTTTTCGTTCGTGTGTTTGGTTCGCATTCCGCTGTTATTACATTCCGTGCCCTCAATCGCTTCTGTAAGGATGCCTTCGTGTAAGGATAACTTTATGGAGGCGTTCCGTGTCCTCGTGTGACGGGCTGTCAACGATTGGGAGGAGGGGGGTGCCACCGCCTGGATTTTTTTTTTATTCCTTTTTTTTACCCGCATTTTTTGCCTTCGTCGCTTGCTCTATAATAGCAGCAAAAACGTGTCAGTTTTTGTTGCCGCTCAACGCGCTACGTGGCTGCTTTTTCCTGCCCGCATGCTACGATAGAGGTGCACCATGTTTTTTCTGAGCCCATCACTTAAGGAGCGTCATACCTCACCGAAAAAAAATTATTTTGGAGGAAAATATAAGTGCTGCCGGATGCGAAATCTCATGACCGAAGTATACTCGGAAACGAGGGGTGGACAGACCTTGATAGTAAATCTTTACGGGGGTTTTGTGCTTGACGCCTAAAGCCGACCCTCCGACCCGAACCCTAACCCTAACCTTAACCCGAACCCTATGCCTGTGGTCAGTGCTGGGATGCTGTGCTTGGTAAGACTTTGGGTTGACTCGGCCGGCGTGGATGGTGAGCTTGGAAAGACTCTTGGTTTGCTCGGGATGCTGTGGCTGGGAAAAACTCCAAGTTTATTGCACCGCGTAAAACATACTCTTGGCCAACCAGAGTGCCTAAATAGCTACCTTAGGAAGATCTACTATCATGCTTTGTCCACCTACTGCTCGGAAACATTATTCGTCACAAAAAAAAAAAAAGTCCGACGAATTTGGGTTAAGGAGCCCGATCGTTCAGAAAACGATTCGGCCAAAAAGTGCTACCTCTACCGTAGCACGCGTCTGCGGCGGTTGAATATAATATACTACTTCGCTTTTCTCCCTCTCCGCTGCTGCTGCAAGCGGCCGCCGCCGCCGCCACTCTCGCCACCTTCTTCGTAATGGCGTTCTGGAAATTGCCCCATCTTATCCAACTTTTCCCCAGTAAGTCTCGTTGCCTTGGGGGATGTGTATACACCTGTGTTGCAGTGCCCACAAAAAAAACACGATTTTATCAAATCTCTTGACAAAGAGATACTGGAACCACGTCTACCCCAGTTGTTTTTCCTGTAGGACTTTTCGTAATTCTGCCGTAGCTCCGAACTTTCCCATGAATACAAAACTTGGCAAGGCAGATATAAACTCCTTGGTACACTCCCGTCAGTGTGCCAAAGCGGCAGCAGATTCCGTGGCCTCCTTCGATGCGGACCTCGTCGTTGAAGTTTGAAAATGTGGTTCCATTCGCTTGAATATGCGGTTTCTTGTACTGTATTCAGTATTTTTTTTCCTGCTGTAAAACGAGCACGAGGTACTTTTCGAAAAAAAAAATCTGCTTGTAGAACGAGCACGAGCTTGTTCTACGCAGGGAAAAAAAATACTTGGCTACAGTACTGGAATCCACAAATTCAAGCTCCTGGAACCACGTTTTCAATTTTCAGCGACGAGGTCCGCATCGAAGGAGGGCGCGAAAACTGCTGTCGCTTTGGCACACTCACGGGAGTGCACCAAGGAGCTCATATCTGCCTTGCCAAATATTGGATTAATGGGAAAGTTCGGAGCTAGAGCAGAACTACGGAATGTCCTACAGGAAAAAAAAATGGAGAGGTGTGGTTCCAGTATCTCTGTGTCAAGAGTTTTGTTTTGGTTTTGTGGGCACTGCAACACAGGTGTATACAGCGTAAAATTCACTGACACCCCCCCCCACCCCTCGACCTGCTCCGTCTCGAAAGGGATGATGCGTGGTCAAATGACTAAGGCAAGCAACAAATGAGTACGCCCCCCCCCCCCCCTCGACCGACACGCCTCCCTTGGCTGGGAAAACCTGGCGCAGGTGGAAACCTCGGTGGTGAAGAGAGACACCTCGAAGCTGAGTCGCCGAGACAAGCTGGAGCTCGTTCTTTCCGAGGCTCCGGAGCTGCCCGCCCTCCTGGGAGAGGTCCGCGTTCAGCTGGAGACGCTGACGGGGTCGGTGCAGCCTCTGGTGGAGAACGTGACGGCCGACCTGGGCGCTAGCAAGGACGGCCTCGTGTACCTGCGAACCCGGCAGCAGCTTCTGCTGGCGTCCTGCATCAACACGTGTTTCTACATGATCCTCAAGGTGAGGTACCGGTATTCATATTAAGTGTATGTACGTTTTCAGGAAAGTAAAGAAAAATCGTAAAAAAAAAAAGAAGGGATGTGAAATTAGAAATCAGAGCGTTGGGGCGTTTTTATCTTGCTGTGTTATTTCTGTCTATGCGGCTTGGCCCTTATGACATGTATACAAGCTTCGACAAAACTAAACGGTTTTGATAGTCCAGCCTTTATCAATAGCTCCTCATTTACCCCGTAATTTTCCGAGAAATTTCTCAGTCGGTTGGGGGCTTTGCGTTAGTACGGTTATCATGTTCGTATAGGGTTTGTGTTTAAAGTCAGGTATGTTCTGGCCAACCATTCTGTCGAAGCTGGCCCCAAGGGTCTATTTCATCAGAACCAAGTTCTTACGCAGCGTTCCTACGGAACAATCGAAGACGCATATGCTACGTTCGAGGTGCACCATGCTTTTTTTCTGAGACTGGTCACTCGAGGAGCTCTATACTAATAGCAAGTCAAAAACTGATTTTAGAGGAAACTCAGTAGTGGACAAAGCATGATAGTAGATCTTCCTAAGGTAGCTATTTAGGCACTCTGGTTGGCCAAGGGTATGCTTTACGCGGCGCAATCAACTTGGAGTCTTTCCCAGCCACAGCATCCCGAGCAAACCAAGAGTCTTTCCAAGCTCACCATCCACGCCGACCCGAGTCAACCTAGAGTCTTACCAAGCACAGCATCCCAGCACTGAAGACTGGCATAGGGTTCGGGTTAAGGTTAGGGTTAGGGTTCGGGTCGGAGGGTCGGCTTTAGGCGTCAAGCACAAAACCCCCCGTAAATATCTACTATCAAGGTCTGTCCACCCCTCAGGAAACTAAAACACGGTACACCATACACCACCAAAAGATGCACAGCAATCCCATGGTCTGAAGTACAGAATGAAAACTATGCCAACAAAAAAATGGAATCCCGTCGATTTGGGGAGAATAACCCATTTAGAACTGGGAAAAAAATTATCCCACACTAATTCCCCCGAGTAGTTTGTCCCCAAATATATACGTGGGACCAGTTCTTAAGGGGGTAAGGGCCCGTTTTAACGAAGAAAAAAAAATCAATTTGAAAAAAAAAAATCAAATCCGCTTTTCATTGGTCAGAACCCGCACCACCACCCCAAGATTATACCCCAAGATCCTAATATTTGGTGCTGGTGCGTGTGTTGACCAATGAAAAGCGGATTATAATTTTCATTTTTCGAAATTGAATTTATTTTATACTCGTTAATTCGGGCCCTAAGGAGTCCCGTCGTTCAGAAAACGTTTCAGCCAAAAAAAGGTATACCTATACCTCTATCGTACCAAGTGTCCGAAGCGGGGGCCCACTATTAATAGAGGTCAAGCTACGTACATAGAAGTTTCGGGTGTAACAAGGACGACGAAAAATCCGCGGGAATGAAAAGTACTGGTAAGATACAACTGAGCTACGTACAACTGAGCTACCGTACGTACGGCATATTGAGAGAAGAGCAAAAGAGAACACAGGTATAATATGTACGAGTATGGTCTCATGCCGTAGCAGAGAGGCCTCATTGATCCCAAACTCTAAAACGGACGAATGCGTCGATGGAGTGTTACCGAAGTAATCTTAGAACCCAAAAAGCGGAGAGGAACGTAGTCAGAACCCAATAGGTGTGTGTACACATCAGGGGGGATGTATGATTTTTTTCGGCTCCATTGTGGGTTCTGTTAACTATGCCTCCGTGTTAGACAAAAACCCTCATATCGTAGGTGAGGAGGGGCATAGTCCCGCTCTCGGAGGTGGGGGCTATTATGTTAACCCCTTTCTACCGCATACCAGCAAAACATATCCGAAACATATCCTGCACTACTCGTTACTCGTAACTCGTAACTCCAGGTAGTCTGTCCCGAAAAAGATGGTTGCAGTTCTACAGGCGATATATACATGTTGTATACGAAGTATGTAGGTATTCCTTTTGGCACTTTAGGGGATAGAAGTTAAGGAAATACAAGTTATAAAAATGACGAAAAATTCAATGGTGATTGCAGCAAGCGTCGGTCTGTTGGAGGAGTATTACGGAGGGGGTGGCGCGTTAGCGTCCGGACTGAGGTATACCGGCCCCGCGCGCTGCATGGCACTACCTACTCGAGCGGCTGCGCGCTCTGACTACGTACACGGCTGGTGAAACCCCTTCGTTTGTCATTTTTTTCGTTCGTTATGCCCTGGTTTTCCACGCGATGGCGTTATCCACGCGATGGTATTGGTTGGTTGGTTGGTTGGTTGTTTTACAGGTGCACAAAGGTTTCCAGCGAATCAAATACGAGGCACGTACGCACTATTTGTAGCTCAAAAGGGTGGCAGGCCTGCTATATACCAGTACGTACATATGTAGAGGCGATACAGCCAGTATGTGACATCGGTGTCTGTTTGGAGTGTCCTGCACGTGTGTGTATTTATGTGGGAAACTGTTTAGAGCCGTTATTGGAAGTTTCCTCCGACAGCAGGGTGGACATTCTTCTATATATGGGATGACGGGTATAGCAACATGCGATACCTTCTCGTCAATAGAGCAGTTATCATGCAGTACGTAAGCGCATCGGATTGCAAAGCTTGTGGACCAGGTTTATACCAGGCTATACCAGGTATCTACTATCTACCGACTATCTCCTGGTGCTTGATTGACCTGATGCTTTCTTACAGAGTTGGCGGTTCTTAGTTTTTTTCTCTTGTCTCGAGAGCGCCTGTTCTCAGTTTATGAGCAAATTCTCGTATGAGCAAAGTCTCGGTCCCCCCCCCCCTCCCCGGATGAACGAGGAACGGTGCTCCGTCTCGAAAGGGATGCGTGGTCAATGGTCAAATTACTAAGGCAAGCAACAAATAAGTACGCCCCCCCCCC
>MEHQ01000475.1:561346-575355 GCA_008828725.1 Saccharina japonica | reverse complement strand
CGAGGCAGTTACATAGTAAAACCCATTGCTGTCTCCGGAAGTGGCCACACCAGAAATGAAATTAATTCATTGAAGCTGTCGTCCATATGCAAGTCTCCCTCAGAGGCGGTTCTTAGCAGGATGCAGCTCACCCTCCATGCGACTCGCCTAATACTTCACGGCGCTTCGCCCTAGGTGCAAGCAATGTCTGCCTGGTTGGTGAAAACCCAACGTGCTCCGTCCCGGCATTGTAGGGATGCGAGGGTCTATGGTCATATGACTACGGCCGTGCACGACATGAGTACAGCCCCCCCCCCCCGCCTTTTTTTGTTTTCCCCTCTCTTTTTTTTACTGCCAGGCAAAGGGCGAGCCCGCCAAGGACCACCCCGTGGTGCGGCGCCTCCTCTCCCTGCGTGCCCTGCTCGGCGACATGTCCACCCTGGACAAAAAAATGTCGTCCCAAGTGGAACTCCTCCTGCGAGCGCTCGCGTCCGGGGTCGACCTTGCCGGCGCCGGCGACAGCGCTGACGAAGAAGAAAACGAAGGGGCGAGTGGCATGGCAAACGGCGCTGGGGGTGCCGACACCGGCGGGAGCAGCGGCGGCAGCGGCGCGGAAGAAGAGGATGGTGTTGGTAGGGAGGAGGAGGGGGATGTCGACGAAGATGACCTTGAGGACGAGGAGGCGAGGTTCATGGGCGACGCTAGCAGTGGGGAGGAAGAGGGCGACGACGGGCCCGAGCTGTCGGCCGCCGCGGCGAAGAAGCAAGGGCGACGCGAGGCGAAGAAGCAGGCCCTGGCGAAGGCCAAGGCGAAAGCGATGATGCAAGAGGGCGGGGCCGGAGACCTGTCGCTCGGCGACTTCGGAGACGAGGACGTGGACGAGCGGTCCGGGGTGGCAACTTCAGGCCGCGGCGGCGGCGGCGGCGGCGGCGGCGAAAACCTCCTCCAGGGCATGGTCAATCGAATATCGCAGAGAGACGTGGCGATCACCGGCAAGCGCGGGCGTGGTCTTCAGGGCGATTTGGACGTCCCTATCCGAGAACGAGACCAGACCATCCGCGTCCGGAGACCCGCGCCGGGGGAGAGCGAGGAGGAAGGGGAGGGAGGCGAGGGAGACAGCGGGGCGGAGAGCTCCGACGACTGTTTGGGAGGGGGCGATTTCATGGGGGGGCTACCGCCGGGGCTTCTGGCGGGGCTCAGCGGTCGCGGTGGCGGCGGCGGCGGCGGCGCGGCAGCTGGCGAGGAGAAGAAGGGGAAGGCAAAGAAGGGCGGGGGCGCGGGCAAGCGCGAGCGCAGCGGCGCCGGCGCCGGCAGCGGTGCCGGTGGAGAGGGGGAGGGAGAAGGAGAGGAAGACGCGTTTTACGCGGCGGTGGCGGAGGGGAAGGAGCGCAAGAAACGGGCGAAGCAGGAGAAGTACGAGCCGAAGTCGCGCATCGCCGGCGCTCTGGAGGCGGAGCTGGAGGCGGAGAGGGAGGCGCGCGGGGAGACCAAGCGCGGCGCCAGCTACACCATCATCAAGAACAGGGGGCTGACGCCGCACAAGAACAAGCTCAACAGAAACCCGCGCACGAAGAAGCGCGAGGCGTTCCGCAAGGCTACGATCCGCCGGAAGGGCCAGGTGAGAGGGGGAATTTTGGGAAATTCTAGAGTGCGAGCGGGCATTCTGCGTCGTGTCGTAGCGTGTCGGTGTCGGGTGGGCATACAGAAAAAAAAAGGACGTCTTTTGCTGATAATGTTACTTTTTTTTTACGAATGTTGCCGTTTTCGAAGCGTGCTCCTCGATTTATTATTAGGGTCTCCATCTCTGTACCGGAATATAAGCACCGTTTTGTACTGAATATTAATATAGAAAGGTTCCTTATATTTCCGGACACGTTGGTATATACCGGTACATACATATAAGCACCGTTTGTACTAATTATTAATATAGAAAGGGTCCTTTATGTTTCTGTACACATTGGTATATACCGGTACATACATACTTGATACGCTTCGCGCAAGCAGTACGTGGTGCCGAGATTCTTGTGTGTTGGGTGTCGGTATAAAACAGCAGTTGGCAACAAAGTGTTTTATGATATGTAGGCGGTTGCGTATTCTACAGTAGCATGCACCTCGGGGAGCACCCGTAAAACTCGCTTTGTCGTCACGAGTATATCATGTGCAAGGACGGACCCAGACAGAGAGCAGTTCCCGCGAAGGACGAGTGGCAGTGCCGATTCTACCTGCACGTTTTGCCGCGCGTGCTCCGTGTTCATATAGTAAGCTGGCTGGTGGCACCTTTGGTGCTGGGGAACCGCCTATATATATATAACATGTCTGAGCGACGACGATGCTTTTCCGGGGGGTATATACGCCTCGAAAACCTGGAACAAGGTCGTGTGTGCTGCACAGCAGCAGTAGCAGCTTATTCTACGTATTCAATGTATGATACATAGCGATGCATGTTGTGTGTTTTTCCTTGCACATGCTGTTCCGCTGTCTTGTGCTGTGGGTGGGTCGTTGTTTTTGTTAACCCGTTCACTACTGTTTGCGATACAGTTATTATATACTGTAGTACGGAGGACCATCATAGTAAATAGGACCAAATATTGTTCGTAAAAATAGGGTAAATGTATAGGTTTTTGTGTGTTCCGTAGGTCCTGTTTACTAGTGTTTACTACATTAGCCCACCCGTAACAATAGTTATCCCACACCCATTTCAACGAGATTTTAAACAAAAACAAAGCAAAAAACACTCTAAAATGTGTGTGTTTTGTTTTGTTGTGTTTTGTTTTTTTGTGTCTCCGCTAAAAGAGGGCTCTCATCAAAAAGTATTCACACTGCTGTGTTTTTAACGTTTTTAACGTTTTTAACGTTTTTAACGTTTTCAACGTTTTCACGGCAGTTCTCGTATTTAGTGTTTAGCCCCCCCCCCCCCCCCATTGTAGGGATGCGAGTGGTCCCTATGGCCATTACAACGTACCGGCCATGCCACGAAAATGAGCTGTAAAAAAAGGGTTTTCTTATAACCAATCTGAAGGGGAAAAAAAACAGGGCACAAAAATGTGTTCCCCCCCCCCCCCCTTGAGAAAACAAAACAAAGGGAAAACAGCAGTCAGTGTCCAAAAAAGCTGACGTTTTTGGCACGTGCTCGTACGATAGAGGTATAAGGTATACCTTTTTTTGGCTGAAACGTTTTCTGAATGACCTATTAATAGTGAAGGCTTAGTAACCTAAAATCGTCGGAATCTCATCATTGTGTTGTAATATTTTTCATTTCATACCTGGGCCATGGGGTTTTTCATCCCGTACGAAGCACTTTTTATTTCCCTCCAAAAACGGTTTTGTATACGTATACGTAGTGGGAACGCGTATATATATATACACGAGCAGTACGACTACATGTGTAGCGTGTAGCACCATGCGGCGTGCGCGTCGGGATTTTTTTTCCTTGCACTGCTGTGTATATATATTACGGGGGACCATACAGTAAAGACGTACTGTAATGGTATGGGCTAGGAAGGCCGGTAATTACCTCTGCATAGGTAATTGGTCCGTTTTCGTATAACTTGGATGGCATTCGTATTCGGTATTTGGGGTATTTATAATATCTGCGGGCCATACTTGAAGCCCATCCCGAGGCAGATGTCACCTGGCTCGGGGATTAATATTATAAGCTGCTTCTCTTCTACGCTTGACTCTACGGAAAGTGAGTAACACCAAGAATGCCTAATAGACAAACCTGCAAGGGGATACTCTGTGTCTCACCCAGTCTTATCACAGTTTTGTAGGGGACCAAATATTGTTACTAAAAATGGAGAAATGTATAGGGTTTAGGGTGTACCGTAGGTTCTATGTACTATGCCCCCCCGTATCAGCTCGGGTGCACCCCTCTCTATATCTCATCTTCCCGGGCTGCCTCGTGTAGGGCCAAATGCTGTACGTACCGGTTCGTTGTCATTTTTTTTTTCCCCGACGACGATTTTTTTCCCCCCTTCTCAAAGTGCCGACCGGGTTGATAATAATCAGCTGGGCTGCCTTGCCTGTGAGCTACGAGTACTGCAACTCCAATTTGTTTTCCCCCTCATATGCAGGAAGCACATCCATCCTGCACGAGGACATGTAAAGCCCGTACATATATACTACGTACATAAGTACGCGCGATCGAAGAAATATCACACACAGCTTGCAAAATACAAAATAGGAGTTTCGACGAAATCCTCGATCTCACAGCTGTTTTTTTTTTTTCTCATTTTTTTTATAAATAAAACACACGAACCATCATATCCCCCGCGCGCAAGCAACCCAACCCCCCCCCCCCGTCTTGGCTTTTGAATAACATCGTGTCGTATCATATCGTGCGTGCGTGTGTGCGTGTGTGCGTGTGTGTGCCCCAGGTTCGAGACATCCGCACGGGAGAGGCCGACACCTACGGGGGCGAGTCTACCGGAATCAAGTCCAACGTCACGCGCAGCCGGAAGCTCAAGGGGTAGCTTTTCCGGAGCGGCGGTGGCGGTGGTGGTGGCGGTGGCGGCGGCGGCGGCGTAGGGGTAAAGCTATTCGGGGCGGCGGCGGCAGCGGCGGCGTAGGGGTATATAGGCTTACCACCCCCTTTTAGGGCTGGACTCCGGATGTGGGGACAAAACACTTGAAATTAGAGTAAGAGTGTTTGGGTTTCTGTGCAGTGCGGTACGAGTAGTAAAAAGGCTTAAACAACCCTTTTAAGGGAACCCTTATTAAGAGACCCCTTATTAAGAGACCCCTTTTAAGGGGCCCCTTTTTAGGGTCCCCACTTAAGGGTCCCCTTTTAGGGGGTCCCTTTTAAGGGGTCCCTTTTCAAGGGGCCCCTTTTAAGGGGTCCCTTTTAAGGGGTCCCTTTTAAGGGGTCCCTTTTAAGGGGTCCCTTTTAAGGGGCCCCTTTTTAAGGGGCCCCTTTTTAAGGGGCCTCTTTTTCAGGGGCCCCTTTTAAGGGACCACTTTTAAGGGGACTCCTTTTAAGGGAACCCTTTTTAAGGGAACCCTTTTTAAGGGAACCCTTTTTAAGGGACCCCTTATTAAGGGAACCCTTTGTAAGGGACTCCTTTCAAGGGACCCCTTTTAAGGAAACCCTTTTTGAGGAGACCCCTTTTAAGGGATACATAGCGACCGAAACACTGATATCTTCTTTTGGCGTTTGTGAAACGGTCTACCGAGCATCACAGCGTCATGGCGGTCGGCAGGCAGCACAGGCAGCATCGCGTTTCGGCATTTGCCGTACTGTTGAGGCATTAATTAGTCCGTCGGGCTTCGTACTGGTAAAAAGGTTATCATAGCTAACCACCTTGCATCGAAACCCGGACACCAAAAACTTGGTACCATTCCCCAATCACGCCGTGAGTGGCTACGAAAGTTGATACAAACGTCGCTTTTTAGCACCAATGGTTCCGTCTGAAATCCCAATCACGCAGTGAGTGGCAGTTGATGTAACCGTCGCTTTTTAGCACCAATGTTCCCCTCTGAATCCTCCCCCCAAGAGAGTATGCTCCGTCTCGAAAGGGATGCGTGGTCAATGGTCAAATGACTAAGGCAAGCAACAAATGAGTACGCCCCCCCCCCCCCCCCCCCAAGAGAGTTATAAGGTATACTCATTTATTCCACCAGTAGGTTTATCTTATCCGAGCGCCGTAGGGCAGAAGAGGCGCAAGGGGAGTGATGAAGGTTTTCTTTTCTTTCTTTAGGAGCATCGCAGGGGTAATAAATTAAAGCTCAAGAGGGGATACATTTTTGTTGCGAGATGACTTTTTTCGTTTTTTCCGAGCGGTGTGTGAAGGGATATGTAGGTCAGGTAGTTTTTTGCGAGCGGCGTGTGGGGTGTATAGGGGGGAGTAGGGGGGAAAAGCCGACAAGCTTGCATACCTTGGACGGATCATGATCTAGATCATCTACAGATAAATCATGACCTAGACCATCTACAGATAGATCATGATCTAGATCATCTACAGGCAGATCATTATCTAGATCATCTACAGGTAGATCATGATCTAGATCATCTATACTAGTTCCTCACCCGCCGTTGTGAGAGGTTGTGCACGATCTGCATGGTACAGATCCAACCCAGGAAAACATGCGCTACATCAGATCATGCAGATCATATTATTTTCCACCCAGCAACATGAGCTAAACCCTACAGATCATACAGATCATACAGATCATACAGATCAGGGGTCTCATCTGCCCTGAAAGAGATCTATAGGTCATAAAGGACGCGTACTATGTGCAGGTGCACCCTGCATTTTTTTTTGTGCAGGATGCTGGTTTTAATGGGTGAGGCTGGCCTTTTGGGCCGCATGTGTGTTTTTTTTTTAACGCTATCAAAACACGCGGCGGAGCCGCGTGGCTGCCCCTGCCGACCTCGTGCTCCCCAAGGGGTTGGAGTTAGGGTTAGGGGTGTGTCTGGGGTTGGCTTGGTCTGGGTCGACGGGCAAGGATGAAATTGGCCACACACAGCCTGCACAGATTTTTTTGCAGGATGCACCTACACATAACGCACGCCGTCATAAAGTGGGAGTTCGATCACCTTTCGGAGGTGTGCGTGCAAAGCTTTTCGGGTGGGGGTTTTATCGACACGCCGTCGGCCTCGTCGCCGCGACTCTGGCAGATGATGGTGATGATGATGATGATGATGATGATGATGATGATGATGATGTGATAATGATCATGATGATCAGGATGATGGTGACGGTGATAGGTGATAGGTGATGGTGATGATGATGATGGCACCTGACGACATGCCGGCGAGAGTCAGCACCGGATGCGCTCGCAAGCAGGAAATGAATTTTACCTCTCGATTGGGACAACAAACGCCCCCGTGAACATCTAATATACCTGGGGTGGTGCTGTTTGGTGTTGTCGGCCCCCCCGTGACCCTTCCTTCCTTTTTTTTTTTTTTTTTTCTTTTTCTTCATTATTACACCACTGGGTTGGTTTTTTTGTTGAGAGGGAGTTTGGTTGGCTATATGGCGCGCGCTTCGCCCTCTGTCGAGACCCAGGTATGTCGCGCCCAAATTTACGGCAGGTGCGGCCTTGCCAACCGTATCAACTATCGTGAGGCTTGAGAGAGAGGGAGGGGAAAGCTGGCGGTAAAACGTGACGGTTACATTACATCAGCAACGGCCGCTGCGTGATCGGGGGGGGGGGGCGGGGGGGGGGGGTACTTCATTTTCATGCATGGCCGTTGTCGTATGACTATAGACCCTCGAATCCCTACAATGCCGGGGTGGAGCATGTCGGGTTTTCACCGACCACGCAGAGGGGGTGATACGACAAATTGGTGTCCCGGGTAAAAAATACAAGAAGACGCACGGCACGGCATGGCACGGGCGGGCGCGACATGATCCTCTCTATATACCCGTGTATATACTGAACTGCTGAGCGCTCTCACCCAGGTTAGGTGGTCGTAAATTTTGTTGATGACGCCAAAAGAAGTGATCGTTGTGTTTTTGGTCGCTATTCATTATACCTGGTATCCCTTAATATATCTCTCAAAAGGGCTCTCAAATCCCTTTAACCCCTTTAGAACTGCAGTCCCGTTTTGGGGACAAACCACTCTAATTCTAAGTAATTTGTCCCCAAAACGGGACTCCAGTCCTATAAGGGTTAAAGGGGTCCCAAAGGGGGTTAGTAATTGAGAGCGCGCGCGGCACGACTATAGATGTAGGTAGCACCATGCTGCGCTTTTTTTTTCGGACGGAGGCCGTGCATTCTACTACTACTGATACTGTCGTTGTGTAATTCGGGTGCACACCCTATTATACCCACCGTACCAGCCGAGCGTGTTGCTTCGTTTAGGCGATGATGCTGGATTATGCACTAACTGCTGTGTGTGTGTGTTTTTTTAAATATAGTACCCAAGGAATACCTTATGCAAAAAAAAAATTGTCTTGTTTTCCCTCGGGAGGCTCGAACTTTTTTTTTTATCAAAGAGGTTGGACGGACGGACGGGCGGACAGACATGGCATCATGCGCTTCCCCCACCATCAGACGAAAAAAACGGCTTTTTTATCAGCTCATCGGCGCTAATACAAAATAATAGTGTATCATACAACCTGGTAATGCTTATCATCATAAGTATGGGGCGTTCTGACGGATCAACTGGCGGGTCAACTGATGACGGATCAACGTTTTTTTGTTGTTTTCCTATTATTTGTTTTTAGCTTTGTTGGCGTCAGCATCACCAAGGCGAGCATTTCATCATCATAGATGTTGGATAAACTCAGACGCCCCCCCCCCCACGTGGTTGATTGGCCGCGGCGTAGGGACGCTTTTTTTTTTTTTGCGGGCAGATTCCACCGCGCGGGAAGCGGGACGATAACGGCGTTACACCGCTGGCGCTGCGGAAGAATATGTAGCATGTTCAGCATGTTATGTTTTTCCAGTGAGTGGTGAGCTCCCCTGCTATAAGCGGGGAAATAGAAAATATCAGGCGTGAGTTTTGTACGTATAGCAAGCAAGAATTGGCATAATCTGACGAGTGAGTGTGGTTAGGTAATGCGAGAAGTTCCGAGAAGTGAGCAGCAGGACAGAAAGAACGCAGCCACCCCCGAGGGAGTCGTGGGTTGCGCATACAAAAGCAGACACGCCAACCAAGCAAAAAGACGGGGGGGGTTCAAGCCTAAGAAAACAGTGTGGGGAGGAGGTGTTCATCACAAGCCTATAACAACAGCAGAGTGCACGTTATTAGCAGCAGCGGACACATTTCGTCCCATGGCGGGAAGGAACGCGCGGCGTTACAACGAACGCTGGTGGATGTTATTGCGGAAGAATTGCGTAAATGCTTCCCTCTATTGGTGGTGAGTGGTGAGCTTCAGCACAGCGGGGAAATGGAAACAAACGCTGTTTGAGTTTTGTACGTAAATATAGCGGAAGGAAATTGGCCAATCAGATGGATGTGGTTAATGTGGCGAGTTTGAGGAGTGAGCAGCGGTGACAAAAGGGCACCACCACCACCACCACCACCCTCAAGCCAGTCGTTGGTTGCACGAACCTGCAGACACCAATTGATCAAGGGGCTTTCTAGCCTAAGCCAACAGTAAGTAGTACACGTTTTTTGCTTGTTAATAGCGGGCATATTTCGCCGCGCGCGGGAAGGGACGGGCGGCGTTCCAACGAACGCTGGTTGGTGGTGTTGCGGTAGGATTGTGCATCATAACATTTTCCTGGTGAGAGCTCCAGCGTACGCAGCGGGGAAATGGAAACATGAGGTTTGTATCAATGTCATGCACACGTATCATAGCGGAAGAATCGGCCAGACAGATGGATGGCCGTGGTTAATGTGACAATTTTTGAGAAGTGAGTAGTAGTAGGATCGAAATAACACCACCATCACCCCCCCCCCAAAGCCCAGGTCTATGGTCATACGACTACGTACGGCCATGCATGAAAATGAAGTACACCCCCCCCTAAAGCCAGGTTTGTCTGGTCGGTGAAAACCCGGCATGCTCCGTCCCAGCATTGAAGGGGTGCGAGGGCCCATGGTCATACGACTACGTACGGCCATACATGAATATGAAGTACACCCCCCCTCCCCCCAAGCCAGGCGTTGGTTTCGCAGACGAGCAGACTTAAATCGAGCAAAGCACTTTCAAGCCTGAGCCAACAAGGAAGGGTGGTGTTGTACGCTCTACTATTCGCGGACAGATTTCTCTACACGGGAAAGCGAGAGAGGCGGCGTGACAACGCGGAGGCTGCGGAAGAATGACAACTTACCCCGCACCCCTATGGTGAGCTCCACAGAGAAACGGGGATGGTAAAATGGAAACTACCAGGTAGCAGAAGCACATCGTACCTAACCTGTGGTGTGTACGTAGTACCAGGTAATAAGATTTTTGTACGTGTGGATGGGTGGATGTGGTTAATGTGAGAAGCTTGGAAAGTGGGCAAACAAACAGTATATGATATTAATATTAATAGTAGCACCGAAAAAAATGCCACCACCCCCAAGGTAGTCAGTCATGGGGTTCCAAGGTAATCGTGAGTTTTGCACAGACGATACTTAACTCTATTCAATCAAGCAAAAGGGCTTTCTTTTCAAAACACCGATGAGACAACAATCAATGTGAGGGAGGAGGAGGAGGGAGACGACGAGGAGGAGGAGGAGGAGGAGGAGGAGGAGGTGTTCAAGATTGTATGGCGTACAAATTTCGCCGCGCGGGACAAGGGACAAACAGACAGACGGGTGGTGTGGTGGCGGCGTTACAACTTTGTTACCATAATCACTGATCGACCCTTTTGCTTGCGGGAGAAGTACACGACGCCCTTACTTACTATAATACTTAAGGGCTGACATCACCAGTAGAAGTAGTTGGCAGCTCACATAAAATGCATCGCCGGCGACGGGGAAATGAAATGTTTTAACATCTCTAACAAGCTTTTCCAGAGAGGTCGTGCGTACAACAACAACAACAACGAACGGCGCTAAACCACCCCCTATCAATATAAACCGCGTACGTACATACGTGGTGAATACTACCTGGTACAGCTTATTAGTGCACCGACCGGTCCTACTGCTTTAGTCCACTTTTTATTTCATGGTTGAGTACCACCGTCGTCGTCGTGGTAGTCAGTGTGCGAAATGCCAGGGGGTATTACCAGGCAGCAGGTCATTTGTCGCCCCCACGCATGACTATGAATGTGATACGAACGTTTTTATTTGTACTCGTCGTGCGTGATCATAATTGGTTCAGCAGGGTGCACGAAGTACTATTAATAAGTGCAGACGCAAGAAAGAAAGAAGGGGAAGGCATCTTTTTTCGTGGAACAAGCCGCCTGCTTTTTTTGTTTGGTACAACAACAACAGCAGTTCCACCGAGAGAGTGTCCAGAAGCTTTTGTTCTTTTCCCGTCGCCAAAGGTCGATGCTTTTCGGGAAAGGGAGCGGGGCGGTGGCAGCGGGGTGGCGGGGGGGGGGGGTGTACTCACGTCGTGCATAGCTGTAGCCGTATGGCCATAGACCCTCGCATCCCTACAATGCAGGGACGGAGCACGTTGGGTTTGCGGGGGGGGGAGGGGGGGGGGCTTGTTCTGTCGATTGTCGTGTTGAAGGCGAAGAATGGACCCACCCCCCCCGACAAAAAAAAACCACTAAGGGGGGGGGAGGGGGGGGGGCTTGTTCTGTCGATTGTCGTGTTGAAGGCGAAGAATGGACCCACCCCCCCCGACAAAAAAAAACCACTAAAATCACAGACTACAGAAGAAGTGTGTGTGTGTGTTCTTCACATTAAGCCTTCCTTTCTACCCGTCGACATCCAGCACACCCAGTGTCCGTGCCGATTCTTCATCCTAAAAAGGTACCAGTTATTATGTGGTCACAAAACTACGACACAGAGATACTACGCTCAGTGCAGTAAGCAGAGCAGACAATGCAGTACAACTCTGTGGCTCGAAAGACAAGGACTATTTCGATGGAATGTTAATATTCCCGGGTCAAGATGGGGCATATAAGTCTTAGTCTGAAGGGCATCACCCCGTCGTGTTTAACGACGACTCTATTAATAATAGCTCTGACTTTGTTACGTTGATCGAACGACACAGGGGGGGGGGGGGGGGTACTCATGTTGTGCACGGCCGTAGTCGTATGACCATAGACCCTCGCATCCCTACAATGCCGGGACGGAGCGCGTTGGGTTTTCACCAACCAGGCAGACATTGCTTGCACCAAGCGCGAAACGCCGTGAGGTATTGGGCGAGTCGCATGGAGGGTGAGCTGCATCCTGCTAAGAACCGCCTCTGAGGCGGACTTGCATATGGACGACAGCTTCAATGAGTTAATTTAATTTCTGGTGTGGCCACTTCCGGAGACAGCAATGGGTTTTACTATGTAACTGCCTCGCGGACGCCTTACCATATTAACACTACGTGATACGACCATTCCCCTTGTGCGGAACAAAGGTTCTCCACCCCGCACAAATGATCTACTCGACCGCCAGCTTTGGTGACCGCCAAAAAAAATAACAAAAAAAAACGGCACCCTGGTTGTCTAGCTCACGCAGCGAGTGGCGTGTTTTCCAGCGTCGTTGCCAACCGACGCCAACCCAACCTATAAATATGGGGGGGGGGGGTCTTTTTTACATGCGTGCGTTATTATTGCGGACCCTCTCCTCTCGAAAACAATGTAATACTGGTGTTATACTTCGTATACCAGGGAGATCATGGAACAATACGAGTGATACCAAAATAGTTTGTTGCAGCACAAAGAAGAGAGGGAGCCACAACAGCAGTTTCGAATAAGATTACTGCTATTAATACTGTACGAGTATGTATTAACAAAATACGACACAGACAGACAGTCACTCTCATCAGTGCTCTTTTTTTTTTGCTTTACTTGAGATCCTTGTGGTTGTTTTCCACGGGTTGTTAGTCGCCACATTCTAACTTCGTGCCGCGTCTGTAACTTTTGGTGTAACAAGCAAAGCCTGAGCGAGAAGAAAGCGAGCACACTCATTCTCTCTGTTTGGCGGTGCTTCTCTTGTTGAGCGAGCGAGTGGCTGTGGGAGAGCTGAAACACTTGTAAGTTATAGTAGTAGTGGAATGTTTACGTAGTCGACGGCAGACTGGATGTGGATCAGTCATTCATGATTTCATGATATGACATTTACCGCATGTTAGCTCTTCCAAACTACCAGGTATTTGTTTTTGAGTATGTATGTGCTTCTACGAGTCAAACCGCACAACAAAAACGTGTTCATGTTTAATTATTTATTTTCAGGTGCGGGGGTGCAATCTGGGCAAAACAATAAAATAATTAGATCGCAATTCCAATTTAATTATTTCGTACCAGAAATAGAGTTAATTAATTATTTTCGGAGTTCGGGCACACGATAACGATATAAATAAATATGATGCGCATACCGGGTGTATGTAATGTGTTCAGTATTCCGTCGTTTTCGCCCGCAAAAAAAAAATACACCGCCACTTAGAAAAAGTATGGCGGTGGTACTCTGGCGGGTAGTAAGTTATTTTCTACCGGCATTCTTCGATGTGATGATGCATATACCAGGTAGGTGCATATATATGCCAGGTAGTACCCTGGTACCTGGTATAAGTACGAAGTATCCGTATATTTTGTGCCAGGAGTAATATGCCAGAGTGTTTCGTATGGTATTAATAGTAGTGGTATGGTGACAAACAGCATCATCACCACCAGGTCGGCCGGGACGTGGCCGTAAAATGTACCACTCTGTCCCGAAATATAAGCGCGTTTTATAGATTAACTTTCAATAAAATCGGTGCTTATATTTCGGGACAGAGTGGTATAAAACCCGGTACATGTATAGTAAAACTTACAGTCTACTATTATTATTAATAGAGTGGTAGACACGAGTATTTGTCACTACTGATATCATAGTCGTCGTAGTACGTCGAACGCAGTCATTGGAGGTTTTTCACCTACTCCCCCCCCCCCCTCGCCGTTTTCTCCCGCAAAATAAGAATGACACCACAACAACGTCAAGTTTAGCTGAGGTAATATCACACACACCTACCTATCTATATGATATACCTACCTGTGGTGGTCGAGCTGGTGATAGCATACACACACCTATACATACATGCCTGTGTGGTGGCCGAGAGGGAATATATATGCCGTCGCTCGAAAAGCACACACACTTCCTTCCCCCCCCACACACACCCGCGATTACTTACAACTTAAAGGCACCCCTGCTCTGTCATCCCGCCATAGATGATATGCAAGTCCGCGTCACAAAAAAAGAGCGGTTCTTAGGTAGGATGCAGTTCGCCCTTTTCACGCGACCCGCCGAACACCTCACGGCGCTTCGCGCTTGGTGCTAGCAATGTCTGCCTAGTCGGTGAAAACCCGACATGCTCCGTCCCCGGCATTGTATAGGGATGACAATGTCTGCCTGGTCGGTGAAAACCTGCTCTGCCCCGGCATTGTTATGAAGGGATGCGAGGGTCTATGGTCAAACGACTACTACTACACGTCGTACGGCCATGCATGGATATGAAGGGGGGGGGGGGGGCGTACTCGTTTGTTGCTTGCCTTAGTCATTTGACCAT
>MEHQ01000475.1:535872-559518 GCA_008828725.1 Saccharina japonica | reverse complement strand
AAAAAAAACGGCACCCTGGTTGTCTAGCTCACGCAGCGAGTGGCGTGTTTTACAGCGTCGTTGCCAACCGACGCCAACCCAACCTATAAATATATCATATATTTATGGGGGAGCACGGGGGGGGGGGGAGCAGCGTTGGGACCTGGGGAGCGATGATGGGGGGTACCCGTGTCATGCATGTTTTTTTTGGCGGTCACCAAAGCTGGCGGTCGAGTAGATCATTTGTGCGGGGTGGAGAACCTTTGTTCCGCACAAGGGGAATGGTCGTATCACGTAGTGTTAATATGGTAAGGCGTCCGCGAGGCAGTTACATAGTAAAACCCATTGCTGTCTCCGGAAGTGGCCACACCAGAAATTAAATCAACTCATTGAAGCTGTCGTCCATATGCAAGTCCGCCTCAGAGGCGGTTCTTAGCAGGATGCAGCTCACCCTCCATGCGACTCGCCCAATACCTCACGGCGTTTCGCGCTTGGTGCAAGCAATGTCTGCCTGGTTGGTGAAAACCCAACGTGCTCCGTCCCGGCATTGTAGGGATGCGAGGGTCTATGGTCATATGACTACGGCCGTGCACAACATGAGTACAACCCCCCCCGGCACCCGCGATCGATGAAGGTTTTGGTTTATTATGTGTATCGTATGTGTGTGCATGATATATATGCGTCCTGTGCTGTGTTATTTCTACCCGTCGGCATCCAGCACACCCAGTCAGTGTGTCCGTGCCGATTCTTCATCCCGGGAGAGAGAGATGATACGAGTACAAAAACTTTAAGGCGCTGTGGGCACAGAGGCACGACACAGAGATACTGCATGAATTGCAATGCATGCAGTAATAATAAGGAGATACAAACCATACGACAACTAACTACTACTACTACTACTACTACTACTACTATTAATACTTTTTCTACTTACCGTTTTGTAGTAAAAATGTAACCAAAGTCGAGCTCTTCTTTTTGTCTTCTCTTCAAGACAAAATCGAGCCATTTATTATGCAACGACGGGGTGTTTCTATTGACTTGGAAAGTGCGTGGCGATCACACCACACCACGATCAATACGAAATTTCAAATAGATACTCGTTTCATAGCATGCGGCATAATGTCATAGATACTCTCGTCGTTCTCGGCTGCTGCTGCTGTGCTTTGCTGCAGCTACTTACTACGTAGCTACTGCTGCAATGTGTGTTGGCGTGTGTGTGCAAAGTAAGCAGCACGTCATGTACAAGAAGAGAGGTACACAGAGTAGTAGTTACGCGCAAATAATAGAGGTAGTGATATCGATCGTCTACTACTCGTACTTGTTGTTACGGATTGTGTATGCGCCAGAGGAGACCGGTAAAAAACGGGACAGGGGGGGGGGCGGGCCGAAACATATTATGTCCCGTGGCAAATACTTTCTCGACTTTGGCAAGCAAGCGTGGTGGTCGCATGGTGGTCTAACTTTAAGCTGTCAGTATATAGCAGCACAGCAGCAGTACCACAGCTCCAACACGCTCCTTCAACCACCTTGTTCTCGAGTAACTTTGGGTAGTTGGCAGCCTGTCGTCAGTGGCCAGCCAACCGGTTGTCACGGGGTTTTGAGAAGAAAATAATGAAAACAACTGACAAAAAAAAAAGTCTGCGAGGGGTGTTTTGGGGCCTCATACCCTAAGAAAAACTGCCTTCTACTTCTACATAAAACCTAAAAGCTTCGAACCGCGGATACACGACGATGATACACAGCAGCAGCAACCTCCCGACTTCTTTGAGAACAACCACGGAACTCTCGCGGCTCGAGCAAGAGAGCGCAAAGAGCACGGGGCCATGCCGATCTCCTTCCACCATGTAGACGAACTGCCGTCGCCTCGGCCTCCAAATCTGATGCTGATCGACCGCAAGTCGGTAAGTTCGTTGTGAGCGCAGTCCTGTTTTTGCGGTTTGCGTGACGGATCGCCATACTCTTCTACCTCATCGTTGTTCACGTACCGACTAACATCGTCCCTTGCCTAGCGAAGGCGAACGCCACCCACGCGGCCATGATTGCCTGCCTCGCTCGTTCCTCCTAGGCCATCCCGGCTGCCGACCTGTGACGCGGCGCGGCCTGTTGTCTTGCCGCAATTTCCGCTGTCGTCACTTACGACAACTTGCTTCTTCAGTATGTACCTGGTGTGTATCATACGATCATTTGATAGATCTATTTATCGAGACAGAACAACTATCAGCCACCACGTACCAGGGGAGAAACAACATTTTGTTCCTTTCGATGAATGGGCGATTGAATGGGCAATTGAATGGGCTCTCATGCTCTCATTCGAGCTCTCTCTCTCTCTTGCTGGTGTTATGGCGCATATGCCTTGTGCATCCAGGGTGCATGGAGTGCGTGCCTTGTGTGCTCCCTTCCATGTGTATGGACGGCATTCCTCGTGCATTAAATGCACACATCGACCACGGGCTACATACTCGTATAGATTTCAGGGGAAACCTTTTTCGCAAGCATGATTAATTGATGTGAGAACTACTGTAGAGAACATCACCAGCATCATCAAATATTTAAATATTTCGGTTATCGTGCTGTATGAGTATCATACATATGCAGCATGATGTTATGTCGTACCAGGTACGTACTTAGCTCGGGGACCCTGTGCGCAACATGACACGCCCAAGAGAGAACCCGTACGAGTACGTAAACGACAGCAGCAGCAAAACATACGATAGTGCGTGCGCTCATGATTTATTTCGATGTTTCCTCCACTCCCCGGCCTCCGCCCCAATCCTCCTTCCCCTCCCCCCCTTCCTTCTCCTCCTGCTCCTTCTCCCTCTCCTCCTCCCTCCCCTCTCTCCTCCTCCATCCTGCCGCGCCGCCCCCACTCGCCTCGGCCCCATACCCCTGTCTCCAATCCCGGTCTCCATTTCCGCAGTGAACCTTCCATCCCTCCTCCCATCGCCATCCCCTCCCGCCCTCCCTCACCCCTAATCCTTCTGTCCCCTCCATCCCGTCTACTACCCTCCCTCCCTCCCTCGCCCTCCCTGCCCATTCTACAACCATCCTTACTGTCGCTCCTCCTGCGTCGACCTCCATTCCCTCCATCCCGCCCTACCCCATCCGATCTTCCGACTCACCTGCCCCACCCACGCCACCCCCACCCCCACCCCAAACATAGATCCTAGCCGCCGTCACCGCTCCGCTAGCCTGCGAGGACCCCGGCCACGCCCTTCTCCTGCAGGACATCATCTCCGGCCTTGTCCCGTCAGGAGCGAGGCCCTGCACCGCGGAGACATTCTTGCCCTGCCTCCAGGTGCCGTCGGCGAGGGGGCAGCCCCGCCGGGTCGCCCTGTGCGCTCTTCCCGAGGAGTGCAGCCGCCACAACTCGCCCCCGCAGCCCCACGCGATCGCGGACTGCGTACGCAGCATCAGCGGGAGCGGGAACGTGTCGATTATCATGTGCCTCGAGCACCCTTCCTACGCTTTCGCGGCAGGCTGGTGAGAGATAGAGGAAAAGAGAAACATAAAAAGAGGTTGCAACAGCTATGATACAATAGTACCGGTACATGCCCATGCCCACGACGTATTGTATCGTGCATATGGCAGGTACTTTTCAGATGATGTGATATCATATACCTGGTACAAGTGGCATGCACCTTGTTTTAATGACTACGTACCTTCGCGTTGCATGAACATTTATGTAAACCTGTACGTAGACATGGAGAGTAAAAACGTCAACACAAACGTCAGTTACACATATTTATATATATACCAGGTATGATATATACTTCATATATATTATTATATATAGTGGCAGGTGGTAGGTATTCATTGGTAGTTCTATTCTGCGAACTTTGTTAAAAATGCCAGAGGTACATACCGGTACATGTAGACATGTTAACATTAATATCACAACGGTACTCAGTACGACAAGTTCCAGGTATTTACAGCAGTATACTACTGCTTGTAAACCCATACGTACCAGGTACCTGGTACTAAATAAGCGTTATTATATGATATCAAACCATATAATATGAATACTGCTTTTGTTCTCGGCGCAGGATATACCGTACCCAGGTACCCAGGTACAGGTAAGTATCATACCGGTACGTATTCATGCCGCCGTATATACTGTGAAAGCACAGAAGAAGCAATACCGGTACGTGCATTCAGGTATATTACCAGGTCCAGGTACAGCAGCATTGCCAGGTACAGGCACTACTGCTACTGCTCTGTATACCTGGTATCAAAATTGGTATCATACCTATAATATCATACCGTACACACGAGTCCTCCCGGTACTCCTATGATATCAAATTTGAAACCGCTTGTAGACCCCGGCGGGTTGATCGCTGCCCTACGTTGGAGTAAAGGACCGCGCTGCGCCATGCCTCGTGGCGGGACGCGTGCGCGCAAAGCTCCCTACCTTGGGTTGGCTGCACGTGTTTTCGCCAACAGCGAGTGAGTGGACGCGCGAGGGCCTGTTTTTCGACGAGGGGGTCGCGATGGGTTTGTGCAGCCGGAGCTTTTCGTCCCTATGGACTCATGACAGCATGGCAGCAGCAGCAGCAGCGGGAGCAGCAATATCCCAGCAGCGCGTACGTGCCACAGATCACACGCCTGGCCTTTACGCTATATATACTCGCAACTCTATATGATACATATATACGCATGTCTTATTAATAGTACACATTGTACGTACTCGTATGTAAAAAAAAACATAAATAGAAATAGGAATAGGAGATATTTATGAATACAAATTCACTACTTATGCGTCAAAATACAAAACATCATTGTGAACAGCAATAATATACTATGCCTGGTATGTATATAGCAAAATAGCAACGCTGAATTGCCGAGTACCCACCGACTGTTTGGTCGAGCTCTGAACTACAGTCCAGTAACAGGTGACCATGCCCCCTCGTGCAATGCAGCCGACGGATGATTTTGTGAGTAACAATCTAAATAGTTTCATTTGAAAAAAAGCAACATGATATTCGAGCAAACCCCCCACTCACCCACCCATTCACCCACCCACCCCATCCACCCACCCACCCAATCCACCCACCCACCCATTCCATCCACCCACCCACGTAGGGTGATTACCTTCGAACGTATATATTCCATACGTACCAGTACACGGTCGCACTATGGACTAACCACTAACCATCCTCCCGCCCTGCCCTGCCCTCCCGCCCTGCCGCCTTCTCCCGGTCGGAAAAAAAAAAAAAAAAAATGCAGCGCGGTGGCGCGAGCGTTCCCCCTCTACAGCAGCACGAGCAGGAAGCGGCCGGCCGGCGCCGCGTCCACGGCGGCCCCCGCGCCCTCCAGAAATGTGTCCGTGTACCTCAGGGTTCCCCGCGAAAGCTGGCCCGCGACCCGCACCGACGTGGCCGCGGCGGCCGAGGGCATCCAGCTGGCGGCGAGGCTGGTGGACACGCCTCCCAACGTCCTGCACACCTCCGCGTTCATAGAGGAGGCGATGGCGGTGGCGCGCGGGCTGGGGGGCGGGGTGACGATGAAGGTCATCCGCGGCGACGACCTGGCGAGGCAAGGGTTCGGGGGTTTGTATGGGGTCGGTAAGGCGGCGGTGGAGCCGCCGGCGCTGGTGGTGCTCACCAGCCACGCCGTCGAGGAGACGGAGGAGAGGGAGCGGAAGCGGACGATTGAGTCGAGTCTCGGCACCGGCGGCGGAGGCGGAGGCGGCGGCGGCGGCTGTGGTGGCGTGTTGATGGGACCATTAGGTCAACGGCGGGGGCAGGGGCAGGGGCATCAGGGGTCGGTGTGCTTCGTGGGAAAGGGGATTGTGTACGACACCGGCGGGCTTTCGATCAAGACAAAGACTGGCATGGTTGGTTTTATGGCTGGAATGGTTGTTGTTGTTGCTGTTGTTGCTTTTTTTCTTTCCCAGTGGTCTATTAATAGTTTGGTTTATACACGTACTCGTACCTACATACGAGTACCACTGGCGAATTTATTTTATAAAATTCTCGATGTCCTGTCGATTTTCACTGTAAATCCAGGGTAAATATGTGAATCGATCGATTTTCGCCCCGGCTAACAGTAGTGGGTCTTAAGGCGTCGTGGCTTTTTACACGTATAATATATAGCTTGTATCACACGGAGTACGTACGTAAAAAACATGTTACCCTCATACCGTACCGTATAAGCCGCATGGCATGATAACACACACGCCCTGGGCCAAATGTGATATTACAGCTGATTTTCTCGACAACAGGGAGGGTGCAAACATACCGAGAGTTGTGTATATGGAAAGAGATCTTGGCGAGATCTTGTCAACGCCGACATTTTTCGTTGTGTGTGCCCCCTCTATTACTACGAGCAATTTCCGGAGAAGATTCGTCTATTGATAGGAAGGTCACCCGGAGCGTGTGTTATTATCTTGATTACAGTAGACGGTACTCATTCCATATAATACATATTGGTATGTATATACCATATAGCATTTTTTGCTTCCTGTCCTGCTCCAGACCCCCCCCCCCCCCCCTTAGGGCGCAGCTGGCATGTTTCTTCTTCGTCGTCGACGCCGAACCCTGCTGTATCTATGTATGAAAAACGAATTAAGCTAAGCTGAGCTGCGAGATTAAAAAAAAAACTCAAGAGTCGTCTCTGCAAACTTGGTGTCATACTAGTGATACACAGCAGTACAGGACACCAAATAAGAAACAGGAAGTCTGGTCCGGGATGGATTTTTTTTTTTCTCCTCTAAATATCATCATGTCTTTCTTATTACCCTGTTTCTTATTAGCCTGTTTTTTTATTAGGTGTCCTGTACTGTAAGTGATACTTCGATCGCGCGTTCTACGGGCGCGTAGGAGGTTTTTCGAGTGGTCTGCGCATTATTACGGCTACGTACGTATACGCCCGCAAGAAAGTGGGTGGTATCTTGACCTCCGCTGAGGCTGCTATATCCCCCTCATACGGCATGTACATCCTGCAGGCATATTAAGATATCCTCAAGCAAACGCGCTAATCGAAGTAGTCACACTTCAGCTCAGCAAAATGAGTTTCACGAAAATCCTCATCTCACAGCTGTTTTTTTTTTTTTTTTAAAATAGTATACGGTACCAGCGCTGTGCTGCTCCTGTAACATTTCACGAGCTACTTCCGGGCACCAGCAGCTGATTTTGCGTTAACTCACTGCTGCATAGTATTTTTGTCTTGTTTTCCCGCACGCAACTATTCAACCAAGCGCTTGGCTTCCTTGGCTGTCGTCCCTGCTATGAATATAATGCACTTTAATATATGTACGGTAACATGTGTATTGCGTCTCTTACCGTATGCTATTGGTGTCTTTTGTGCTGACCCTTTGCTTCTGGCACCTTTTCGAGCGTACATATAAATCCCGCAAATACTCGCCGATCGAGGTTATCTACAACTCAGTCAGAGGGTGGTCGTTTTTTTTTTTCGAAAACTCAACACAATTTTTTGTTCGTTAGGGGGGGGGTACTAAAACCAAGTGAAAAAAAATGAAAATAAGGGTTTTTTTTTTTTTCCATTTTCTTATTTCATCATGTGATCACAACGGTTGCAACGGTTTTCTATTCCGACCTCTGGGGGTGTGGTGTGTCGTTTTCTCTTTTTTCTGGACGCCCCTGCTCAGCTTGCAAATATATATACTAGTATGTGTTGCGACGAAATCCTCGATCTCACAGCTGTTTTTTTTTTTTTTTTTAAATATAGGGATCGCGTATTTGTCACCCGCGGCGGGTTACAAACAATATTTTGTAACCTCCATAAGCTGAAAAAGCCGCGAGGCACCCCCTACCCCTATACATATAACCCCAACCCGGACCCCATACATCGCCTAACCTCTGCCCCCGACGCCGAACCGTGCCCTCAGATTAATAGCTGCATACCTGGTAGAAGAGCATATGATAGCTGCAGATTCCAACTTGAGAACCAACTACTCAATCGGTCGAATTCGCAGCTGACGTGTTGTACTAAACCTGAGGATTAAAGTGTCCTATGCAGCTATCCGAGGGGCACGACTTAGGGTTAGCGGCAGAGGGGTAGAGGGGGTAGAGGTGGGAGTATAGGGTCAGGGTTGTATAGGGGGTGCCTCTCGTTTTTCAGCCACGAAGGGTTACAAAATGTTATTTGTAACCCGCGTGTACGTGTAGGATCAGAGTTATAGGGGGTGCCTCTCGATTTTTTCAGCTATTACGGAGGGCCATGGTAAATAGGACCAAATATTGCTAGTAAAAATAGGGAAATATATAGGTTTTGGTGTAGACCGTAGGTCCTATTTACTATGGCCCCCCGTAATAATAGAGGTTACAGCATACTATTTTTACCCCCGTCTGTATACGTAGGGGTTTTTGTGTTAGCCCTGTTTTGCTTTTGACGACACTATGTTTACGTGGGAACGGAGTACTCCGAGGACCAAACATGGCGTTTAAACATACGGGGATACGAACGTGTTTTTTTTCTTTGGGGTTCACCGTCATTGGGTGCTGGTTTACCCGTAGGTCCCTCGTTTCAAAGTGGTTAGATATCGTACCGAGAGCTTCAATACGTCGCATGGAACGTGTTTTACTCCTTCCCTCTCCTACTATGCTCATATAGTTGTGCGCTGATGCACTGAACAGAAGTTTCGATGTATCGGGAACTTGGTTTTTTCAACATCGATTGTTCCACGTTTATGTGATACATATATCATACGTACGCACCTTTTAGTATTAGTTTTTTTTCCATCAATATAGCATATTATATTTACATGCGGTCGCACTCGATTCCGAATGACGTCGTCCAATAGTATATATTAGAATATATATACTGGTATATATATACGAAGTAGACCCTACTGACTGCTGTACAACCTTCTCTGACGACGTCCCTCTCTTGTTTGCTCGCTTTTGGTTGTTTTTTCTTGCGTTGCTTGGTTACTCTGCTTGCTTTGCTTGCTCTGCTTGCTTCGCTTGCTCTGCTTGCTCCGCTTGCTCCGCTTGCTTCGCTTGTTTCGCTTGCCCTGGTTGCTCTGCTCGCTCCGCTTGCTCCGCTTGCTCCGCTTGCTCCGCTTGCTCCGCTTGCTTTGCTTGCTCTGCTTGCTTCGCTTGCTCTGCTTGCTTCGCTTGCTCTGCTTGCTCTGCTTGCTTTGCTTGCTTTGCTTGCTTCGCTTGCTTTGCTTGCTTTGCTTGCTTTGCTTGCTTTGCTTGCTTTGCTTGCTTTGCTTGCTTCGCTTGCTTTGCTTGCTTTGCTTGCTTTGCTTGCTTTGCTTGCTTTGCTTGCTTTGCTTGCTTTGCTTGCTTTGCTTGCTTTGCTTGCTTTGCTTGCTTTGCTTGCTTTGCTTGCTTTGCTTGCTTTGCTTGCTTTGCTTGCTTTGCTTGCTTTGCTTGCTTTGCTTGCTTTGCTTGCTTTGCTTGCTTTGCTTGCTTTGCTTGCTTTGCTTGCTTTGCTTGCTTTGCTTGCTTTGCTTGCTTTGCTTGCTTTGCTTGCTTTGCTTGCTTTGCTTGCTTTGCTTGCTTTGCTTGCTTTGCTTGCTTTGCTTGCTTTGCTTGCTTTGCTTGCTTTGCTTGCTTTGCTTGCTTTGCTTGCTTTGCTTGCTTTGCTTGCTTTGCTTGCTTTGCTTGCTTTGCTTGCTTTGCTTGCTTTGCTTGCTTTGCTTGCTTTGCTTGCTTTGCTTGCTTTGCTTGCTTTGCTTGCTTTGCTTGCTTTGCTTGCTTTGCTTGCTTTGCTTGCTTTGCTTGCTTTGCTTGCTTTGCTTGCTTTGCTTGCTTTGCTTGCTTTGCTTGCTTTGCTTGCTTTGCTTGCTTTGCTTGCTTTGCTTGCTTTGCTTGCTTTGCTTGCTTTGCTTGCTTTGCTTGCTTTGCTTGCTTTGCTTGCTTTGCTTGCTTTGCTTGCTTTGCTTGCTTTGCTTGCTTTGCTTGCTTTGCTTGCTTTGCTTGCTTTGCTTGCTTTGCTTGCTTTGCTTGCTTTGCTTGCTTTGCTTGCTTTGCTTGCTTTGCTTGCTTTGCTTGCTTTGCTTGCTTTGCTTGCTTTGCTTGCTTTGCTTGCTTTGCTTGCTTTGCTTGCTTTGCTTGCTTTGCTTGCTTTGCTTGCTTTGCTTGCTTTGCTTGCTTTGCTTGCTTTGCTTGCTTTGCTTGCTTTGCTTGCTTTGCTTGCTTTGCTTGCTTTGCTTGCTTTGCTTGCTTTGCTTGCTTTGCTTGCTTTGCTTGCTTTGCTTGCTTTGCTTGCTTTGCTTGCTTTGCTTGCTTTGCTTGCTTTGCTTGCTTTGCTTGCTTTGCTTGCTTTGCTTGCTTTGCTTGCTTTGCTTGCTTTGCTTGCTTTGCTTGCTTTGCTTGCTTTGCTTGCTTTGCTTGCTTTGCTTGCTTTGCTTGCTTTGCTTGCTTTGCTTGCTTTGCTTGCTTTGCTTGCTTTGCTTGCTTTGCTTGCTTTGCTTGCTTTGCTTGCTTTGCTTGCTTTGCTTGCTTTGCTTGCTTTGCTTGCTTTGCTTGCTTTGCTTGCTTTGCTTGCTTTGCTTGCTTTGCTTGCTTTGCTTGCTTTGCTTGCTTTGCTTGCTTTGCTTGCTTTGCTTGCTTTGCTTGCTTTGCTTGCTTTGCTTGCTTTGCTTGCTTTGCTTGCTTTGCTTGCTTTGCTTGCTTTGCTTGCTTTGCTTGCTTTGCTTGCTTTGCTTGCTTTGCTTGCTTTGCTTGCTTTGCTTGCTTTGCTTGCTTTGCTTGCTTTGCTTGCTTTGCTTGCTTTGCTTGCTTTGCTTGCTTTGCTTGCTTTGCTTGCTTTGCTTGCTTTGCTTGCTTTGCTTGCTCTGCTTGCTTTGCTTGCTCTGCTTACTTCCTTGCTCACTCCCTGGCGTACTCCCTTGCTTACTTCCTTGCTTACTTCCTTGCTTACTTCCTTCCTTGCTTGCCTGCTCTGGCAGCCGGGCATGAAGCGGGACATGGGAGGCGCCGCGGCCGTGCTGGCGGCGTTCCAAGCGGCGGTCAAGGCGCAAAACGTGGCCGCTGAGGTCGGCGGCCGATCGGGCCGGTCCCGGCGCCGCACTCTCCACGCCCTGCTGTGCCTCGCGGAGAACTCGGTGGCCTCGAACGCCACTCGACCGGACGACGTGCACACGCTCTACTCGGGGCGCACGGTGAGAGGTCTCCATCGTTTTTAGGTTTGCTGGAATGTGTGAAGGACAGGTTTTAGTTGCAGTAATAGTGTACCCTTTTAAATACCATCCTCTTTAACCCTTTTAGAACTGCAGTCCCGTTTTGGGGACAGATTACTTAGAATTAGAGTGGTTTGTCCCCATAACGGGACTGCAGTTCTAAAAGCCATAGTAGAGATAAGACCAGGAAACATCGGCTTGGTCACGAGGGAAAAAAACTTACTTGGAATTAGTATGGTCATTTAAAGACCATCCGGTTCAAGGCCATCGTAGAGATAAGACCAGGAAACATCGGCTTGGTCACGAGGGAAAAAAACTTACTTGGAATTAGTATGGTCATTTAAAGACCATCCGGTTCAAGGCCATCGTAGAGATAAGACCAGGAAACATCGGCTTGGTCACGAGGGAAAAAAACTTACTTGGAATTAGTATGGTCATTTAAAGACCATCCGGTTCAAGGCCATCGTAGAGATAAGACCAGGCAAAATCGGCTGGGTCACGAGGGAAAAAAAATTGCTTGGAATTAGTATGGTCATTTAAAGACCATCCGGTTTCAAGGCCATCGTAGAAAGACCAGGCAAAATCGGCTTGGTCACGAGGGAAAAAACTTACTTGGAATTAGTATGGTCATTTAAAGACCATCCGGTTTAAGGCCATCGTAAGAGATAAAACCAGGAAAAATCGGTCTGTCATGAGAAAAACTTACTTGGAATTAGTATGGTCAGTAGTAAAAGATTAGACCATACCTACGTAGAGATAATAACCCGTTTTTGGGCTTTGTCACGGGATGGTATTAAAATGGGTACGTACACCACTGTACGTATTTATCGTAGACCTCGGGATCACGCATGTACCGACGGCTATACCTCAAACGCCAGGCCTATAAGAATCTGCCGAGACGTCGATCTGAGGTCGCAAAAGCGGTTCCTTCGTCCAGGACGTAAAGTCGACCTCTCCCCGAAGGATTTTGACGGGATCTTCCATTGTGGGAACTTTTTTTTTTTTTTTTCCGGGTCCTGGAACAAGGCCTCGAGGGTTTTGGTTAATAGGGTTGCCTTGAGCACACCTCACAAACGGTTCTTAATAGGATACAGCTCACCTTTCATCGCGGCTCGTCCAACTTATCACGGCGCTTCGCGCTTGGTGCTAGCAAATGTCTGCCTGGTCGGTGAAAACCCGACATGCACCCGTCCCGGCATTGTAGGGATGTTTCGAGGGTCTATGGTCATACGACTACGGCCATGCATGAATATGAAGTACCCCCCCCCCCCCCCCCCCCCCCCCCCCCCCCCCCCCCCCGCGCGCGCGCCTTGGCTCAGTTCGAGATAGACTCTGCAGTGGTTGCATATCCTTGCTTTGCATGACACGAGAGAAAAGTGCTCCTCGGCACGGTCGGTCGGCCGTTGGCGGCTCCTGCAGGCACCCAGGGATTAGTAGGAGCTCGTGACGGCGAGCGGTATCAACGGCATCGAGAGGAGGCACTACTACTGCTGTAGCTTCTCCAATTGTCCATGTTGGCACTACTACTGCTGTAGCTTATCAGATTGTGCATGTTGATATATACCAGTATGTATATACCGCTCCAGATGGAAAAATAAAAAGAGGCGTTCTGCCATATATATATAGGGGTTACAGCACTTTTTTGCGCCAACAAAATATTTCTGACTGATGAGGATTCTCGACCGAGCACTTTTTTGCGCCTATAATATATTTCTGACTGATGAGGGTTCTCGACCGAGAAAAATGTCAATATCGCCGGATGTTAGAATCGTGTTTTCGTTACAGAAACCTACGTATATATGCTGTAGGTAGGCCGTGGGCTTTTGTTCGTTGGGTTAATAAACCCTTTTCGAGCTGCACTGCCGGTACAGAAACAGATAATCTACAGCCAGTTACTTGCAGGCGCCTGCACGAATAAGTGCGGCCGGTCGATGGAAGGCGGCCAAAAATCGGCTCTGTTCACAACTAAAAACTGGGAATATAGGGCGGTTCCCCCCTATTCAGCTCGGACACCGCCCTACCCTCTCCCGACTCCCGACTCCCGACCCATTCTCGCCTCCACATCAGCACAAGAACACTGTTTTTTTTTTTTCCTTCTCACTACCTAGGGCGCGCGGTCAACACCCCATCCGAGCCGCCTTATGTTAGATTCTCAGTGGGGGGGGGTCTTTATTTAGGTTTAACCATGTTAGAACTGCAGTCCCGTTATGGGGACAAACCACTCTAATTCTAAGTAGTCTGTCCCCAAAACGGGACTGCAGTCCTAAAAGGATTAAGTTTGAACTTCCATCTTCACCCTGAAAACGAATAAGGCGGACTCTCGATATTGGGCGGTCAAAAAAAAAATCAGTGCACCTATATACATGCACACGGCCTTATACAGGACGACACTTGCTACGGTGTGTAGAAGATGCACCAATTGTGTTGCTGAGGGTGGTTTGGTCACTTGAGGGGACTCTATACCTCTCACCCCCAAAAAAGCTGATTTTGAAGGAAAATGAAAGTGCTGGTATATACGTACGACCCGATATATTTACAGAATTAAAAAAAACAACAGCTGTGAGCTCGAGGGTTTCGTCGAAGCTCATCTTTGCTACAGTAGCTGAGTGTAATACTTCGATCGCGCGTACTTAGGGATTTTCTATGTCCTCATGTAGGGTGTACATCCCGTATGAGGGGGGACACAATATAGATGAGCAATTCCACGGCCCAAGTAAAAATACAATGGAAAATTTTGCCCAAAAAAAAAAAAAAAAAAAAAAAAAAACCATGAGATGTGATGAGGGTGGCTTCTGGTTGGGAGAAGGAGAGAGAGCGCTGTGAATCAGCTACTGCTATGCTGTGCTGAAGGTGGCTAGTAGCTTGTGGTTCGGAGATGAGGGAGAGAGAGAGCGGTGCTGTGTGGGTGGGAGAGGGAGCGAATAAAACTACTACTACTACTACTACTACTACTACTCTGTGCCTGATGAGGTGGCTTTTGGTTCGGAGAGGAAAGAGAGCACTGCGAACCAACCACTACTACTGCGAGTACTGCTGTGCCGTGTTTTGAAGGTCTTAAGTTTGGTTGGGAGTGAGAGGCTGCGCGAATCAACCAAATCATGGATACTTATCGAGCGGATGGGTGGATATCTATCAAGAAAATGGTTCCGTCGGTAACAGGGCTGGCTGGGGGCATGCAACTCGATGAACTTGGTCGTGATAGTCGGCTGGTGCGTGGTGGGCTGTTGGGCCGTTGTGGTCGAACAGCCCGGCCATTTTGGGGTAGGTGGGTATAATAATCGGGTACCTCTTGGGGGGTGAGTAGCCAAAATCGGGTATACGCGATGGGTTTGTGGCCAGCGTCGGGTGGTGGCCGGCGCTGGCCAATGAGATGGCGCCCTGGGGTCGTCGCGGTAACTAAAATACAATGGTACCCTGTCTTGACCACAAACCCATCGGGTATACCCACTGCTCCAAATTGTTTTTTTAGTTCTTGCTCGAAGAAAAGGGTCCAAAAATGGAGTCCAGGCATGAGCAATCAAACTGCTTAGGGTTGTGGTCAAGGAACAGAACACAGGCGGTATCAGGGTGCCTGCACCGCCACTGCAGCAGCCTGGGATGCATGACACGCCACCACAGCGTACGGCGACCGCGCGCGCCATCTTCCTTGAACGAGTGTTCGGCTGGTGATGCCGTGGCTGGGAAAGTAGTTTTCTGCTGAAAAAGAAATGATGGGTACGTACTCGTACGAGAGCAAACAGACACCGGCACGCAACCTCAAAGCTGGGAGAAAGCGAGGAGAATGTGGGAAAGGCGAGTACCTACTCGCCGCTAAATCGTAGAGCGGCAGGGCTCGCCGCCTGCCCGAACCAGTCGTGGCTTCGTGATACTGCTGCCGCTGTGGTGTCGAAAGGAACACAGCAGCAGATAGGTCTGATTTCAGGCCAGGCGGGCAAGACGGGGTGGGGATGTGAAGGATGTGTTCGCGCTGTTCGAAATGGAAGCAAAGGAAACAAAATGCACGATGCGTACGCACACAACCTCGATGAGTAGGACGACGGCAAGGAAGAAGGCGACGACCGTGGGAAATTTGATACGGCGGAAGGAGCGGAGGGAGAAGGTCACGGCGGAAGGTGGTGGAGCACCGTGGTCGACCGGAAAGTCATGGCATTTCGGGCAGTAGTCACATGTTTCTCATTCGACTTTGTGGTTTGCCTGCTGCAAACAAAATCGTGCCTATAATGATGACTTTTAAAATCCTGGACAATAACCCCCAAACATGAGCAAGTCGTAATAATCCTGGACAAATACCCCGCCATTCATGAGCACCAGCATCTGGGCATCGACTATTTTTGTTTTCAATGTTTTTTTCCGAAACTCTGTATTATCTCTGTGTCGTGGTTTTGTGACCACATAACTGATACCTTTTTAGGATGAAGAATCGGCACGGACACTGGGTGTGTTGGATGTCGACGGGTAGAAAGGGAGGTTTAATGTGAAGAACACACACAGTAGTAGTAGTCCAGTAAACACATCAGACAATGCAGTGTGTGATAAGACTGGGTGAGACACAGAGTATCCCCTTGCAGGTTTGTCTATTAAGCATCCTTGGTGTTACTCACTTTCCGTAGAGTCAAGCGTAGAAGAGAAGCAGCTTATATTAATCCCCGAGCCAGATGACATCTGCCTCGGGATGGGCTTCAAGTATGGCCCATAGATATTATAAATACCCCGAATACCGAATACGAATGCCATCCAAGTTATACGAAAGCGGACCAATTACCTATGCAGAGGTAATTACCGGCCTTCCTAGCCCATACCATTACAAGTGCAGTATACGACATAAACAATCTACCCTGCCATCATAGCATATTCCTCAAAGAGAGAGTGGGTGCGTTTCAAACACGGATTGTGCCCTAAACACCAATCGGGTACTCATATCTCGTAATGTACGCCACGCCAAACAAATTCCACAAGTGTAACTTTTGTTTTCTAGAACCGAATAACAAACGCTGTCTGCCTGTCTGTCTGTCTGTCTGTCTGTCTGTCTGTCTGTCTGTCTGTCTGTCTGTCTGTCTGTCTGTCTGTCTGTATGTCTGTCTGTCTGTCTGTCTGTCTGTCTGTCTGTCTGTCTGTCTGTCTGTCTGTCTGCCCCATGAGAGCTGGTCTAAGATCACCCACGGACAAATTTATTTTAAAACTGCTACACCCGTACCGCACGCAACAGATCGATAGCCCTCGAGGAGGCGGTCGTCATGGTCCAAACCATACCTATATAAAAGAGCAGTGGCCAAAATCGGGTATACCCGATGGGTTTGTGGCCAAGACAGGGTACCATTGTATTTTAGTGACCGCGACGACCCCAGGGCGCCATCTCATTGGTCGGCGCCGGCCACCACCCGACGCTGGCCACAAACCCATCGGATATACCCGATTTTGGCGACTCACCCCCCAAGAGGTACCCGATTATTACACCCACCTACCCGAAAATGGCCGGGATGTTCGACCACAACGTCCCAACAGCCCACCACGCACCAACCGACTATCACGACCAAGTTCATCGAGTTTCATGCCCCCAGCCAGCCCTGTTACCGACGGAACCATTTGCTTGATAGATATCCACCCATCCGCTCGACAAGTATCCATGACTTGGTTGATTCGCGCAGCCTCTCACTCCCAACCAAACTTCAGACCCTCAAAACACGGCATAGCAGTACTCGTAGCAGTGGTTGGTTCGCAGTGCTCTCTTTCCCTCTCCGAACCAAAAGCCACCTCATCACGGCACAGCAGTACTAGGAGTAGTAGTTGATTCGCTCCCTCTCCCACCCACACAGCACCGCTCTCTCTCTCCCTCATCTCTGAACCACAAGCTACTACGTAGCAATCTTCAGCACAGCAGTAGCCGTAGTAGCTGATTCACAGCGCTCTCTCTCTTTCTCCCAACCAGAAGCCACCTCTCATCACACCTCATCACAGCACAACAGTACGTGTACAGCAGTAGTACCAGCCATCTCACAAGAAACCGGAAATCGGATTCAGGGTGAATTTCTTATTCTAGGCTCGCGCGAAAGCTCACCTTCTAATGCTGCGATTTCTTATTTAGGTCCCCGAGCCTAAACCACCAAATCGCCAATCACCCAAATCATGGATATATATCAAGCAGATGGATTCGTCGGTCACGGGTTGGAACTCGGCTAGATACGTCGTAATACGTCGTGATAAGTATGCTGGTGCTTGGTACGTCGTAATCGTCGGCTGATGCGTGATGGGCTGCTCGGTCGTTGTGGTCGAACAGCCCGGCCATTTTCGGGTAGGTGGGTGTAATAATCGGGTACCTCTTGGGGGGTGAGTAGCCAAAATCGGGTATACCCGATGGGTTTGTGGCCAGCGTCGAGTGGTGGCACAGGCTAGCCAATGAGATGGCGCCCTGGGGTCGTCGCGGTGACTAAAATACAATGGTACCCTGTTTTGGCCACAAACCCATCGGGTAAACCCGATTTTGGCCACTGCTCTTTTTAAAACCACTATTTGGTCCTATTTACTATGGTCCTCCGTAACGAGTAGGCCAGTGGACTATGAACCAAATTATGAAATCGACCAGGTTCGAACTCCCGATTCACCCTTGCAGGGATTATACATATATATAAGGTAAATGGTCATTTGGGGGTATACCCCCTGGTTTTACGGCCATTTGGGGGTAGGGTCAAAATGCGCCCGCGGAACGCGCTCCCGCGGGCCCAAACAGGCCTCAAACGCCATTCCGAAGCCCTGGCAAGATGTCCGATGCCCATGCCAAGCACGCACATAACTTTTTTTTTTTTTCAGGCACGTCCTTGGGCCTAACGGGACGGCGGCGCACGAGGGAGCAAACGAAGTCCCCCCTTTGACCACATCTTGGGGGGGGATAACCCCACGTACCTACTAAATTTATCTACTACCCCCGATTGACCACTTTTTTCACCCCGTTTGACCGAAACCATACCCCCCTTTTGACCATCTGCGACAGCCTCAAAAATTACTACAGCAGTACGCACCCACGTCACCGCCCAGCAGCCCGAATAGACCACGGAGCGGAATATCCAGAACTTGCGAGTACGTAGTCGGGATCGTTTTCCTCCCAAATCTCGGCGGAACTATATAAAAATCAAATACGAGTTATAGACGATATGAAGATATCGGCTCTTCTTCGAAAACGTCGGCTCTTCTGAGAAAACATGACGACGGGTATGGGAGAAGCAGAACACATACGCCCAGTTGCTCGGCGTATGATTCGTGGGTCGTGGGTTGCTGGGTGCTTGGTGCTTCGTTGCCGGGTCTGGTTACAAACGTACCGGTACGTGATACGTTTCAGCAGCAATGTTTTTGAACTACGGTAATTGCGGGTGACACAGGTAACTTATAACATTACGGGTGTCTGTGCTGTGTGTTGGACGGCAGGCTGGTGTGTTTTAGTAGGATCACCCGGCAACGAAGCACCAAGCACCCAGCACACCAAGCGCCCAGCAGCCCACGACCCACGACTCATACGTACGCCGAGCAACTACGCGTATGTGTTCTGCTCCTATTCTCCCATCACCGTCGTCATGTTTTCTCAGAAGAGCCGATATCTTCACATCGTTTATAACTATTTGATTTTTATATAGTTCCGCCGAGATTTGGGAGGCAAACAATCCCGACTACTCGCAAGTTCTGGATGTTCCGCCCCGTGGTCTATTCGGGCTGTTGGGCGGTGACGTGGATACGTACTGCTGCAG
This sequence comes from Saccharina japonica, assembly GCA_008828725.1. Lineage (NCBI taxonomy): Eukaryota > Phaeophyceae > Laminariales > Laminariaceae > Saccharina > Saccharina japonica. Next base: position 540,714 of record MEHQ01000475.1, on the reverse strand, counting down.
TCGTTTTTGAGGCTGTCTCAGATGGTCAAAAGGGGGTATGGTTTCGGTCAAACGGGATGAAAAAAGTGGTCAATCGGGGGGAGTAGATAATTTTAGTAGGTACGTGGGGTTATCCCCCCCCCAAGATGTGGTCAAAGGGGGGACTTCGTTTGCTCTCTCGTGCGCCGCCACCCCGTTAGGCCCAGGGACGTGCCTGAAAAAAAAAAAAAAAGTTGTGTGCGTTCTTGGCATGGGCTTCGGGCATCTTGCCAGGGCTTCGGAATGGCGTTTGAGGCCTGTTTGGGCCCGCGGGAGCGCGTTCCGCGGGCGCATTTTGACCCTACCCCCAAATGGCCGTAAAACCAGGGGGGTATACCCCCAAATGACCATTTACCAATATATAATATATACGTAGGACTACCCACCAGGGCATTAATTAGGTGTTGCGCTGTTGCGCTGGCGCAACATTTGGTCAAAATAACCGTTTTGCGCAACAGTTGCCGCGAGACTGGTTGCACGCAGCGCAACACGTGTTTTTGGGCGCGCAACATTTTTTGCCGCAGGCGAAAAAAAATGTTGCGCGTTTATTTCTCGCCGGAGGCGAGAAATGTTTTTGGGGGGATTTTTTTCTTGGTTATTAGTCGTAATTGAACATATTTTAGACCCCTTGTCCTGTTCGCCATACGAAGTTGAAAACAAAAATTAGGCACCTTTTTTACTATTTTCCGTAGGCTCTTACTCTGTTTGAGGCACGTTTTTCTATTCGCCGTAGCCAAAAATAAATTTAAAGGCTTTTTACTTAGTTTTGAGGCGTATATTCGCGCATAGATCGCATTTTTTTCGCCTCCGGCGGTCCTCCGGGAACCCTCTCGGAGCCCTCCCGGGAGGCCCTCCGGGGAGCTTGCGCACACGCGCCGTAGGCGTGTTGCGCTGCGCAACAGACGCCGAACCACTAATTAATGCCCTGCTACCCACTGAATCACTTCTTCACGTGACTGAGTACCGGTACGAGGGCCAGTGGACTATTATGCCATATACGTAAAATATGTAACCAACAAGTTCTAAAAAAAAACAAAAAAACAGTCCTTACGATGCATGCTGCATGCTACATACGTACGGTATAATAAGGATGCACCTATATATATTTTCTGGGATTCGTAACTTTATGAGAACATATAACACCCGTACGTAAAGTACGCGCGATGGAAGTATCACACTCAGCTCGTAAAGATGAGTTTCGACGAAATTCTCGGGCTCACAGCTGTTTTTTTTTTTTTTTTTTTGCAAATATAGGCGCTCAATACCTGGTACTATTTACGGGGGACCATACCAGTAGTATATAGGGACATTCCCTATTTTTAGTTTTGAATAACAATATTCGGTCTCTATTCACTTGTTAAGGTCCCCCGTAATAATAAATAGTACGTACTGCGAAAACGCCTTTTTATTAAAAAAAAGGCGTAAAGAGCGTTGGGTTTGCACACAGGGGAGAGAGAGGGGGGGGGGGGGTGCGCGGTCGTTTTTCAGGAACTCTCGACTATTTTTTTGGTTTCCTTCCAGAACGGGAAGGTTAGGTTTGCTAAAAATGCCGAACAAGGTGTTTCACGTTAAAAAAAATGAAAGAAGGTGTCGTATATCTGGTCGAGAGAGAGAGAGAGAGAAAGAGAAGAAAGAGAAAAGAGAGCCTTCCGAAACGAGAAAAAAAAAAAAGTTTGGACTTTTTTAGAAACCTCAACCTTTATAAGTATACCGTTGGCGAGAAAAAAAAACGAGCGCTGAAAAAAAAACGAAGGACGCCACATGTGGGACGGTAGTCCCGCAGCAGGTAGGTGATCTCTTTCTTCTTCGTGTTTGGTGTGGAGACAGACACACCGAGGTGGGTGGGTTCTGTGGCATGACCACATTCTCGGGGGTCAGGCCAGCAACACGAGGTAATTGATCTCACAGAGTGCCCCTGAGGAGCCAGGATGGCCTTGAAGGGTTCTAGTGAGAATGAGGCGGTGGGGTCTACTAGGGGGATAGGACCTGCTGGTATCCATGTTTGGACTCTTGTAGAAACCCTTTTCTTTATACATACCGTTGACGAGAAAAAAAAAACGAGCGAGCTGAAGAAAAAAAACGATGCTTGGCACCTCCCCTGTGCAAACTCAACGCTCTTTTACTGCTGTATGTATATAGTATTCTTCGAACGTATCATACGCTGCCGCCGATTATTCGATGTACAGCATTGGATTGGACGAGGCCATTTTCGGGTAGGTGGGTGTAATAATCGGGTACCTCTTGGGGGGTGAGTAGCCAAAATCGGGTATACCCGATGGGTTTGTGGCCAGCGTCGGGTGGTGGCCGGCGCTGGCCAATGAGATGGCGTCCTGGGGTCGTCGCGGTCACTAAAATACAATGGTACCCTTTTTTGGCCACAAACCCATCGGGTATACCCGATTTTGGCCACTGCTCTTTTAAAAATAGGTAAATATGTAGGCTTTTGTGTGTACCGTAGATGCCTATTTACCATGGCCCTCCGAAATCAGTCACGTGACAGACTGGTTCAGTGGGTAGCGCTATATTCATTTTTGTTTTCTTTTATTTTTCGTCCATCCCCTTTAATTACCTTCGCTCTTCTATTCTCTCTCCCTCTTTAGTCGTAACTCAGATCCGGGGTCACTAAGTAGGCTCTTCTCCCCCCTACCCCCACTACGGTATATACGTGCCTTGCGTTTTATCGCGAGAAGATTTTAGCACTTTTTCCCCTCGTCAACTCTCGTCGACTTGTGCCTATGATACCCACGCTGTAAGTACGAGTAGTATGCGCTCTCGACAGTTGGTGTCATTTGAAAATAAGAATCTTCATATATGCGGAGACTCGAACCTTCGACTTCCAACTCAACAGGCTTCGTGGTTACCTGCTGAACCACCGGGGCATATACTACCCCCCCGAGGCGTGGGTCGGGAGTCGGGAGTTCGAACCTGATCGATTTCATAATTTGGTGTTTTCGAGCGTCGTATCCAGGCCCCAACGGTCCTTAGGTTTCAGTCGACAGACTACGACAGACTACAGAGTGGTATATACTTGGTATATATGATATGTCGTCTCCAGTCGGATATGTGTTTTTTTTTTTTTGTATACAGCAGTATACGTATAATATGATATGTCTTGAAAATCAATATGCATGGATGAGTGAACTCTTCATTTTTCTTTATTCTGCCATCTTTCAATGATGTGTACGTAAACAGGCTAAACAAGAAAGCCAGGCTGAGATTTGGAGGAAAATGATAAATTCGGGAGGCTTTATCTTAGAAAAAAATAGTTCAGAAAGCACCCTCTCTCGAATAAGAAATCCAGCGTAGACCAGATTTCCTGTTTCTTATTAGATGCCCTGTACTGCTGTATAGCGTGAGTGTCGACAACCAAAAACATTACCAGGGTACCTTATAGCCAGGTATGAAATAAACAGGAAAAAATCCAGACCACGAAAACGCAAAAAAGCGTGAAGCGATGTTGCCAACAACCAAAAACTACGAAAACGACATGTACGTATAGTTTTGTTCATGTATTTGTTTTAGTTTTTGGTGTTGAGAATGATGTGCCAACCGGGGGCCGGGTTTTTGCAGGCATACGTTTGCGCTACAGCAGTACGTCCGACAGCGTCCGTACCATGATATTTGGTGTGGATGATTGGTGTGTGATGTTTGACGCTTGACGTTTCTTCGGCCGGTCCTGTTGATCGGATACAGCGGGGTGTGGGGTTGGCCCAATCAGCGAGCAGTTTCACAGACGACGGTCGGTCACATTCCGCCGCAATTCTTTCAAGAGGGGGCGGGGAGCATGTTTCGTTTTGGGTTACCGGTTGGCGATGATGTGTTGATGATGTATGACAGATGACAGATAGATGATGGGCTTCGAGCTTCGAGTGATTAGTTTCGCACGGAGTATATAGGATGGTTGTGTGCCTCATAGATTGTGTCGTTTTGTACAGGGCCTTCCTCGGGAAAATTCCCGAAGATATCGGGAATCGAGTAAATCAACCATATCAAACTAACCAATGCCGAATAAACAATGTTAAAAGCATCAGAGGGGGCGTGTCCAGAATGCCGCTGATGCTAAAAACCTCCCACGAGTTGATTCAGCCGGAACGTAAAAGGGATGGCTAAAAAACAGCAGCAACACAGGAACAGCAACAACGTACGAGAGGTCGTGGAACTTAAGCACCTCCCCCCACCACCACCACCACAATACCCCACCCCCATCACCAGAGAACCCCCCCCCCCCGCCGGATGCTTCTCCAAAAGTACAGCCCCCCCCCGCCTTTCCCATCCCCGCGTTGTTTTTTTTACCTAAAACAACACTTCCACCCCCACGTTGTTGCCTTCCGCTTCTCTCTCTCTCTCTCTCTCTCTCTCGTGACAACAACGGACAACAACGGACAGGTGGAAATCAACAACACCGATGCCGAGGGGCGTCTCGTCCTAGCCGACGGGGTTGCCTACGCCGCGCGCCATCTCGGCCCGGCGGTCATCATCGACATGGCCACCCTCACGGGGGCTCAGGGGGTCACGACGGGGCGGCGACACGCCTCCGTGTTGTCCAACGACGAGAGGCTCGAGAGGATGGTGGTGGCGTGCGGGCAAAGCTCGGGGGATCTGGTGCACCCTGTGGTGTACTGCCCGGAGTTTTTCAGCGAGGAGTTCAGGTGCACATGTGATACGACGACGGTTTTATACCGTCCGGAGGGGTGGGGGGCGGCGGCGGGGGGGGGGGTGTACTTCATGTCGTTGCTGTGACTTCATTTTGAACGCAATTTGACTCGGGGGCGTACTCATTTGTTGTCTCGCCTTATCATTTGATCATGGTACCCAATCCTCTGC
>MEHQ01000475.1:521022-534435 GCA_008828725.1 Saccharina japonica | reverse complement strand
CCCCCCCCCCCCCCCCCAATATAATTAAATTAACTCATTGAAGCTGTCATCCATATGCAAGTCCGCCTGACAAGCGGTTCTTAGTAGGATGCAGCTCACCCTTCATGCGACTCGCCCATCACCTCACGGCGCTTCGCGCTTGGTGCTAGCAATGTCTGCCTGGTCGGTGAAAACCCGACATGCTCCGTCCCGGGATTGTAGGGATGCGAGGGTCTATGGTCATACGACTACGGCCATGCATGAAAATGAAGTACACCCCCCCCCTCCCTAATATACACCACCCGCTCTTCTTGCTTGCCCCGTTGCAGGTCTTCGGTGGCCGACATGAAGAATTCGGTGGCGGATCGCTCGAACGCTCAGGTCTCGTGCGCGGGGCAGTTCATCGCGAACCACATGGAGAGTTTCGTGGCCAGCCCGGAGGCCGGTGGCGGCCGGTGGCTCCACATCGACATGGCTTCGCCGGCTCACCAGGGCGAGAGGTGAGTTGTTTTATCCTCTCTCTCTCTCTCTTTTCCTTCCCCCCCCCCTATTTTTTTCATCCTATTTTGTTTTTGCTCAACATTTTTTTTTTGTTTTCTTTTCATGTCTAGCTTAACCCTTCTGGGACGGGCCCCTTTTAAGGTATATAAGGGATAGAAAGGATAGAAATCAAAACGATGGCAAACTGCTGTGGGGCTATCAATCATCTACTGCGAACAGGCTGAGCACCCAGCGGTATGTACGGGCAGCATCGAAGCAGGTTGCGCCCAGATCGTACGACTCCTTGCGTTGTGCACTCGGACGTCAATTTTGTACCACCCCCTTGTCACCCCGTGGCCGTTACTGTCTGCGATCATCACTTTTGATTTCAAGACATGTTTCGCCTCGGAAGTCGCAGGAGGGTCTGTCTACCCGTGGGTGGAGGCGTTTACTATTACTATCCTCAGCGGCTTTCTGCACAAGCCGGATCGTAGTCACAAGTTGTCTTGCCTTCTTTCTCCGACCCGATGATTGCCTTCGTTTTTTTGTCGCTCGTATATTTATACTGCTGTAGAACTATACTAATATTAATAGTAGCTCAGCATTCCGCCCACCGTTCGTCGATGATTTTGTTTTCGTCGTTTTTTTTCAACTCATACGTAGCAGTTTTTTCTTGTCTCGTGTCGTTTCGCGTCGTGTCGACCTACACTACCGTCCTTCTTTATGCTCACAAGACACTCGACTCGGCCTTAAGAGGTTTCCGACGAAAAATTACGGATTTCGGGAGCGGTTGTACTGAAGTTAGGGTTGAACACCGCACGCCCTATCTTGCGTATTAACTTTATTACGGGAGGCCATAGTAAATACTAGTAAATAGGACCAAATATTGCTGATAAAAAATCGAGAAACACATAGGTTTTTGTGTGTACCATAGATCCTATTTACTATGCCCCCCCGCAATAGCCTGAGCCGTTATCCCGTTTGATTGTAAGGGAGGGCAGGTACTATCTCTACGTACGCGCCGCCGTGTCAGCGAGAGTTTTTTTTGTTTTTGTAGTGTTGATAATTCCCCAAGTCTCCCTCACCAGCGGTTCTTAGTAGGATGCAGCCCACCCTTCACGCGACTTGCCCAACACCTCACGGCGCTTCTTCGCGCTTGGTGCAAGCAATGTCTGCCTGGTCGGTGAAAACCTAACGTGCTCCGTCCCGGCATTGTAGGGATGTGAGGGTGTTTGGTCATACGACTACCGCCATGCACGACACAAGTACACCCCAACCCCCCCACGCGGAGTATTTATGTTTTTATGTTTTTATGTACCCCCCCCCCCACNGCCATTTTTTTTCTCCGTGTAAAGATAACAAGAGAATCTCATCATTTCGACACCGCAATGGCGATGCTGGCTGTGGCGAACGCGAGAAGCGCGGCGCAACCACGAGCGGCTGCAGAGTGATACACGACTACAAGAGGGCTTGGCGGGAGCAGTTTTCAACGCAAATGGTCTTACCTGGGCGAGTCGGCGTGGCCTTCTGTCACCCCCTCTTGGAAGGATCTGGCGAGCTGTAGGCCACCCCAACAAGAGCTCCCAAGCTGCTGAATGGCAAGCTCGTGCTTGCTCTGCGCTGCTCCTGACACCCTGCTTGCGACGTGATCGTGTCCCCATGTGTCTCTGGTCTCGACGGGTGCTCGTTCACGCTCGACAGTAGCGTGCGCTGCAGCGAGACGACACGGATCGTTGCAGAGCCCAAGAATAGCACGAGCGACTCGATCCACATGGACCTGTCCGTACAGGGACGACACTAGGAAACACGCACACCGACAGCACATACCGCGGTTGAAACGAAATAGGAGGACGGAGCACTGTTCCCAAAGATGCTGGGAGCACAGGCAAGCCGGTGCGAGCCCCTGGCGGCTCGAACTGAGAAAGTCTTAGGGGTTTGAGTGGTCGGGGCTCGGGTCGGTTGCTCGAGAGCTTGACTGTCTGGCACGATGTACGCGAGCAGCAGAGCCAAGCACCGTTCTCCGGCCACAGGGCGAGAATCGAGGCATGCGTTGCCTTGGCGAGCTCCTTGTGTCTTCGGGAGCTGGCCTGAAGCGGAGATGCGGTGATTCCCGTCTCCGGATGTTCTTTGTTGCGTCATCCAAAATCTCCGAAAAAATATCGTATCTTCATCTTTGGAAAAGATAAATAATAAAAAAAGTGAAATTTATAGACAAAAAATTCCAGGTTCGATGTCCCCGACTGTAGTGTTTACTATGGTCCTTGCCCGTAATAGAAGGACTGAAGGTGTTCAGGTTATCTGCCAGTCAGAGGTATTGTTTCCATGTCATGAGGTATGTTACAGGGCTATAGAATGGCTGTGGGATACCCGTACGTATAGATTCAGGAACCTTGTGCCATCCTAAGATTGTTATCGTGCACGGAAGTTTCCTCGGTAGATAAGATAGGCAGTCGTAGCATCGAGGCTTTAATTTAAGCCCATAGGAATGTTATGAACGTCAGAATATACCTTAGCCCCTTAAGAACTGGTCCCACGTAAATATTTGGGGACAAACTACTTGGAATTAGTGTGGTATATTTTTTTTTTCAGTTCTGAATGGGTTAAATACGAGACAACCCAAATAATGAGTTTTTAGAATTCCACAAAAGGTATTTTCGGGCTGGGATTTACCCCTTTGGTTAGGATAGCCGCTAAGTTAGGAATAGCCAAGCACCAGAGGAAAGTTCCCGGGGCACCTACTTTTTTTACGTCTAGCGGGTTGACGGTGAGGGCAGAGCGGGCTTCGACACCTCGAGGTTATAAGCCCCTAAGCTCTCACGCGTCTGCAATCCAATCCCCCCCTCACGTCTCTCATCGTCAGAGGGTTAATAAAACACCGCAAGAAGTCTCCTAAACAGAAGATAAGCTACGATGTCCAAGCCAGCAACGATAGTCTCCTGCATCCCTGCCGTTTATATCTCGAGCACCACTAGCTTCGCCTCCACGCCAACGCCGGGCGTGAGACACACATGGACCAACCACCCCTGGTCCCGCCGCGCAAAAAGTTCCCTTGGACAAGCCGTCACCGGCTTCGACCAGGAGTGCTGCTGGGAACAAGAGCCATCTTCAGGTATCGGTCGTATGGCCTTCTGGCCTCGGCAAAAGGTGCCGGTCGCCTGGGACCACAACAGGCCCAGGGAACCCCCGAGGCAATTTCCACTTTCTTCTGGGATTCCTCTGTCAAAATGTTCTTTCTCCCGTTCATACCCTCCGTGCGACATCGACTACGACGGTTTCAAGTACAACTCCGACGGACAGATCATGGTGGCGAAGAAGGCTGCGCTCTAAGGTCGCGAGGCTGAGAGGGTGGCCATGATGGAGGCGTTTTGGCGCTGCAGACGCGAGGTGTGGTTGCTGCGGTAGAGCTCTCGAGGTACCCCAACGGGCTAGGCTCCCGGTCACTTGGCGCTGCAAGCACCACGAGCCGGAGATGGCGTTCCGGGCGGTAGTTGTAGCGGGCAGGCTGGAGGCTGATCTTGATGGGGGCCGGGGTCGTCGTGGAACCGGATTGTGCAGGAGCCGACCGGGAAAGGGTCCGGGGGGCAGTCCGAAGAGGCGCCCGACGGCGCGCGGTGGGAAATCTTGCCCAGCTACCAGAGGCCGTCGCGCGCGCCTTGCACCAGACCTGTGCCCCAGAGAGGAGGGTGGTTGTACTGCAGTTGCGGAGCCAGAGGTCGCGGGAGACCAGGGAGTAGACTGGGGATGCCGGACGTGTTGGCGAAGTCCTTGTTAGAGGTCTTCATGCTATGATCAGTGCCGTTGCGGTTCAGGCAGTGTCCGCCGGCCCTGCACGATGGAGACGCGTTGCTTGAAGGCTCGGGAGAAATTGGCTGAACTCCGTGAGGTTGTGTGGGCTGTGGCCTCGGCAAAAGGTGCCGATTGCCTGTGGCTACGACAGGCCCGCGCCCAAACCCTTCGCGCCCACGGCGGACACTGTCTGAACTACTACAACGGCACTGATCATAGCATGGAGACCTGTACCAGAATACCATCAACACGTCCGGTATCGTCAACCCGCCGCAGCCAACTTAACGACGGTGGCCAGGCTTATCGGCAGTGGCAGCAGCGCATGCGCTCAAGCGCATACTGCCGATAAGCCTGGCCACCATCGTTAAGTTGGCTGCGGCGGGTTGACGATACCGGACGTGTTGATGATATTCTGGTACAGGTCTCCATGCTATGATCAGTGCCGTTGTAGTAATTCAGACAGTGTTCGCCGTGGGCGCGAAGGGTTTGGGCGCGGGGGCCTGTCGTGGCCACAGGCAACTGGCACCTTGCCGAGGCCAGCCCGTACTACCTCACGGGGTTCAGACAATTTCTTCGAGCCTTCAAGCAACAAGTCTTCATCGTTCAGGGCCGGCGGAGCGACCGTTCAAGCCCAGCGATGGCATGGTGATCGAGATCGCACAGAATCGATCGCTGAAGGAGGTGTCAGAACCAAAGCAGAAGAAGACAGGGGCGGATATGTACGTATAGCTCTGAAGTCCTATGACCCACTGTATTTTTTTTAATTAATTTAACTATTTTCGACTATATATTTATTTATACTACGTACGTGTTTTTTTTTGTGTTTTTTTCCCCATTCCATTTATTCACTTCGCTTTCCTTTTCTCTCTCCCTCCTAGCCGTAACTCAGATCCGGGGTCACACAGCAGCCCCCCCCCCTCCCTCCCCACCACTACTACTGTTCGTGCCTTTTACTTTTTTTTAATCACGGAAAGGCTTCAGCCCTTTCTTTCCTTGTTGACTCGCGTCCAATTGTACCATATGCATCGGGAAAAGCATGCATGTGTCCCCGTAAGCATGCCCGCTGCGCCCTGGCTCTGTAGTGGTGACCTGTCAGGTCGTACATTTATGAGGGACGTTTCTTTTTTTTGGTGGCCACAAAATGTTTTATGTAAATGTGCCGTATGTTCACGACCCGACTGATACCTGTATGTACCACTGCTACGAGAGTATGGACGGCTAGTACGGAGGACCATAGTTAATAGGGGACCTGCGGTATAGACAAAAACCTAAATATTACCCCTTTTTTTGCTAACAATATTTGGTCCTATTTACTATTTACTAGTGTTTACTATGGTCCCCTGTAATAGTTAATACGGACCATTTTGGGTATAAAACCCCTTCGGGGACCCCTGAGATAAGGGCCCGAATTAACGAGTATAAAATAATTTCAATTTGGAAAAAATAAAATTCAAATTCGTTTTTCATTGGTCAACACACGCACCAGCACCAAATATGATACCCCAAGATCCTAATCTTTGGTGCTGGTGCGTGTGTTGACCAATGAAAAGCGGATTTGATTTTTTTTTTTTCCAAATTGATTTTTTTTCTTCTTCGTTAAAACGGGCCCTAACGACCAAGACAACGATAGGTCTGGTGTTGTCAAGTGCCCGCTGTCTACGACCGGCGTGAACCCCCAGAAGTGCGTGTACACGGGTAGAGACATGTGTGCGCCCGTGTGCCGTATATACGCCTCCTAACATTGTAACCCGGGACATCAATCTGCATCACCTCTACGTATGGCCATACGACTACGGCCGTGCACGACATGAGTACACGCCCCCCCCCCCCCAATAAAAAAAAAACACGCCTCTCGCTGCGTGAGCTAGACAACCTGGGTGGTGCCGTTTTTTTTTTTTTGCTTTGTTTTGGCGGTCACCACAGCTGGCGGTCGATGTTGACCATTTATGCGGGTGGAGAACCTTTACTCCGCCCAAGGGGAATGGTCGTACCAACGTAGTGTGTATATGGTAAGGCACCCACGAGGTATATACATAGTATACCCGTTGCTGTATCTGGAAGTGGCCACACCAGAAATCGAATCAATTCATTGGAGGCTGTCGTCCGCACGCTAGTCCGCCTCACAGGCGGTTCTTAGTAGGATGCAGCTCACCCTTCATGCGACTCGGCGAACACCTCCCGGCGCTTCGCGCTCGGTAGCTAGCAATGTCCGCCTGGTCGGTGAAAACCCGACATGCTCCGTCCCGGCATTGTAGGGATGCGAGGGTTTATGGTCATACGACTACGGCCATGCATCGACATAAGTACTCGTATCCCTATGTGCTCCCTGTGCTTTGTCTCGAAAGGATGCATGGTCAATGGTCAAATGACTTAGGCAAGCAACAAATGAGTGCTCCCCCCTCTGTGATGGTATGGGCTAGGAAGGCCGGTAATTACCTCTGCATAGGTAATTGGTCCGTTTTCGTATAACTTGGATGGCATTCGTATTCGGTATTCGGGGTATTTATAATATCTGAGGGCCATACTTGAAGCCCATCCCGAGGCAGATGTCATCTGGCTCGGGGATTTAATAAAGCTGCTTCTCTTGTACGCTTGACTCTACGGAAAGTGAGTAACACCAAGGATGCTTAATAGACAAGACCTGCAAGGGGATACTCTGTGTCTCACCCAGTCTTATCCCACGTGGCGTCTTTGGGCTCATCACACCTCCTCCTACACCTTGGTGCTTATACGTAAACTGTGTACTGGTGGGGTAGTAACGGGTGCATCTATTTGCTTGCGCTTTTGTAACGCCTGATTTCTTTGTTTTCCCTGTCTTTCTGTCTTGTCTGTTGTCTGTACCGGTGTCTGTTGGGAATTTTGTGCGTACAGCCGTAGTGGTACCGGGTGTATATATCATGAGGTGCATCTGCTTGCGCTTTGTGACCGAGCATGTAGTTTTTTTTTCCCTCATTCTGTCGGCCTGTCTGTACCTGCTTGATGTGTTGGAATTTTCGTACGTGCTTTGTTATAACTGAGCATACACGTTATGTTTTTTTCGTTCTCGTTCTGATTCTGATTCTGTCTGCCTGTCTGTACCGGGTTTGTGTTGGAATTTTGTATACATGTAGTATTTTTTGTACCCGCGCATACAGTTTATATTACTATCGTTCTGACTCTGTCTGCCAATCAATCTGTACCAGCTTGTGTTAGAATTTTGTTTACAGTCATATCGTACGTGTTTTTTGTTATGACCGCTCATGTATTTTTTTTTCTTTTGTTCTCGTTCTGTTTCTGACCCTGTCTGCCGTTCCATACCGGCTTGTGTTGAAATGTTGTATACAAGCAGTACGTGCTTTTTTTTGTAACCGCGCATGTTTTTTTTTTTTTTTTAATCGTTCTGACTATGATTATGTCTATCTGTCTGTCTGTACCGGCGTGCGTTGTCTTTTTGATCGGCTGCTTGTATCATAACCCCGCAGAGCAACTGGATACGGAGTCGCGCTGCTCTTCAGTCTTCTCCGCTCGCTGGACGAAGAAAACACCGCCTAAAGGGGGGGGGTGTTCTCATGTCGTGCACGGCCGTAGTCGTATGACCATAGGGGGGGGGGGTCAGGTCAATCAATTTCCCTCGTACATTACTTCTAGTGCCATGCAAATTATCCACCGGTGCGATGGGGGGGGGTCGATTTTTTTTATGGCGATACGCCATATCGTCCCCACATGCGCAAAAGTACGAAGTACGCGAAATATTAACGAGAAAAGCCCGTTACTGGGGCTTGAAGGCATATATGCCTTTCAAGGGGGGGGGGAGGGAAACGCCGAAAAAAATGACGGGAAACCCATTTGGGGCTTGAATAAGGCATATATGCCTTAAAGGGGGGAGAACAAAAAAAAAACGTAAAAACGTGTCGCTACGAAAAACCTTTTTGAGACTTGACTAAGGCATGCCTTATAAGAGGGGGAAAGAAAGAAAAAAGTCGAAAAAAGTGACGCTAAACCCCTTTTTGAGACTTTAATAAGGCATACGCCTTACAGGGGGGGGGAAACGCGTCCAACACAAGGGACGATCAAAACAACGGCATCAGTCGCACGAAGCGAACAGCCCGGGCTGCTTCCGTGGGAAAACGGGACTTTTGAACAAGGCATGCCTCAAACTCCCCCTCTACGTTTTGTTGGGGAATCCAGAGAGGAAAAAATGGATGATTTAACAATAAAAAAAGTGGCGATTACGTATGTACGTACACAGCAATGATCAAGGTCAGACACTTCGTGGTTGGGGGGGATGGTACAAAATTGGCGTCCCCGGGTCACAATGGTTGGAATACGGGGAGTCGCTCGGCATGGGCGCAGACAAGCATGGTCCAACCCGTTTTTGCTGGGCGGTCACGCTGCTCGTATATAGAGAAAAAAAAAAGAAAAAAAAAAAAAAACGACAGCTACGACCTGTGATGAGATCGAAGATTTCGTCGAAACTCATCTTTGCAAGCTGCGTGGGATACTTTGATACTTCCATCGCGCGAACTATGCGGGGTTCTAAGGGGAACACAATCTGACAGCTGTGGAACTCAAGGGAGGTCACACATAGTTCGCGCGATGGAAGTATCCCACTCAGCTTGCAAATATATACTGTATGAGTTTCGATCAAATCCTCGATCTCACAGCTAGCTGTCTTGTTTTTTTTTGTTTTTTTTTTTTTTTCCAATATATACGGTGTACTCCCTGATTGTGTACGTAGCAGTATAGGTCAGCGGAGACCCAGCCCAGGCCTGACTGATGGCTCCGGTTCGTGCGGCTGGCTCACTTGATGCACATGCGGTGGGTTCTCGTATATATATATAGACGGTTACGTGACACACTCCAGAGTTGCCATTGTTTTTGGTCACTTTCCCTGCAAAAGGGGGTCCCAACCCGAAAGGGGGGGGGGGGGGGGTGTACTCATGTTGTGCACGGCCGTAGTCATATGACCATAGACCCTCGCATCCCTACAATGCCGGGACGGAGCGCGTTGGGTTTTCACCAACCAGGCAGACATTGCTTGCACCAAGCGCGAAACGCCGTGAGGTATTGGGCGAGTCGCATGGAGGGTGAGCTGCATCCTGCTAAGAACCGCCTCTGAGGCGGACTTGCATATGGACGACAGCTTCAATGAGTTAATGGGGGGGGGGGGTAAACGGGAGAAGAAAAAAAAAAGCGTCGAGTTAACAAGTTGACGATTTACGGCATCGGGTACGCGAAGCAAGCAGAACAAAGAGCCCGGCCGGGCTTGGTTTGTAGGGGAACGGGACTTGAATAAGGCATGTGTCGTAACCCCTTAGTCTAGCCCCTTGAGAACTGGTCCCACCTATTTTGGGGACAAATTACTTGGAATTAGTGTCGGATTTTTTTTTTCAGTTTTGAATGGGTTAAGAACCGGTCCCCCGTTTTTGGTGGAAAACGTAGTTGGAATCACGTAGTGTGGGGTGGGTCTTTGCGATTCTGAAAGAGTTAAAAGGGGGGGGGGGAAGGAAGCGCTGTCTTGAAAAACAAAGGGACGATGAAATTACAGCACCGGCCACGCGAAAACAACAAAAGTAGGCGGGGCGGGGCTTGCGTTCCGGGGAATGGGGTGTGTGTATGTCCAAATTTGCGACGGAAGGAGATAAACAGCGCGCGCGCGGCGCGTGCGCGCGCTCTTTATCAATGACCCACACGATGCTTGTCGTAGCTGCTGTTTGTTGCGCGCCCTCTTAAGTGCAAGGTTGATACATAAGACCACACTTAGTTTGTCGCGTTTTTAGGTCGCTTCGGGTACCCTGGTTTCAATCACTCAAAAGAGATAATAGTAGCGACTTGTCCCCCGTTTGCTGATTGTTTGGGGTTTTTGTTTGATTGGACGGGCCACAGCGATATATCGACCACCAGCCCGCGAGCGAGCCTCATTCTCTTCGTCGTGCTGTGGAAGTCGGGACAAGGAGAGGCCTTGATCAAGCTTTTTGCGCGTTTCGAGTTGACCCACGGCTGTTTTGATTTTGCCCAGCTTTTATTTTTATTTTTTTTCATTATGACCGCTGTGATGACCGTTGGTCACCCTCGAGTTTTGTGTCGCTCTTTTTTTATTTTTGGTGAAGTTGCCGGGATCAACCCTGAGGACGGCCGGGTGGCTTGAGGTGTGTGTCTTACATCGTACGTGGGAGACAGCGACTAACTGCTGCTGTAGCGGTGGCGATGAGCAGCATATGCCCCCTCCCACCGACCGATAGGGATGCGAGGGTCTATGGTCATACGACTACGGCCGTGCACGACATGAGTATCATACACCCCCCCCCCCCCCCGCCCAAAGGGGAGGGGGGGGTTTTGGGTCTACCGCCACGGGCGTGGCCGAAATGGGTTTCAAACCCCCCCCCCCCCCCGTTGGTTGCACGCCCTCCCCTTATCTGGTGGTGTCGGTAGAGTCAACCTACTAATAGTGGCGGTTTTCTCTCTTAGTGTTGTTAGTGTTTTGCGCTACAGCAGTATATACTACTGTCAAGAGCACTACTACTATGGTAGGCAACACACGCACACCAACTACTTGCGTTGCTATCGGATGGGATGGGTGGCACTGCTGTTTTTTTGTTTGTTTGTTGCTTGCCATCAGGGTGACACTGCTGCTATAGTGCTGCTAGCGCTGCTGGTGCTGTGGCGCTGTTTTGATGAGGGACGCCGATGTGGGGGCGCCTGCCGGCGGCACGTTTTGGTACGATACGTTATTGTAGGGATGTTTTTTCTTTTTTCTTTTTTTCTTTAAAGCGAAAGGGTGTGGAGAGTGGGCTTTTGATTTGGTTGAGCAGTTATCAACTTCCCTCGGTTTCCTTCGCAGCTTCGGGGGTCAAGATTTCGACACAACAAGTCGTGTACTGGTATTTTTACTTAGGCCTGTTTCGGTTTTCCTGGGGGCAAAAGGTTTTAGGAATTCAACGCAAGCCTTGTATGTTACTCCAAAGATTTAGAGCTATCATATATACCATATCATAGCTTTGCCATCTATAGAGCCTCCTCCGTCGAAGCAGAGCAAAAAATCAAGAGAAGAAGCCGAGGGTCTTTGGGTAACAAGCCTGCTCAGCAGAAAGAAAAGGGGGATAACTATTATTTTGTACGAAGTCGCAAGCAAGCAGCAGGAAATAACCAGGGAACTAAGCACTCTTTATGTATACAGTACACAGTAGGCATCCATCCAGGCGACCGGAGACAAGGGGGGGGGGAAGCACGAAAGCACCCCGTCGTCGTCGTCGTCGTCGTTTTTTTTTTTTTTTTCGGTTATCGGTCGATTTTTGTTTTTTGTTTTAATACATAAAAAATAAATAGGAGACACGTGATTGGTTGGCCTTGGGGGAGATTTGTGTCTTTTAGTTGACCGGTGATGCCAGCCAAACGGCCCTGGCGTAATTTCGTAATTTCGCATCTCTCTCTTTTTTTTTTTCTTTTCTTTTTTTTTGCTTCATTTTTTTTTCTTCATCCCATTTATTGTCTTCGCACTTATTCTCTCTCTGTCGATATCCTGGTAGTAACTCAGATCCGGGGTCACTAAGCAGGCTCTCTTATCCCCCCTCCCCTCCCCACTACGGTTCGTGCCTTGCATTTTTCATCGCGAGAAGACTGCATCCCTGCAAGAAAATAACTCCTACTGTGTAGTAACCACCAGACTTGTGTACTGTAGATATACTTCGAGCATACATCGGACGCTTCCAGCATGATGGATTTCGCATGCAGTCCTTTATACTCTCTATTGTACCGCTCTGGGCGGAAGTGTAAGTAAAGACCGTTGGAGAAAAAAATCATGCATTAAGGCCAAAAGATAAAATCATATTTATATTTCCATCCGGAGTACAAGTATAGTAAAGGGCGTTTTGAGTTCGGCCCAGCAGCAGGGTTATAGGGGTGCGATCGTCTTTCAGCGCTCGTTTTTTCCAACACGGGAAGGTTGTGCCAACCAAGACTCGCTGCGATATCCGTTGCCCCCAACAGCCCGCCCCGACCTACCCACCCACTCCACGGCTGCCTGTCCCATCTTCCGCCGTTGGCTCCAGTAGTACTATACCTCCCGCTCTCCGGTGTAGAGCCGTGCTACGATAAGAGGTACCACTCTGACACGGAATATAAGGATCACTTGCAGATTCACATGTAATTGAAATGGTGCTTATATTCAGGGTCAGAGTGGTAGCACTTTTTGTTGGCTAAATTAGTTTCGGCAAGACGGGGCGGGGCTAACTTGTACATAACCCAAATTCGTCGAAATTCCCTTTGTTTTTTCTTTTGCAAGATATGCTTTGCTGTTTACCCATACAGTATAAGGCCATGGAGACTTTTCATCGGGCTTTTTTCACTTTCATTTTAACCAAAACTTTCATTTTAACCAAAACTCAGTTTTTAGACTACTGCAGGTATAGAGGTCCTCAAGTGACCACACCCCTCAGAAAAAACATGGTGCACCTCTATCATCGTATATAGCAGGCGTCTGTTCTTCGTACTGTTACGATAATATCTGCCTTTTCCCTCTGATTGGCGTATCCAAGTAGATACGTAGTGCGTTTGGCATTGCTTTTTGGACGGGTGTTATACGATAGAAAGGTGGCATGTTTTGGCCACCACATTTCTTATAGGACTGGAGTCCCGTTTTGGGGACAAAGTACTTAGAATTAGAGTGGTTTGTCCCCAAAACGGGACTGCAGTCCTGAAAGGGTTAGGACATGCGCTTCTCAATAAGGCATGCCTTATCGTCAGAGTTACTCGTTGCTACCGAGCCAGGTAGGCAGGGGACTCTATAATGATGCTTCTGAGTTGTCAACGCTGAAGCTCATCATGATATATATATATGTTGTTTGTCGGATGAAAAGGATTATAAAATAAAATAAAAAGAAGAACGAAAGAAGGGAAAAAAGGAAAAGAAAACCAAAATACAACACAACACAACACAACACAACAGAAGTCGATTATACCCACTACCACCCTGTCTGCTGATGTCTCCTTCCTGCTTTCATCAACCGAGGTTTCCTTACAGCTGCCCCCCCCCCCCCCCCCCCCCCCCCCCCCCCCCCCCCCCCCCCCCCCCCCAGGAGCCGCAGGAGCACCAGAAGTTGTTGTTGCTCGTAGTGGCTGGTGGTGGTTGGTGGTGGCTTCGTCCCGTGGTTTGGTGGTGGTTCCTGGTACGCACTCGTTCAGCAACAGCAG
>MEHQ01000475.1:391326-520549 GCA_008828725.1 Saccharina japonica | reverse complement strand
GAAAGAAGGGAAAGGGTAGCACTAGAAAGAAGTGGAAGGGGAAGAACACTTAGAGATGATACGGGGGGTTGAGAGAAGGAATAGGAATGAAAAGGTATCTGCACGGCCCAATGGACTTCGTAAAAAGCTGAAACTGCGATTTCGTGTAGGGGACCTGGACCTGCCAGAAAGAAGAAGGAGGTATACCAGTAGCCGGGAGGAGGAGGAAGTAGAGGCACAGATGTGCCCATGTGGCAAAGCCATAGAGAGTAGAGTTCACATAGTGGGAGAATGTGAAAGGTACAAGGAGGAAAGGGATGTGCTAGAGGAGGAGATGAGGAAAATAGACGAGTGTGACATGGAGCAGTTTGGTACACTAAATAGTAGCGAGAAAACGATCGCTATCTTAGGAGATAGATGGTGGCCACAGGCGGCGAAGCAGGAAGGGGATAAGATTAGCAAAAGGTTTCTCTGTAATATATGGAAACAACGTAATGAGCGCCCAAGTGTTGGAGGTGTCTCTATTAGGAGTAGGAACGGTGCTCCGTCTCGAAAGGGATGCGTGGTCAATGGTCAAWATGACTAAGGCAAGCAACAAATGAGTAGCCCCCCCCCGCTCCGTCTAGAAAGGGATGCGTGGTCAATGGTTAAATGACTAAGGCGAACAACAAATGAGTACTCCCCTCCGTCTCCCCCCCCCCTCCCGCCCCTTTCCCATTTTCGCTTGGGCACTACTCACAACAGATGAGTGGCGCTTTTGTTAAGACGTAGGGCAGTATGGACCTACTGACTAGCTAGGACTACAAATCATAACGCCGCAACAGGGGAGAGGGGATACCTGAACACTTTTCGACTCAAATCCTACTATGGCATTCTGTAGCGCTGCCGCCGATTTATTCAATGTAAGTCGTATTGGGCTTGGATGAGGCCTCCTGCCCTGGTCGGAGGGCCTCGCCCGGGATGAACTCCGCGCTGATGAGTGCGCTCTCGGCGCGGTGTCTCTCCCTGGAATTGAAAATGACCGTGCAGAAAAAGACTACTAGAAGCTTGTAGGGTGGGCGGGAAGGTCTGACGTGGGCTATATACGATAGAGGTATACCTTTTTTTGGCTGAAACGTTTTCTGAATGATCGGGCTCCTTACCTTAACCCAAAATTGTCGGCATTTTATTCTTGCGTTGAAATTCTTCCTCAGGTACGTACATAGCACTTTTATTAGCTTCCTCCAAATCAGTTTTTGGGTGATGTATAATATAACGCTCCTGAAGTGACCACCCCTCAGAAAAAAACATGGTGCACCCCTCTACCGTAGCATGCGTCGTTTTTTTCCTGCACCTATATGTAGTACCCTGTTCCTCGCTGCTCCGCTCGCTCTCGACCGACTGATCGAGCGGCAGTCTCTAGTCTCCACTGAATCTCATACAATCGAACCAACCCTGGGACCAGCTCTTCTGTTCCAACGCTTGTTTCCCGCTGATTGGTCAACGATTTTACGACAGAAACATACTATTACGGGGGGCCCTAGTAAATACTAGTAAATAGGACCTACGGTTTTCACTATAGCGTATATATTTACCTATCTTTACTAACCCTATTTGGTCCTATTTACTATTGACCCCCCGTAATATCAATGCATCAATACTGACTGGCACGGTAGGGGTATTATATACGTACGAGGTAGCGCCAACTTTTTCTCAGGTTATTGTACGTAATCACTTGATTTTAGTATGGGAGCTCTGAACCTCACGGAGAAACCGATTTTGAGAAAAGGAAAAAAAAAAGTGAAACCCGATGAACACTATTAATACTATTATATTAATAGCTGTATTAACCCTTTTAGGACTGCAGTCCCGTTTTGGGGACAAACCACTCTAACTCTACGTAATTCGTCCCCAAAACGGGACTCCAGTCCTATAAGGGTTAACAGTTGATAATGGTAACAATTGAAAAAAAAAAAAAGCCAGCGATATCCTATAGACTTTAGTGGGTTGACGCGTGCTACGTACGGTAGAGGTACGAAGAAGAAGCACTTTTTGGCACTTTTTGGCTGAAACTTTTTTCGGATTCGGAATGACGGGGGCTCCTTTAACCCGTTCAGAACTGAAAAAAAAAAAAACCACACTAATTCCAAGGGGTTTGTCGCCCAAA
Source organism: Saccharina japonica (assembly GCA_008828725.1). NCBI lineage: Eukaryota > Phaeophyceae > Laminariales > Laminariaceae > Saccharina > Saccharina japonica. The sequence goes on along the minus strand of MEHQ01000475.1, from coordinate 518,424 downwards.
ATTCGTGGGACCAGTTCTTAACCCATTCAGAACTGAATTTAAAATGTATCCCACACTGATTCCAAGTAGTTTGTCCCCAAAAAACGGGGGACCGGTTCTTAAGGGGCTAGACTAACCCAAATCGTCGGGAAAGTTCGATTTTGTGATGCCCTATGTTTCGTTATATACTTGAGGCCATGGGATTGGTGGTCATCGAGTAGATATATAGAGCACTTTTCGTTTCGTTTCGTTTCGTTTCGTGTCGTTTCGTTTCGTCCAAAAATCAGTTTTTGGTTGAGGTACACAGCAGTACACAAGAAGAGCTTTTCCCGAGTGACCACCCCGACCCGCTCTCAGAAAAAAAAAAAAAAAAAAAAAAAAAAAAAAAAAAAAAAAAAAAACGGGTGCACCTCTACCGTATCATGCTTCGCTCGGTTAACCCTTTTCGAACTGCAGTCCCGTTATGGGGACAAACCGCCTTAATTCTAAGTAATCTGTCCCCAAAACGGGACTGCAGTTCTAAAAGAGTTAAGGAGCATACCAACAGTCAGTCAGAAATATTTTCGCCCAAAAAGTGCTATTACGGGGGGGCATAGTAAACACTAGTAAATAGTGGACCAAATATTGTTATTAATAGTAAAAATTGGTAAAATATGTACCTCGTAGGCTTTTGGGTGTACCGCAGGTCCCCTTTGTACTGTTTTACGGAGGACCATAGCAAATAGCAGGACCAAATCTTGTTGGTGAAAATTGGTAAAATATGTACCTGGTAGGCTTTTGGGTGTACCGTTGGTCCCCTTTGTACTGTTTTACGGAGGACCATAGCAAATAGCAGGACCAAATCTTGGTGAAAATTGGTAAAATATGTACCTGGTAGGCTTTTGGGTGTGCCGTTGGTCCCCTTTGTACTGTTTTACGGAGGACCATCATAGTAAATAGCAGGACCAAATCTTGTTAGTAAAATTTGGTAAAATATGTACCTGGTAGGCTTTTGGGTGTACCGTTGGTCCCCTTTGTACTGTTTTACGGAGGACCATATAGCAAATAGGGGACCAAATCTTGATAGTAAAAATTGGTAAACTATGTACCTGGTCCCCTTTGTACTGTTTTACGGAGGACCATCATCATAGTAAATAGCAGGACCAAATCTTGATGGTGAAAATAGGTAAATATGAAGGTTTAGGGTGCGTATCGTAGGTCTACTATTTACAGCATGTGTTCCGGGGGACTATAGCAAATAGGACCAAATCTTGTTAGTAAAAATAGGTAAATATATGTAGGTTTTTCTGTGTGCCGTGGGTCTTGTTTACTATGGCCCCCCGTAAAAAATACCTCTATTATTTATCGCAGCACGCGTCCTTACTCTAATTCCAAGTGCTTTGTCCAGAAAACCGGCGGGGGGGGCGGACCCACAGAGGGCGTTGAAAGTTAAAGCTCAACCCTATACCTAGCACGGCTCTATTCTCAGTCAGCGCGGGGACTGATACGATAGAGGTATACGATAGAGGTATACGAAGTATGGTACTTTCTGGCTGAAATCGTTTCTGAACTATCGCACTCCTCAGTATCGGCGTACTACTACCCTGGGCCCTGGGGAGGTTAGGTACTGAGCTACAAATGCGGTATGTATGGGGCAAACCCGACTACCGTAGCAGGTTGAGACGAGACGCACTTGATTACTCACAGATTTGATGTTCGATGCCATGAATATACCATGACATCACAGCCCCAAATCGCGGTACTTTTTCATTCTCGTGTTGCAAATATTTGTTCATTGTATACTTAGTTAGGCCATTATTGTATTGTTCATCGAGTAGTGTGTATGTATTTTTATTATAGTATTAGTAGCAGGTTCTGGGCGAGGTACGTACGGAGCTCCTCAAGTGTCCAACCACTCTCGGAATTAAAAAAAAAAAACCATCGTGCACCTCGTCTATTGTACTGTAGGCTAATATTGTTGTTGTGTATTATGATGATGTTATTATTGTCCTTGCCATCCGTCAATCGATGTCTACGTTCGTCGTAGCATATACTAAAAATGTATGTGGGGGGGGGGGGGGGTAAATTGTTGCTTGCCTTAGTTATTTGACCATTGACCACGCATCCCTTTCGAGACGGAGCACCGTTCCTACTCCTAATAGAGACAATGTATGGGGGGGGGGGATAATTAATTAATTTAGCGAAAGAGGGAAAATATGAGCTAGTGGGGATTCACTAATTTAGCGAAAGAGGGAGAAGTACAGGTAGGTTGCTCGTGGTATGGGGGGGGGTACAATTAATTAATTTAGCGAAAGAAGGCGGGAAAAATTTCTTGAACCGCGTTTTTGCTGTCGAGGCTCGTACGAGTACCAGTGGTGCCCGTATCCGCCGGCCCCGTGTCGTTCCCCGGGCCAGGTAGAACTGGAAGCAGGTGTCGCAGTCTGCTCGAATACTGCTCAGCTGGTATCGTAGAGCCAGAGGCGGGGGCGGGCTGTCGCAGATCGTGTCGAGGCAGATGGTCCAAACCGGCCGGTCGTCGGACCACAAGGCTCGCTCCTACGCAAACAACACACGTGAGTACCAACGAGTACCCGTTCCATAGGCTGACCTGGCTAGGGATACCCTGTCCTTTTATACCTAGCGTCCCTTACAATAACAATATATATGAGCTTCATCGACGTTGTGACCACTCCAAGGAGCACTCCGAAATAAGAAGAAAACCAAGCAAAAGAAGGCAGTTACTACTGCTGTAGGGAACAAAAAAAGAAGAGAGCCCGCCCCTTTTCTCTCTGGCCACACCAGAAAATTAAATCAACTCATTGAAGCTGTCATCCACGTGCAAGTCTCCGCCTCACAAGCGGTTCTTAGTAATAGGATGCAGCTCACACCCTTCATTCATGCGACTACGTACTCGCCCAACATCTCACGGCACTTCCGCGCTTGGTGCTAGCAATCAATCAATGTCTTCCTGTTGTGGCCGATGAAAACCCGACATACATACATGCTCCGTCCCGGCACATTTGCAGGGATGCGAGGGTCTATATGGTCATACGACTACGGCCAAGCACGAAAATGAAGTACACCTCCCCCTCTCAGCATAAAGTCTACTTTATTAGTACTCCCTTATGCATATACCTATACTTTTCCGGCTTGAGCTTTGTATATTGTTATCGGCGCGCGCTATATGTGCAGGAGGAGCATCCTGCATTTTTTATTTTGTGCAGGCTGTGTGTGGTCAATTTCTACCTCGCCCTTTCGACCCAGACCAAGCCAACCCCAGACACACCCCTAACCCTAACCCTAACCCCTTGGGGAGCACGAGGTCGGCAGGGGCAGCCACGCGGCTCCGCCGCGTGTTTTGATGGCATTAAAAAAAAAAAAAAACACTGCGGCCCAAAAGGCCAGCCTCGTCCAATATAATCGGCACCCTGCACAAAACTTTTTGCAGGATGGTCCTGCACATAGGACGCGTCATTTTTTCGTTGCCATCCGACAATCAGTGATGATTGATGTGTACGTGGCATAATATGAGGTTCATCTATTTCTATGTACGTTGATCAGTCCAAAGAGCACTCCGACAGCAGCAGAAGAAGGCATAACCAAGAAGGCAGGAAACAAACAAGAAGAGCCCTCCCCTCTCTCTCTCTCTCGCTCTCTCTCTCTCTCTCTCTCTCTCTCTCTCTCTCTCTCTCTCTCTCTCTCTTTCTCTCTCTCTCCCTCCCTCTCTCTCTCTCTCTGTCAGGAGCTCGAGTACCCCTCTCTCTCTCTCTCCCTCTCTCTCTCTCTCTCTCTCTTTCTCTCTCTCTGCACAAAGTCTATGCCCATAGTCTACCCCCTTTTCTTCTGTAGTTCCTATACCATACCTTTCGGGCTTGATGAGCTTCATCTACTATTATTACGGAGGGCCATGGTAAATAGGACCAGATATTGTTGGTAAACATAGATAAATGTATAGGTTTTTGAGTGTACCATAGGTCTTATTTACTATGGCCCCCCGTAATATATGATATCTCTACTCGTAGGATGAAGAGTCGGCACATACACTGACTGGGTGTGGTGGATGTCGACGAGTACGTAGAAAGGACGCGTTTAATGTGAAGAACACACACACTACTTACTTACTCCATTTATTTGCTGTCTTCGCTTCATCATTATTATTACTATTATCTTTGCCATCCGACAATGTGCAGCATATGAGCTTCAACGTTGATCACTCATAACATTCTCGAAGAAAGCAGAAAACCACGGAAACAAAGGAAACCTACGATCTATGCGCAAAGTCTAACTTCCTTCTATGTCTACTTTTCCCGCTAAGCTTTATCCACAATAATATTGTAAATAGGTTATTGTCCCTTTTATCCCTGTCTAAGGGCCCATCTTAACGAGTATAAAATAATTCAATTTGGAAAAAATAAAATTCAAATTCGCTTTTCATTGGTCAACACACGCACCAGCACCCCCCAAGATCCTAATCTTTGGTGCTGGTGCGCGTGTTGACCAATGAAAAGCGGATTTGATTTTTTTTTTTTCCAAATTAAATATTTTTCTTCTTCGTTAAAACGGGCCCTAACCAACAAAACAAAACATACCAGATATATACTTCGAAGTATATATTATATATATGGTGAGTTTAGCCCGGTCTCGGCGTCGATCTTCGGCACTCCGCTCGACAAGCACTCTTCTACTTACTGGTCAGAATAGAGGAATCCATCTTCTTCTTCTTCTTCTTCTTCTTCTTCTTCTTCCCCTTTGGTTCCACCTGGAGCCTGGAGCAACAGACAAACAGTCAGACAAGTCAGTCAGTGGTCAGTGATGAACGCCGAAAATAAATACCTGGTACGTACATACATACATTACATGGTTTATTTATATATATATATACGTGGGAGTTTTTTTTTGTGCGGCAATCGGTTTGAGGATGATGTCGTAATTTTTTACGTTATTGTTTAGTGCATATATATGTAAAGCGTCTTCGTTTTATATGTGTTTCTTCGTCTTTTTTTTTTTATGCGATTGACCACTCACTGACCACACGCACACAACACGCGGAACGTTGCTGCTGCTGTGTCGGATGGCACAAACAACGTATCCTTATTTTCAGTTTTTTCACTTGGTTTTAGTAACCCCCCCCCCCCGGTAACGAACAAAAAATTCTGTGAGATGTCGACAAAAAAAAAAAACGACCACCTTCGCATGCATGCATGTATGTGTCATTTGTTAAAAGACTTCGCACGAAATTAAACTCCCCGGGTTGTGCCACATGGAATAAGGGGGGGGGGGGGGGTGGATAGGTAGGGGGGGGGGGAAGAGGGTGTATAAGTACCTATTTTGTATGTTCCTACTGGTAAGGTTTGACCTCTCTCTACCTCATTAGACGCGGGCTACACCAATAAAAAAGGAAATATCTTATTGTAACCCCCCCCCCCCCCTACGGAAGGGGGTACGATTTAGCAAACGTTTCTTTGTAAATATGGAAACAACGTATGAGCGCTTCAGTGTTGGAGGTGTCTCTATTAGGAGTAGGAACGGTGCTCCGTCTATGCGTGGTCAATGGTCAAATAACTAAGGCAAGCCAACAAATGAGTAACGCCCCCCCCCCCCCCCCCGACTTGCATGCGACTCGCCGAACACCTCACGTTTCGCTTCGCGCTTGGTGCTAGCAATCAATGTCTGCCTCTGGTCGGTGAAAACCCGACATGCTTCGTCCCGGCATTGTACGTAGGGATGCGAGGGTCTATGGTCATACGACTATTAATAGTACGGAAATGCATGAATATCGAGTACCCCGGCATTGTAGGGATGCGAGGGTCTATGGTCATATGACTACGGCCGTGCACAACATGAGTACACCCCCCCCCCCCCCCCACTACGGCCACGCATGACGTGATTCGCTTGTTGCTACGATGGTAGAGGTAGCAATTTTTGGCTGGAAAAAAATCGGGATGACGGGGCTCCTTAGGGCCCATATTAACGAGTATTAAAAAAAAAACAATTTGGAAACATAAAAATTCAAATTCGCTTTTCATTGGTCAACACACGCACCAGCACCAAAGATTAGGATATTGGGGTATAATCTTGGGTGGTGGTGGTGGTTCTGACCAATGAAAAGCGGATTGTTTTTTTTTTTTTGTCCAAATTGATATTTTTTTTCTTCGTTAAAACGGGCCCTTATATAGAGCTTCTCAGGTGACAACGCTCAGAAATAATGTGGTGCACGTCTACCGTAGCCCCCGCCCGCCCCAATGTTGAGTAATCCTGCTTCACTCCTTTCGGTTGCTGTCTTTCTTCTTCCTGGTCTACTTTTTTTTCTTGTTTTGGCGTGCCGGTGGTGACGATTATTGAGTTCATACGTACTACACTCCTCCCCAACGCTTGTCGGCATTCTTCTTGGAATTGTGGGCCCACAAGTACAAGCAGGATATCTTAACAGTAGTGTAGTATGATCAGCAGAAACATCGGGCAGAGCTCGGTCCTGTCACTACAGTATTAATAGTAGCAAGTACACTTCATACTGTATACACGTAAGTACGAAGCCTCAAGCCTTTCTGTGTAGAAGTTCGTTCATCGTGTAACTGTCACTACGTAAAAAAATAATGAAACGCGTCGAGCTGCGAGAACCAAAATACCGGGGGGGGGGGAGGGAGGGGGGAGGCAGGAGGGAGGGGGGGAAGGGAGGGGAGGGGGGGGGGGGAGGAGGGGGGGGGGGGGGGGGGGGAGGGGGCAGGAGGGCTGGGAGAGGACGGGCGAGGGGGGGGGGGGGGGAGGGGACGAGGGACGGGAGGGTTGGGAGGGCGGTCGGGGGCAGGGGGGGGGAGGTGTGCTCTTGTCTCGCACGGCCGGTGTCGTAAGACCATAGACCTCGACATCCCTAACAATTTCCGACGGAGGATCAACGTCGAGTTTTCACTGACCAGGCAGAAGCTACCACTGCTTTTGCATCAAGCGCGAAGGGCCATGAGGCCGTCCGGCGAGTGGCATGGAGGGTGAGTTAGTTGCGCCAAGAACCGCTTGAGAAGGCAGACTTTCTTGCCTATGGATGGGATGGGGGCAGACACTCAGACACACACACCTATGGCGTGTGGGGATGGGGCCTGTTTGCGACTCAGAAGTTTTCAAGATTTGAGCGTAGGTTGGGGTAAGTACTCTGTGTAATGTCGTATAGGCAGGCATTGTAGGTACTGTATACTGTAGGTAGGCATTACGTATAGGTACTGTAGGTAGGTGTGATGACCCCCCTATTTGGGCCATCTATCACATAGATATATATATAGGTGAGTCGGAAGTGGGGAACGAACGGGGCCACTGCAGGCTTGCACTATTAAGGCTTCCTTAACTTGCTTCGCTGGGTTTTCTCGTTTGTTTGTGTGCGTACTGTATACCGGTAGTAGTATTAGAAGTAGTGGTGGTACGGTAGTAGTAGTGGTGGTAGTATGATTAAAAGTAGTAGTAGTAGTAGTAGTAGTAGTAGTAGTAGTAGTAGTAGTAGTAGTAGTAGTAGTAGTAGTAGTAGTAGTAGTAGTAGTAGTAGTAGTAATAGTAGTAGTAGTAGTAGTAGTAGTAGAAGTAGTAGTAGTAGTAGTAGTAGTAGTAGTAGTAGTTGTGGTAGTAGTAGTAGTAGTAGTAGTAGTGGTACTATTAATAATAGTAGTAGTGGTGGTGGTATTAGTAGTAGTAGTAGTAGTGGTAGTAGTAGTAGTAGTAGTAGTGGTATATGAATGGTCGAAATTAGGTCAATATACTGCACATCGTTGGGGGGTGATTAATTATTCCCTGAGTAAGCAGCATGTACATACAGGAAGACAGATTCAGTTTGCGGTGAGTTATTACCAAACCGCGCATAAAAAGATCATGCGTAATTACTATCATTCTCCTTGCCATCCGACATTCAACGTGTACGTAGCATGTTTTGAGCTTCAACGTTCATCACTCATATGGCCATATATAAGAAAGAAACAGTCTCTGATGTAGAGCGAGCGGCTACTATTTTCAGACCGTCTCGGCGTGTTGTGCGCGTGTGGCCGAAAGCTTCGTTTGTTCTTTGTTCCCTCTTTTGTGGCCAGCTTTTTTCTTTCCCGTTCTTTGTGCATGTACATATGTCTGAGGACGAGCATCCGCCCCCAATAATTCTCGGAAAAATTCCTTCCTCCAACACTCTCAGCAAGTAGGCGACTATGATATGGTGGTAATATCTGCAGTATCAATGTTAATAGTAGTCAAACGAGGTGTATTTATTGTAGATAGACGCGGTAGTAAGCAGATACGAAGTATATATATATGTCGTCTTATGTGGTGGTGGGTGATGTAGTGGTGATGGTGGTTGTATTGGATCGCGTCGTGCCCGGGGTCGGCTTGTGATCGCGAGGGCCGTAGCACCAGACACTGACCATGGGAGCGGGGTTAGGTGGAGGCGTAGTAGTAGGGCAGAAAAACAAGCAAGGTAGGGAAGAAGTATGATTTGTATTATCGCTTGTATCGCTCGTGAAATACTTACCACCAGTGAAAAAGGGAATCCTATCGGGATCAACCCAGAACCAAAACATCACCGTAGCAGGCATGTTCGCACCGGTGGTGAAATCCTGACAACGCACCACCTCAGACACGCCACCTCTCAGTATATCGTCATCCAATAGAATGCACTCATTTCCCAACACCAACAACACCTCCAATAAAAGCACTCGTACATTATGTACGTGAATCGTGAATCACACCTCCTCCGTAGACTGCATGAACATACATACTACCAGGTACTGTTATCAGGCAGACTGCAAGTACTATACAACAAACAGTAGTAGATATTTCAGGTTGTTTGTGTTGTATTAGTAATAAACTAAGAAACACGTCAGCTGTGTATATCCCCGACCGGTTGATACATACAGTACTTATACAAATAAAATAAAAACACGACAGCTAGCTGTGTGTGAGTTCTATCATACCGATCAGTCGATACTCAGCTTTGCAAGCTGCGTGATATAACTGTTCGCGCGTTTTACACGTGTTCCTCGAGACTGACTGACTGCTGTGGCCGGTGACTCCCCCTGTACTAAAACTAAAACAAAAAAGGGTTTGGTATTGTGTTGGTCTGCTCGTGAAGAGGTCACCTAACTCATCAGCTATACAGTTACGACGGCCGACGACCATCAATCACACTATTACGGGGTGGGCTAATGTAGTAAATAGGACCTACCGTGAACACAAAAACCTATATATTTCCCTATTTTTACTAACAATATTTGGTCCTATTTAGGGCCAGAATTAACGAGTATAAAATAAATTCAATTTGGAAAAAAACAAATTCAAATTCGCTTTTCATTGGTCAACACACGCACCAGCACCAAATATTATGCCCCTAATATTTGGTGCTGGTGCGTGTGTTGACCAATGAAAAGCGAATTTGAATTTTATTTTTTCCAAATTGAATTTATTTTATACTCGTTAATTCGGGCCCTTTTTTTTTCTTCTTCGTTAAAACGGGCCCTTACTATTGTCCTCCGTAATATTACGGTGGTGCTATTCATACGACGATCAAACTGATGATGATGATGTACTGCCGTACTACAGTCTGTAGAGTAGAGAGGGGTGCTTTCAACAATGATGTCGTCTGGTGGTGGTGTCTTGGAACGGAGCTAATTTTACGCTATACTTCGAAGTATCTGTTGTAGCCTATTGCGGGGGACCGTAGTAAACACTAGTAAATAGGACCTACGGCACACACTAAAACCTATATATTTAAATATTTTTACGAACAATATTTGGTCCTATTTACTATGGCCCTCCGTAATACTACTACTGGTATGCAGTACTCGTGGAGGGTGGTGAGAAGGGGGGGGGGGGGGGGGGATACACTCATCATGTCGTGCACGGCGGGATATATAGTCGTATGACCATAGACCCTCGCATCCCTACAATGCCGGGACGGAGCACGTTGGGTTTTCCCCAACCAGGCCAGGCAGACATTGATTGTCTTGCACCAAAAAGCGCGAATAAGCGCCGTGAGGTTTTTATTGGGCGAGTCACATACATGGAGGGTGAGAGCTGCATCCTACCGGTAAGAACCGCCTGTGAGGCGGACTTGCATGTATTATATGGACGACAGCCTCCAAAATGGGGGGCGGATGTTATCATTACAAGTTCTGGCCCAGCAACAACAACAACGCGGAAATACTACGAACTAAAAACAACACCAAACTGCGAGGGTATTACCTACTGAGCTATAGGGGTAAAAGATCGATCGATTACCCAGCCCAGGGTAATCCTTATAACACTCCCCCCGCCTCTGAACGGCGGGATATTTGGGACGTCGGCACCGTATACGGCCGTACGTTGACCTACCCGCTTCGTTTCAATTATACCTGGGGAACCAGGGAGACGTGTTTTTTTAGGGACGCACGCGCAAGCGTTTCTATAAAAGAAACGTTCGAAGTGAGATTCGAACCCGTGTCCTCGACGACGTCAAATGTGAGGGTATTACCTGCTGAGCTATAGGGGTAAAAGATCGATCGAATACCCAGCCCAGGGTAATCCTTATAACAAAACCACAAACTATCCTAATAATATAGAGTAGACAAAGCTCAAAGCCGGAAAATTTACGAGGTACATATAGAAGGGAGTAGATTTTGTGCAAGAGATACGTAGCTATTATTTTCGTTTCTTTTTTTGTGGTTTTCTTGTTTCGGAGTGCCTATGAGGGATCAATGTTGAAGCTCTCATCATCATGCTACGCTACACATTGTCGGATGGCAAGGGTAATACTGATGATAAGAATAATATTGTTGTAGTGTTAGTTATTATATAGTCATGCATGTGGTCGCGGTGGGGCAGGGTTGGAGGCGGGGGGGGGGCGTACTCAATTTGTTGCTTGCCTTAGTCATTTGACGGCATTGACACGCATCCCTTTCGAGACGGGCATGGCAGAGGGGGGGGGGGGGGTGTACTCATGTTGTGCACGGCCGTAGTCATATTGACCATAGACCCTCGCATCCCTACAATGCCGGGACGGAGCGCGTTGGGTTTTCACCAAACCAGGCAGACATTGCTTGCACCAAGCGCGAAACGCCGTGAGGTATTGGCGAGTCGCATGGAGGGTGAGCTGCATCCTGCTAAGAACCGCCTCTGAGGCGGACTTGCATATGGACGACAGCTTCAATGAGTTAATTTAATTTCTGGTGTGGCCACTTCCGGAGACAGCAATGGGTTTTACTATGTAACTGCCTCGCGGACGCCTTACCATATTAACACTACGTGATACGACCATTCCCCTTGTGCGGAACAAAGGTTCTCCACCCCGCACAAATGATCTACTCGACCGCCAGCTTTGGTGACCGCCAAAAAAAAATAACAAAAAAAAACGGCACCCTGGTTGTCTAGCTCCACGCAGCGAGTGGCGTGTTTTACAGCGTCGTTGCCAACCGACGCCAACCCAACCTATAAATATATCATGTATTTATATGACGGCTGTTTGCTTTGTCATTTTCCCATTGACCACGCCTCCCTTTCGGGGAGGAGGATGGGAGGGGGGGGGGGGTTCTGTGTGTGTGTGGCCTTTGAGTCAGCAACGAACGATGGACGGCGGAGAAATTCGACATTTTGCGTCTGAAAAGCTTCGGGCTGTTGTTGGTGGTGGTGGTGGTGGCATCGGTAAGTAAGTAACGTTTTTCGTTTTATTCAGCAACTCGACATCAAGCAGATACTACTACTGCTGTAGTAGCTGTAGCTCACTACTCACGGTTTTGTATTGCTTCGAAGACGCATCAGAAGTAAGTGCTGCCTGTGCCCTGCCTTGCTGCTCTTTCTAACTTTTTTAATCCAGAGGCGGAGAGGAGTCCCGTGTACCCATGACGACAATGAATAATGGTGCATGGTATCTTTATGTTATGTATGTGTCCACGTCGCGAGCTTAACACGTCCGTCCGTCCGCGAGTAGTGAGGAGCCAAAACCAACTCGAAGTATTTTGAAGCGTGGCTAATACTTAATACATTGAGCACTTTGGGCGTCTTGTTGCAAAACGCCACATTTCCATCATCAAAAACCTCAAAAGGGCCCCGATCTTCCTCTCTATTCTTATGAATAGCAGGAGCAGGAGGTCGTGTTCGTGGTAGACAGCTGTCCTCTGTTCAGTGAAGAGCAGAGAGGCGGGCAGCCGGGAGGGAGAGAGCGAAGTCGATCGAGCTACAGCCAGTACAGTAATTAGCAGCAAGAGGTCGTGCTCGTGGCACACACTGCTGTTTTTTCGTTCAGAAAAGAGGCCAGGCGGGCAGGGAGAAAGCGAAATGTCGATCAAGGTAACTATTTATCCATTCATGCACTATCATCTACCAGGCAGGTGTATGCGCGTATCTATCTGTAGACTGTACCCTGGTGGTGGTGCTTATTAGACGAAAATATTGTTTACCACAGGTATATATATATATAGCGTTTTAGACAAGATAATTCGTAACCTGTAACATGGTGCTTACAACAGTAGACAAATACTACAGTGCACTGTAGTAGCGTTTTAGACTACAATATTACAGGGGACCATAGTAAATAGGACCTACGGTACACTCTAAAACCTATATATTAACTTATTTTTACTAACAATATTTGGTCCTATTTACTATGGTCCTCCGTAATAGATAGTTCGTATATTTAGGCTTGAGTACACAATGCAGTAGTAGGTACTCCCTCGACTCCCTGGAAGACGAAGAGATAGAAAAGATGCCTGGTGAGTGTTAGTATTGTACTGCTTTTGGTGTACTCTTCCTAAGGGTCCGTGAGTTATGATGATAATGACAATGCTGATGATGTCACTCTTCCTCTCGTTCTTCTCGAGTCACCCGTTATCCGGAGAGAGAGAGTATGTATGCTAGAAGATCTCAACGGAAAAAAGTAAGCCGCGTCGCCTATAACGATACACCACATACCGCGCCATACATTTATTTGTGGGAAAGCTCACAAAACGGGGGTATACACCCTGGCCCGACCTTTTTCAGCCAAACGAGGGGGGGTGGGGGGGGGGGCGTACTCATTTGTTGCTTGCCTTAGTCATTTGACCATTGACGACGCATCCCTTTCGAGACGGAGCAAGCACCGTTCCTACTCCTAATAATAGAGGCACCTCCAACATTTGGGCGCTCATTACGTTGTTTCCATATATTACAAATACATTTTTTGCTAATTCTATCCCCTTCCTGTTTCGCCTCCTTTGGCCACCATCTATTTCCTAGGATAGCGATCGTTTTCTGGGGGGGGGGGGGCGTATACTCATTTGGCGCTTGCTTGCTTTAGTCATTTTGGGGGGGGGTACGAGTTGGGAAAATACGTCCGCGGGAGGTGCACCTGCACGCGTGCCCCATCCTGCCTCACATTTTCCATTATGATGATGATGTGCTGGCAAAATACGCCCACATTCCATCCATGCAGAGAGCACACGCACCCCGTTTTTTTTTCTGACTCCACCGCGTGGCGCAGGAGGTTGCACAACAAGGACCCCCCCTTTTTCGGTGCACAACAACTTTGGGGGGGGGGGGGGGCACCCCCGCGACTCTACTCACTTTATACCCATTACCCCGTTTTGACTGCCAGTCCCCCCGCCCCGTCCCGGCATTGTACCTATCTATATAGGGATGCGAGGGTCTATGATGATCGTGAGACTACGATCATGCATGGCATATGAATGCACCCACCCCCCTCGACATACAGTATACCCGCTGGATGTCGACGGGTAGAAAGGAAGGTTTAATGTGAAGAACACACACACACATACCCCCCTGTTTGACCATGTATTTCCCTGCTTGGCCTCGTGCGGATATTCTCGCCTCGTGACCCCCCGGGCCTTTTGTTATATACAAAACGCTAGTAAGCATAACAGGTTCGTACCGGTACCTGGTACCTGGTACCACAGCCCATACCATTACACACTGCTGTGTGTGATGGTCATTGACATGATATGTTATGTACGCGGAGAGTACTGCACGGCGAAGAAGATACTTGTTTGTTCGGACGTTTTGCTCTACGAACGCGTTGGTTTTTCTCTCCTGGTCCTGACCATATACTCGTAGCAGCAATCAACATACATTCAACGTTCGATGTTCACACAGCAGTAGTACGAGTGATAGTAGTACTATTAATAAGTGTGTTCAATGTTCCCTCAGGGTTTCTGCACTCTACGTACTACTATTGGATTGATAGCCAACAATCGACGATGTTCACATTGTGTGTGTTCAATGTTTTTCCTCAAGGTGTCTGCACTTAATCTACTACATATTGGATTGGTAGCCATCTTCCCGTCTTCGTCCATCTTACTTACCGAAACGTACTGCGAATAGTATCAACGCAGAAACAGAACAAACGACTACGTATCGTATCTACGTATTATCTACGTAGACTATCGTATGGTACGTCGTACGAGCTCGAGCAAATTATGTTCCCCTTTTTTCTTTTCTTTTTCGTCGTTTTTTTCGTCGTCGTGTCTTGTTCATGATCTATAATGCCTGCTTGTGGCTCTTCTCTCCTCCTCCTCCTCTTCTCGTGCTCGAAGCAGCGACAACTCTCTCAAGACCACACCAGCATAGATAGAGCATCGTGTGTAAGCACGTGAAGCACACCATATATATATCCTCGGATAGATATGATACGTAATAGTCACTGCTACGAGTACGTACCACTCTGCTGTAGTCGGTAGTCGGCAGCGTTCGGAAAATAATAATCGACGGTTTCACGTCAACAACAAAAACGTTACTTGTTGCCTCCGAACCAATCAACCAATCAGCTAATCACAAGTCACCGCCATATTTTTTGACAGAGGTCTCAATTTTTCTGTTTCTGCCCGTGCAAAAAGCTCGTGCTTTTCGTATATATTTTTTTATCTGTGAAATTTCTCGAGACCTTGGGGACTCGGAGAGCCCCCTTTCCCCTTGGTATATTTCGTCAATCCCATCAAAGCTGAAGCTTCGAGACTTCGAGACCTCGGACGCCTGACGCTGCTGGAGACAGACGAGAGACCTCAGAGAGCGCAAACGCACTGCTCGGAAACTCTCGCCAACTCGCTCTACACCCCTGTACCCGCGGGCGCTGCTCCACCTAGAAGGGAGAGTGTGAGAGTGAGCGTCTCTTGCGGTGTGTTGCTTGTCGGACTCGGTTGTCACAGGACACAAAAGAGAAGTTGTTCAGTGCTGTGCAGCTCCTATACCCCAACTCAGGCGACCGCTGTAGCCGAGCCCTAGCTCGTGCACGGCGGCCTCCTGGAATGCCAGGCGACCACAAGTGGGCTGTAGAAGCCCTGCGCAACTAGCAACCGGTGCTCCGTCACTCTCCGGGGGGCTGAGGGGCGGGGGTGGGGGAGAGGCATGGCTGGTATCAACAGCGATGTTCGGGCGCCCAAGCAGCAACGCGAGACTGCTGCTGCTGGCGCGGAAGGATCGGTTGACGAACGGCATTTTAGCAGTCCATCATCAAGACGCATTATTGAAGGTGAGTCGTGTTCGCCAGGCCTTCTGTCCTTTTCGCCGATTCGAAGGGTGCACGCGAGCAGGGCAGATTCTCCTCTTGTTAAGCGAACTGTGAGGCCCAACGGAGCGGCACCCCTTGCTTGCTATTGTGGTGGCAAACTCGCATGCGATCATTGTTGTACTCGCTGTTGCTGCTGCTGCTGTTGCTGCTATTCGGACAAAATGCTCAAATCACTACGTTTTAATGTAAATAGTAGCTCTATCGAAAATGATCCGGAAAAAAAAAAAACCGAGATGGAGACACGCGTTCGTCTCCGGTTAGTTCGTTTTGCGAATACTTTTCCTTCGCATTCATTAGCCTGCCTCGCAGCCGAGCGATAGCCAGAGAGGAGCCAACGCTGCTCCGAGCCCGCGCAATGGCTGTGGAGTGGGCCCGCCCATCGCATCTACAGTCCAGAGAACAAAGCACCCTCTTGCCGATGATGCCGTTTTGCTGGTAAAATTCGGCAGCTCATCAGAAAAAAATATTATTTTTTTGTTTTACAAGCAAAGCTGGATTTGTGAATCTTGTTGTATCGTACCAGATATAAAATAGGTGTTGTTCTTCACATCTTCCCATATATTTTTAGGCCACTACGCGATTTTCATCATGATCCACCAACAGCGACGGATTTTGCAGAGTCTCTCTCTCGTTCTACCAGGTACGACGTATATATCCCAAGTGACATTAGCTCGTGCCCCGCTTGCCAGTTGCCTCTCGCCTTCCAAACTTCCAAAAGGCTCGCGCCCCGTATGTTATTTTACTCCCAGCAGGCTTATCATGTCGCTATATCGGCGTGCGTGCTGTCGCGTTTCGTCGTCGTCCCCTGCCGAAAGTAGATGCTGCGTCTTCTGTCCTATTAAATGCTACATTCATACTCCCATCCATCTCATGTCTCATGTCCTTGACGTAGAAAAGCAGATGGACAAAAGAAACGTGAAACATCAGCCGTCGCGTCGATATCGCGTAGAGGCGTATACCGTATACATCGCCAGATACGCAGGCATGCATGATGATAACCAACAAGAGTGATAATAACCGCTGGAGGTTTGCACGTTCATATACACGTACATTGACAATTGACATATATATGCGTACTCGTAGCGTTGCCACCAGCTATGATACGTATCATCATATTATACATACCGACGAGGTACGAGTGTGCGATGGCAAGCAATACCGGTTCTATTATCCAGAATCGAGCGTCAATATCATTGAGAATCGCTATCATACGCTACATAATTGCGAGGGGTGCCGGGTTCCCGGTTCCGTTTCCATTGCCATGGTTTTATCACAAAGACTCGTACGCGTACGAGGTACGGTACTCTGTCGAGTACGGACTTCGTTCCTCATCATGCGAGGGAGATACGTATGTATGCTAATAGATTGATAGAGCAACAACCGGAAACGCTACTCTGTAGATTGATATTAATAGAGCAACAACCGGAAACGCTTGCAACATCCGGAAATACTCACGAGTATCTCATGGATTATGCACGCATGACACGTTGTACGAGACACGAGTATGTATGACGCGAGCACACGTTCGCCAGATATCGTGCACCCAGGAGTAACGAAACACTACCGGTAATGATGTAGCCAGACCGACAGCGGGCACTTCGTACCGTAAAAGAAAGACAGGCTGATATCTGATATTCACAGGGAAGCAAAAACATGGGAATCCTTTTATACTGAAATCAGTGTGGAAATCACTCTTTCCTCAAGTACCGTAGGAAAGTCCAGTCTCGGCGAACATCTCTGTTTCTGTCCGTAGTTTTTGTCTTGCACTGAAGACAACTGCGGTTCAGTTTTTTCCAAGAAACATGACAAAGTACCCTACGTAATAATCAGGCAACACCGCCGCGAACCATAGTAATAGGCAACATACACTACACCCCCCCCCTGCTCGCAACTAAATGTAAGTTTGGTTTCTCAGCCGATCTCCCTGTAATATCCATACTCCATACTCTCATGGCATGACAAGGAACAAGGATATCATTAGATAGGAGTCGAGTATGATCTCATACTAATAATAACAATACTCGTACCTCGTAAATGTCCTCACTTTTCGTTCCTTCCTACCCCTGGGTTTGCACTTGACTTCGTTCGTCGTTATATACCGCAACACAGCAATTCCTTCCATCCTTCCCCGCGCTTTTGTGTTTCGTTCACTTTGTTCTTTGTTGAATCAAATGCAAAACAGATTCCCAAATTAGTTACGTACCTTCCTTCCTTCCTTCCTTCCTTCCTTCCTTCCTTCCTTCCTTTCCTCCTCGCGCTTGCATGCCTGCATTCCTTCATGTGGCCGTGTCTTGATGGTTTCGTCCATGTTTCGTCCACGGAATACAATCCAGTTCCTTCCTTCCTTCCTTCCTTCCCCCCTCCCCGTTGTTGGCATTTCGTTCGTTAAAATTCCAGTTCCGAATTGATTTCTACAGCAGTGTGGTAGAGTGTTCCCCATTAACCCCTTAAGAATTGGTCCCACATATTTGGGGACAAACTACTTGGAATTAGTATGGGAACTTTTTTTCAGTTCTGGTGTGTCAAAGCAATATGACCGCCTTACAGAGAGAAGCCGTCTTATTCGTTCCAGGTTATGAGTGCCATTCCACAGAGTCGCGCCAATCGATTTTGACCGCCTTATATATATATATCGGGATACCGCCTTACGCAGACCGCCCTTTTTGTTGGACCCCTACGAGCTGGGCCAGCCAAAATAAAGATTGGTCATGCCCCGACCAATTTAACGAATTTGGACCTGGAATTTGGACACAGTGTAGATCATGTACTAACCAACACACTTGCCGCCTGCCCTTCGTTTTTTTTTTTTCCTCGAGAGAGATACGACGACCCAAAAATCGAAAAAAATGCAAAAGCGATCAAAATACTCGAAAAAAAAAAAAATCAAAGAGGGCAGGCGGCAGGTATTTTTGCACGTACGGTTCAAAGACGTGGTTAAAATGTCAGAGTAAATCTCTCAAAATTGGTCGGGGCATGGCGGAAATACCATTTTTCCGTAATTACTTGACTTATATATGGAATCGAGTTTTGGTCATATCTCTTGATGGATGGAGAATTGGGCAACGAGACTTTCATCGATCTTCTCCTTGTGTCCTCAGCATTGTCTTCACCAAATTTCATGTTGATCGAAAATGACATTTTTTATACGAAGTTAGACTGAAAAAAATGTTGTTTTCGAGTTTTCGCGGATATCTCGGCGAGATCGAGTCGAGAAAAAAATATGTATATAATTTTTCATGTACCGTTTTTTTTTGCACAAGCACTGGTATGTCAGGGTTGGCGCTTCAAATTTGTGTAGCCTAATTCGCAGTGGTTCACGAGATTCGACTTTAGGAAGCTTTGTACGTTTCTTGGCTGGCCCAGCTCGTACGTACTGCTGTAATAATACCGCCGTGCTTTTTGTGCTATCATATTATCGCTGTCTCGTATATAGATATCAGTATGTGACCACTGACTGACCTGGTACTGGTACTTCTCGTCTTGGAAGAATTGGCCCGGACACTTTTGACTTGCTGAGTGGGCGTGCTGGATGCCGATGGGTACAATAGAAATAACGTTTTAATGTGAAACACGCACACAGACACACCTACACCGGTATATTCCAGCTGGTATATTCGGCAGTAAGTAGTGCCTGTGGTAAATATCGTATGACACGATTACGACGCCTGATATCGTGATATCGTACATCTGGCACGTACGATACCTATACGAGTATACACCTACCTCTACCAGGTATTTGGCTTGCCAGTACCTGGTACAGCAGTATACATGTACCAGGTATTTTATATGTATGTACGAGTACCAGGTATATGATATCGGCATGGGTACATGCGGGGTGCCTGGAGGGTGTTTTTGCTGTGCCTCGGTTTTTGCCTGGCCTTTGCTGTCGGTCGTAGTCTTACTCTGTTCGTTTACGTATATGTCGGGGTGTCCTTTGCTTTCGTTTGTTTTGTATTGGCTGCCACATCTCCTTCGGGGAAGCCGTTCTCTCTTTCAACGCGTCTGTCTTGTCTGTCGAGTATGATGTCATATGGCATTGCATTGTCTAATCTGCTTACTGTACAACAACGTAATTTCTCTTGTTACGTAGCTTTGTGACCACAGACCACAGAGCTTGTACGTATGTATCTCTCTGGAATTGGAGGATCGGCGGGGACACTGGGTTTGCTGGATGCTGATGGGTGGAAATAAGGGGTTAATGTGAAGAACCCACACATATATATACGACATGGTACTGGTATAAGCCTAACCTTGCCTTTACCTTTTACACCACACACACCTATCACACCACACCAACCAGGCGGAACAGAGGTGGTGCCCTTCGTGCGTCAAATATCCGATGACGTAGACCACGAGATTCTACTCAGACAGGGGAAACCCACCGGAGGCGGTGGCGGCGGTGTCGGCGGCGGCGGCAACTACATCCTACCCGTACCTCAGCAGGGTACAGCACCACCACCACCACCATTACCATCATCGTCATCGTTATCACCACCATCGTCGGCGGTAGCGGCTGCGGCGGTGGCTGGAGGCGGGGGGGGGGCAGGGGGAGTAGCACCGGCTGGTGGTGGAGTTGACATTGGGGGGGGCGGGGCGGGGACCGGGGGGGGTGGCGGCGCGGCGGATGGGCTCGAGAGAGTGCGTCTGGATGCGGAAAGGCAGATTTTGCTGACCATGCTGCTCGCGCACATGTGCTCCGAGCACGATGCTACCCCAAGGACTTTCGTCGAGCAGGTGGGTGGGGGCAGGCATCGGGAATTGGTGGGGGAGAAAGACATGCGAGTGTGTGTGAGAGAGAGAGAATAGAAAGAGAAAGAGAGAGGAGAGCGAAATATACTGTCTATATAATGTGTAAGACTAATTGCACGCCTAATTATATACCAAGTACTCTGTACTACAGTTGTAGTATATGCGGTAATATTTCGCCCGGTACATACCTGGTACGGTATACTGGTACGTCACTGGCACCGGCGGCGAAGTTGTACGTGCAAGTTCTCCGCCGCCCCATTGGCACTGGTATCATTCTATAATATTTTTAATACGGACTGTACTGCTGTATATTTTGCTCTTGTCAACAAGAGATAAGAGAAGTGTCGACATACAGCAGCAGTAAGCAGTAGGTATAAAACGACCGATAGCGGACGCCGCAGCTGCTGCTGTGTCCATGCGTCAAAAGTCTACCTCGTGAACACATTTTTATTTTTGGTCAGCCCCGAGATTCGAGATAAAACATATGATACGAAGAAGACGATGTTCTGTTTCAGTTTCAATTTTCAACCTTAACACTGACCCTAAACCTATACCACCCTGTCCCGAAATGTAAGCACTTTTTATACATCAATATTAAATCAAAACGGTGTTTATATTTCGGGACAGAGTGGTACCATGTATATCCTTGACTCTAACCCCGAAAACCCCAATGAACACTATTTACTAATACCGCCTCCTACGAATACTCGTAGGGTTCCTTTTTAGGCAAGAATACAAAACACACACACCCAAAGTGACAAACCACGCGCCAAATTCAGCCGAGGCCCCCAAGTATAATAAGCCATGGATTTCCGCTTTTCGCGACCTGTTGAAACACACCAAAAATACACTTGGTGTGTGTCACGTTATGATAGCACGTTAAATGATTGTATCATTATATTATTTGCCTTCCGACAGTGTGCAGGGCATTATTCATTCAGAATCAAAAAGCTGACACAATTCGTCGAATAACCACCAAACAAATAGTACTACAGGTAGGTACGAGTATATATTACGTAGTAAGTCGTATATACGACAACCAAGTGATTCATGGTGGCATGGCATTCAGTACGTACCGGTATATACTATTAATACAGTACGAACACAGCGGGCGCGTGATATCACTTTCTATCACACGCAGATTGCAAAATATGAATTTCGAAGGAAATTTCGATCTCATCACACAGCAGCTGCGTGGGATACATACATGATATATCCGAAAAGCAGCCCCCGCCCCGTAAGCCGTATATGCATATCATACGTACATATCATACCTGTACGTAGCGGCAAAGGTGTACCATGGTATAATACCTTAAATAATCAGCGTTGTTCGCGGGTCGGTCAAACCTCACGGACAGGTCGGGTCGGGTCAGGTCAGCTGAACCGATCTGATCCGTGAGATTTTGGAAGCCTCCCGACCCGACCCGACCCGACCCGACCCGACCCGACCTAACCCGTGAGATTTTGAAGATTTTCTGACGCGTGAAGAGTTCTGAAATTAACGATCGTCCGAAGAGGTCGATCGAGCCAAGCATACCCCGACAGGTTCCAGAAATCCCCCTACTCTGGCCCTACAACGGTTGAAAGCAATGGTTGAATGCAACCCCCCTTTGGTGTCTTGACATGAACATCAAACGGACCTTATATTCCCCGTCCAGGCTAGTATTTGTTGGACAAAGCGTCGAGCTCCTATTGTTTAGTCGGGCTGTACGTAGCCGCAATTTGTTTTAGCAAAACTGCAAGGTAGAGGGTGTTTAGCTCTACGATCCGTGTGAACGGATGGACGCGTGTCTGTCAAAAATATTGAAACGTAATTTGCCCTCGTTCGTAAGGAGGACCCACAGCGGCGCGGGGGTGACTTCGACAGAGTGGCGATGGGGGCTGCAAGGAGAGCGCTTCGTGAGAGTCTGAGGAGGAGCGAAGATAAGATGACAACGCCGAGGTGCGCAGGCCAGGTAGTTGCTGAGGAAGCAGTTCTCTAATTTTCCATAAAAACAAAGAAAAACGAAAAAAAAAAAACGAAAACGCGGTGTACGGGAGCGTTTCAGGCTCAACTAAAGATGGGAAAAAGAAAAGCAGCAACGAAAATAATAGCGCTAATCTCAACGCCAAATAGGCCGAGCTTCTGCGTAACATTACGTGGCGTGCGTCGATGAATTGTGTACAGTACCTAAAATCAAATAATCTTACGTACGTACAATACTGTTTTTTTTTTCTGGCTCGCGATTCGGGAAAACTTGATCCTCCGGCGGATGGGTCAAAATAAAGCTTACGCCCTCCACACTTCCACGTCTCACTTCGTGCACTTCGTGTCGTGTGTCAATTCACTCCATGCTCCCTCGGAAGAGATGTTCGAATCTCACGGGTTGGGCCGGGATCCTCCGGCGGATGGGTCAAAATAAAGCTTACGCCCTCCACACTTCCACGTCTCACTTCGTGCACTTCGTGTCGTGTGTCAATTCACTCCATGCTCCCTCGGAAGAGATGTTCGAATCTCACGGGTTGGGCCGGGATCCTCCGGCGGATGGGTCAAAATAAAGCTTACGCCCTCCACACTTCCACGTCTCACTTCGTGCACTTCGTGTCGTGTGTCAATTCACTCCATGCTCCCTCGGAAGAGATGTTCGAATCTCACGGGTTGGGCCGGGNAAAAAAAAAAAAAAAAAAAATCGAACATCTCTTGACCCGACCTGACCCGATCCGCGAGATTTGAAAACCTCTTGACCCGACCCGACCTAACCCAACCCGACCGTGATATTTTGAACACTTACTGACCCGACCCGCGGGTCGGGTATTACCGGCGAACAGCCCTGTAAATTATGCCTTAAAAGGCCCTAAGGATGTGTCTCAGGTCTTGGTGTACCTTGCTTGCGTCAACGTCAGAAATGGGGCAATAAGGCCGCTATATAGGGGTATAGGTACCAACTCCCTAGAAACCGGGTTCGGGGCCACCTGTAATTTGTATGGGGGGGCCGAGCCTCCACTGCTACGTATGCCTTACTTACCTTGCAAGCCCTTTCTCAGGAATGGGTTATATACCTTAGACGCTGTTTGGTGCCTCGCGTAACTTGCTTTCGTGAGGCAAAGCAGTCCGCTAGACAAAGGGGATACACGGGATGAGGCACGTGTGGTGCACTGAAATACCGCCGTTATGCATACGAGCTTCCTGAAAACGGGGTTTGGGGCCACCAAAGAGGGGGTCCATTGTATCATACTATCAATAGTAGTGCTGTCTTGCGACCACGACTGGACTATTACGGTGGACCATAGTAAATACTAGTAAATAGGATCTACGGTACACACAAAAACCTGTATATTTGCTTATTTTTGCCAACAATATTTGGTCCTATTTACTACGGTCCTCTGTAATAGGTTATGCCGACGAGTCCATGTGAAAACAGAAACAGCATTCAGTACGTAGCAAACAACCAAACTGCTTGTTGGTGGTGCTGTATACCCTGCGTGTGTATCAAAATACCTTCGGGTGTGCGTCGTGACTCGGTGAAAATGCCCCCCAAGTCGTGCCCAAGTGACTGACTCGCCCTCAGGGAGTGAGCGCATGCGCGCGCGCAGTCACACACAAAAAACGAAAGACAAAGAGTCAAAACGCCATGCATGTCTTGTCTGTTTGTTAGCCACCACTCTTGGACTGTTGATGTACGATATCTACTACTTTTAATAACTGCTGTACCTGCTGTACTCGTACATTTTTTTAATACCATTCCCGAAATTTAAGCACCGTTTGTATTGAATATTACTTTAAAAGGTGCTTATATTTAGGGACATAGTGGTATCAGTAGTGTTTGTCGGTAGGGTATCTATTTACTACCCCAGGTATCTATTTTACCGCCGCACTCATACGTAACTACTTGGTACAGTATTCATAGTTTGCTTTATTGATAGTTTGCCGCGACAAACGTGAGTGCCGGTCGAAAGGTGTTTTTGTTGCATGATTTGGTTTCCACCTTTCAGCTGCCCCTGGTGCAACAAGCCGGAACGGAAGAAGCTGCTGCTGTTGGTGATATCCTAATATCTAATATCCACATTTTTTTTTCTTTTTTTTCCCCCCGACACTGACTGCTGTTCCACCTTAAAGTCTCATCAAGGCCAAAAGGGTCGACCCCCTTTTTTTTTCCTTTTTTTTTCCTATCCCATCTATTATTTATACAGCAGTAGGAGGGGTCCCCCTGTTGGGCGGTGGTGTGCCAGAGCAATATGACCGCCTTGTAGAGGGAAGCCGTCTTATTCATTTCAGGTTATGAGTGCAATTCCCCAGTGGTGCCAAGCGATTTTGACCGCCGTATACCGGGGTACCGCCTTCCTCAGACCGCCTTATGGAGGGACCCCTACTGCTGCTGCGCTCCGTGGCTCCCTCGCTCCCTCTCTCCCTTTTGCGACCAACATGTACAGGCTTGATGGCGTGCTTATGTATGTTGTGATGGCTTGTCTTATCCAGTACGATGGAATGGCCTTGCATTGTCTACCCCCCTTACTGCATTACGTACAGTAGCAGTGTATGTACTGCTTGTAGTTCCTCTGCTGTGTCATGGTTTTGTGACCAAATATGTTGCATACGCTGTACGAGTATCTCTTACAGGGTGAAGAATCGGCACGGACACTGCTGCTGGGTGTGCTGGATGTCGACGGGTAGAAATAACGCAACCGGCACTATAGAGGGACCACTTCTTCGGTAGTGTGGAGTGTGGAGAACACGCGTACCGCGACCACTGTTTGTAAAACACTAGGACCTACAGTACACACTAAAACCTATATGTTTACCTATTTTTACTTACAATATTTCGTCCTATTTTTAATATGGTCCCCCGTAATACCTGGTACAAAAAACGTGGTCCATCAACCTGTCTATTATGGCGTGCGGCTACCGGCTACTGATGCTGTCGCACACGTGTCATAATGGCTATGATATCATACGCTCGTCTCTCGCTCTTTTTAAGTGTCAGATATCGATTCGAAAATTTCCATATATCGAACTTGCGATATTTCGATATATCAAAATATGGAGCTTTCGATATATCGAAATAGTGAGCTTTCGATATATATATCGAAATATGGAACTTTAACTTTCGATATATCAAAATATGATATATTGTGTTTTACCCTCCATCTCCTCGCATCCCCGTGTTTTTCATGCAGATACTGAACGAAGCCTTCGATGTTATCAACATCGAAGTCGTACGTCTTTTTTTTAATTTATATCGGTTATAAATCGTATCGAACGACACTATTAGTAGTCGTTAATGCTTGCCGTACTTGTCCCCACGTTGCGGCTCGGACACATCCCCTATCCCCTCCCCCAGCAGCCAGCCCGCGCTGCTTGGTTTGGTCGGTGGCTGTTATCGCCTTTCAGTTTCAACCGCTTGTCGCTTGGCTCTCTGAAATCCCACGAAGAGGTTCATGACATCGATGATACACAGCAGTAGTAGCGAGCTCAGCAGTATGGCAAGTATGCGTGAAGACAAAGAAGCGGGCTCGAAAGAACCCACGCCGAGAGGATTGATCGCAGCAGTAGCGAGCAGCAGCAGCAGCAGCGAGCAGTAGCAGCAGCAGTAGCAGTGTCTCACTATGTTCCGAAATATAAGCACTGTTTGTATCACATATCAATGTACAAACGGTGCTTATATTTCGGGACAGAATAGTACCGTTTTTTTTTTTTACTTGCATTTTTTTCTACGTAGCCTTGACGTAGCAGCAATAGCATTATTCCGCCGGCTTTTTTTTTTTCTACTTGACGATCACGATTCCGCCGCACCGGCCATCCCGAAGGGTCCAATGTTCAAATGCCACTGCCGCTCATGATATACTATACACTGCCTGGTATACAGCATACAGCAGTATAAATATATATATGTACTTCTCAGGCCGTGAATATACCGTAATCCCCCCTTGGACCCTGATGTGTACATGAAACGGTCCTTATATTTCCGGACTGGAGTGGAATCTATTGGAGACCGTTTTTTTTGTGCGCGTCGGTTAAGGCCTCTTCTTGTCTTGAACCCTTTCAGAACTGCAAAACTTTCACGCCCACACTAATTCCAAGTAGTTTGTCTCCAAAAACGGGGGACCGGTTCTTAACCCATGCAGAACCTGAAAAAAATGTGACACTAATTCCAAGTAGTTTGTCCCTAAATTCGCGGGACCAGTTCTTAAGGGGTCAAGGTTTTTTTTTGCTAGTTTATTTTGTAGGGGCGGCCAGCCAAGGAGTCACACCTCGGGTCTCCTTCGAATTACTACTTGTACGTACGTAGGGCCATTTTTTTGGCTGACCACGACTCTCGGATTGATTGTTGATTGCAATTGTTTCCCTGGCATGGTATTTAGTAACCGGGTAACCAGGTGCCGGTATCTATTACCGCATGCTGTGCTGTGGACATCGATAGGAGTTCGATATTTGATACATGGAGGTTTTCTCTCAGTATCTGCTTAATAAATGTTGAAAGTTCGATATTTCGATATAATACAAATCGAGAAACTTTCGATGCGATATCCCAACCCTATTCTACATACTTCTGTGCCAGGTGCTGGTTACAGCAGCACAGCAGTAGGTGGGGCCTTTTATAAAGGCAGCGCGAATAAGGCGGCCGCTCGATTTATGGCGGCCAAAATCGGCCATAGCCGGACAAATCGCGCTCACATGGTGGAAATTAATAAGGCGGCCACTCGATAAAATGCGGTCAAAATCTCAGTGCACTTTTTTTAACCGCCTTACCTTAACCCATTCAGCACTGAAAAAAACAATCCCACACTATTTCCAAGTAGTTTTTACCCAAGGATGTGGGACCAGTTCTTAAGGGGTTAAATAGGCCCCTCTACTGCTGTACTGCCAGGTAAAGCAGAGCTTATTGTCATACCTGGCAGTAGGTAAGAGGAGTGGGAGGACGTTATGCACTGCTGCTGCTGTGGAGGCCGGCGTATACCCCAGGGTGTATGTTTTGTGTTCTCGTGTTGAAGGTATAGGTTACCACTTATTTTGATAAAAGTGGTGGGGACACATGCTGTGTACGCGACGAACAGAACTACCAACCAATGACTATATAGCGTTAGGCCGTGTCTTAACTTCATTCGATAGCTTGGAATGGCTGGAACGGAACGAGACTATTCGCGTTCGTTCGTTCCATTCCATGCTGTTTTTGCGGTTTGTGTCCGATCGAATTTTTAGGCACCCGATCCTGGAACAGGCCGCAACAGAAAGTAACCCATGAAATTTGCCTCGGGACTGTGTAGCTGGACTCTAGGACAGGGGTACCGTCACGTAGGCAGCGAGTGCTCCTGGTACAGAGGATAGCTTCACACTCAAATAGAGCGCCTGGCATGCCTCAGACCAAGCAGTGCTAGCCGTCCAAGTGGCAGCCTCGGGACAAGTCTAGAAGTTATTATATCGCCGTCGCGGCTCGACGAGGTATCCTGGTGCTTCTGTGAACATCGGTCCAGCGTTTTTGCTAGATATCTATCGCCACAGTCTCGTTCGCCACCCGAATTTTTCCCTCGTGAGCCTCCTGTACAGGCCATGGCCGTATGGCGTGACTCCTACCGCAGGCGAGACCTGTGGCGTCTGCACGTGCTCCATCGCGTGCTCCCATGTCATCTCATTTTGCCTCATGCCCTCGTGGGCCTCCCAGCAAATGTCGCAACCAGTTGCAACATTCCAGCACCATTCAATTTCCGTAAATCTCGTTCCAAGTGGGCCGTTCGGTTCTGCTGAACAAGGATTACTTTTTTGACACATACGCTTCCTCTTTACAAATTTACGGACAGCTTAGAACGCTTGGAATCTGTTCGGTGTTTTCGTTTCTCAATATCCAATCAGCACCACTTTTTCAGGCAAATAATTTTACGTTCGTTCCGTTCCAATGCCCGCGAAGTGAAGTTAAGACACGCCCTTACAAATAGTAGTCCCTTTTGTCCCTTTGGACGGCCCCCTATTTGCACACCCGGCATGCAAATTGCACTCTGCACACCCTTTGAGTATATTTTGCTTTAAATATAGTGTATTTTGTTATTTGCTGTGGTCATGCATGCATGTGGCATGTGGTGGAAACCCCTCGATTTCGGTGGGATTAGATCAGGGGGGCAGGGGTTGCCGCCGTGCGCCTAAAGCCGACCCACCCGACCCGAACCCTAACCCGAACCCTATGCCAATGAGCAGTGCTTTGATCAGGGTGCCAAGCGAGAGTAGGGTGGAGGTGTGCAGAGTATTACTACTGCTATTTGCACATCCGGTGTGCAATTAGGTCTCGTCGTCCCTTTGTCTCGTGCGCACAGCAGTAGTGTGTGTCAAACCATTCTCGTGAGTAAGTGGTTAGAGCTGGTGCGTACGTACGTACGTTTTTTTTTAGTATTGTTTTGTCTTGCGAGGCTGCGTGGCACCATCGGGCGCGCAGAATGTATCCGTTTTCGTACTGCTTTTTTTCGGCGGGGCGGGGCTGCCCACAAAAGGCGGTGTATACACCGGTATACATACATACGTCTGATGTCAAGCTACAGGCAGTATGAACGATGCCGAGCTCTACGACTCTGTTATACGTCGGGTGCATGCTGATTTGTCTGTGCCTGAGTCTGATGCGAAAGGCTCACCTTTTCTTTGTACGGTGTACCAGGTGCCTGGTATACTGCTGCTGCTGCTGTAGATATTATTAGTATAGACTCTGCTACTTACCAGTACGTATTTCGGCCTTAGATTTGGTTGTCTACGTTTGGTAATATAGATGTAATACGGAAGACACTTGACCCCATAAACGAATCCTAACAAGAGTGTCCGGCGTGTTTTTTGTTTTGTCGAAACCCACCATTGGAGTTATTTTTGTAGTTGTCTCTGAGTTACTTGGAAACAAAAAAGAAGGTAAAGGTCCTGGCAGTTATCAGTAATTGTTATCATGCGCTGACGTTCGACGACTCTCCCGCTGAAAAAGTTCGCGCAACAAGTCACGCTATGTACCATCAGGTATATATAGGTGTAGACATATAGAAGTATGTATAAACTCGTTTGGGCTGTTCGGTGTTACTTGTTGCCCGGTTATTTGCCCGGTGGCTCGTAGCTCGTACTTTTTTTCTTGTTTAGCTTATCAAGAGATGTTTTACTTATGAATAGTATGTTCATTCTTGCCAGGTGGCTATATACTAATTGTAGTATTAATAGCTGGTATAGAACAAACGCCTTCTGTGTTCCCCCTTTTTAGTTTGCGACACCCGACACACCTTTGGGGATTTCAAGTCAACCACAATCAATCCCGAAGGGGAGCCTTGTATATAATAGCTGTTGTTGTTGTCTTCACATTAAACTCGTTTCAGTTGCTAATCCCTATAGTCTGATCTAGCAAGATCACAGCCCGTGGTCACAAAAGTGCTAGAGCCATCAGAGAATCCTAAAGAACACGCACACTTAGCAGGGAAAGGATACACAAGTCCGAAGAGGTACACCTAAAATCCCTACAGCATGTTATGCGTGTCCAAAACTGAACTACACGCCCGCAATCTCCATTCGACTACAGCAGCATCGTCCCCCCCCCCCCCCACTCTTTACCAATGAATTTGCCGACTACAGCGTAACTACTGTCTGAAGTGCTGTCTGTACAAAAACACACGGTAGGCGTGGGAACAAGATGGAGCACGCAGCTGCTGTCTGAAGTGCTGCCGGAATGACAGTCCGCGGGCACACAGTGAAGAACAGCCAACCAAAGCCATCACGTCAATTGACAATTGCCCGAATCTATCCTGAACGTCTGTGTTAGGCACAGCATTATAAACATCGACACTGATTAGGAATCGTTCCACATTGAAGGGGTCTTCCACGATCAGGCACACAATGAAGGCACCCGAGGTGTCCGCGCCATCTCTGCCGCGTCTCTCTACAAAACCAGTGACGTCATCCACACAGACCCAACAACATTCAGGGGAAAAAACGAAAAAAACAAAAATGATTGTCCGTTCGTCACGGGTCGATGTCGTCCGTGCTCCGGATGGCTGCTCCGCGCTGCTGTGCTGCTGCTGCGGCGTGCTGCTGTGATCCGGCGCGCCGCTCCGGTGCCACTTGGCCAGTCCTAGCACGACCACACTCGACCTGCTCCGTCCGTACTCGCTCTCGTTGTTGTCCTTCCCAGTCGGCTCCTCGCTTTCTCCCTCGTTGCACTCAGGGTGCTTGGTCTGGAAAATAAAAATTCTCGCGCTGAAGGGATTGACCAGTCCAACAACAGCTCGTCGCCACACGCTCCCTCCTCCTTTGATGGCGAAGCCAGGTTACTGAGACAGTACAGCTCCCTCTAGCAAACACACCTAGGGCCGTGTACATAGTGTCCGTCCACCTTTCTGATGGCGTCTGCCTCCGCGCACAAAAGTGAGATGGACATTGCTGTCTACACCGACGGCCAAAAAGGCCCGTGCATCTGAACTTTTGCGCCTAACGCACCAGTGCCGATCCAACTCTACCGCTGCACACGCTTCGCGGCGGGTGCGCAGCAGCAAGAAGGTATCGGTCCGCTTGAGGGTGAGTCTAGCCTTGCTCGCTAGAAAGACCCCCCCCCTCGCTATGGGCCATGCCAAAGCAAAAACCTTGCCGAGGCAGCGAGGGGAAGAAGGGAAGCTACGTACACTATTTCACAGTCTGTTACCACAGAACTTGTATATCTCTACGACTAGGATTAGGAATCAGGACAGACACTGGGTGTGCTGATGTGGTTGGGTAGAAATAACGGGTTTGATTTGAAGAAAACACACAACACACACACGTGATGGTATGGGACGAACTCTACTGGGTATCGTTACTGTAAGTGATATCGTCTCGTCGACCCCGGTAACATCCAGGGGAAGTCACCGGCCAGTGTTCAATCGCGAGGAAATGCGCAAAACGCTAGAACGGAAATACCACGCAGCAGCTGTTTATAGCTATCAAAGCTGAATATCGACCGGTCGGGAGAATTCACAGCTGACAGCTGACGTGTTTCCTAGTTTATTTTATAAAATATCGTAGCTCTCATGAACTCGTTGGGGCTGGTCGGTGTTACTTGCGCGGTCACTTGGCCCGGTGGCTACGAGTACGTCCTTAACTTATTTTTTATTTAGCTTTCAAGATTTTTTATTTTTTTTCTCTTGGTCTTCGTTCTTGCCCGGTGGCTACGTACGGGTAATATGTACGAGTAATATAACTGCTATATACGAAGAACGAACGGACGCCTGCCTGCTGCGTCCTTCCTGCCTTTTCAGCTACTGCGACTTGCGACTTACGACACCCAGGGATTTCATAAGTCAACCACAACCAATTCTGAAGGGGAACGCCGGACGTCGGATAGACTAATGGACCATAAATTATTTTTTCCTCTCGATCCTGCTGTAAACAAAAGTTGAGTTTCAATCATTCAATTGGTCGTACTCACAGCTGACGTATTTTTCAATTTTATCATATCATATGTACCAGGTACGAGTAAAAAAAGCTTTTTTTTACCTCCTGGTATATCTGTTCGCCACCAGTTATTATCATATGTCATTTTGTGTGGGAGGTTTAACCCCATCTCTCCTGCACTGTACGAGTACGTAAAAGTCTAAATCTGGCTCCAATTCTAAGTGTCTTTTGTCTCCACAAGGGGACTGCAGTTCCTTCCTATGGTATAAAGGGTGAAGTGTGTTAAGAAATAATAGGCAGTATAAGCAAAATGCTTCGTACGTTGCGGTTCAGCTAATTACACCGCATTATGAGTAACGGAATATAAAAAAGACACCCTTCAGCAGTTCTCGGGAGTTGCAGCGACAATCCGTCGATAGGACGTTGCTGCTGTGAAGATGCCATCTAGATTGAAAAAAACTGGAGTGTTTCCCCCCCCCCCCCCCGGCTGATTGGCCGTACGAGACTATTCTATCCATACCAGGTATGTAATACTTCGGCGACGACGGACCGAGCCTTCCACGAGAAGGAGCCGTGCGTTGTTTCTCTCCGTCCGATATTTGCGTTGTGCGTAGCCTCCATCCCCCTATCTCCTATCCCCGCCTCCCGCCTCCAACCCCCACCCACAAACTCCACCGCTTCTCTCCCTATATATATAGGTGCTGGTCCTGTACGAGGCAAAAGTTCTGGACTCCATCCAGTTCCTGTTCGACCTGGGCTTCGTTCCTGCCGTGTCGCTTTCCTCCTACCGCGCTCCTTTAGACCGCACCGCCGTCGTAGAGGCGGTGCGCCGCCAGATAGACAGCGGGGGCAGGGGAGTTCCACTACTACTGGGGGCGTGGCCGAGGGGGGCGGCGGCGGCGGCGGCAGCGGCGGCGTCGGCGGCGAACGGTGGGGAAGAAGACAGGGGGGCGGGGTCTGGGTCGGCGGCGGCGGCGACGGCGTTGGGGCTGCGCGTGCTTGGCACGTCGAGGTGAGAGGAGGGGGGGGCGGGAGTGGGAGGGGGTGGGGGGGGTGGGGGGGGCGGAGAATACAGGGAGAATATGGTTGGGGGAGGGCGACGAAGGAGAAAAATGGTTGATGGGTGGATGGATGATGCGTTAAAATAGGCGGTGGCGTATGGGGGGGGGGGGTGTACTCATGTTGTGGCACGGCCAGTCGCACGGTCTATGACCATGAGACCTTCCTCGCATCCCTGAACAAATGCCGGGACGGTAGGCGCGTATGGGTTTTTCACCCAAAACCAGGCAGACATGCTTGCAGGCCAAAGCCGGAAACGCCGTGAAGGTATTGGGCGAGTCGCAATGGAGGGTGAGCTGCACTAGCACCACGTCTAAGAAACCGCCTCTGAGGCGACTTGCGCACTATGCGACGACAACGCGCTTAATGAGTTGAATGTTGTATATGTTTCTCTGCTCTGGAGGCCACTTCCGGAAGAAACAGCCAATGGTTTTACACTATTAACGGCTCGCGGAACGGCGCTTAGCGGGATATTAAGGCACTACGTGAATACGACCATATCCGCCTTGTGCGGAACAAAAGTTCCTCCACGCTCCGCACAAGTGATCTACTCGAAACGCCAGCTGGCCAGCTGTGTGGCGACCCGCCAAGAAAAAAATAACAAAAAAAACGGCACCCTGGTTGTCTAGCCACGCAGCGAGTGGCGATGTTTTTACAGCGTGCTGATTCGCCAAGACGCCAACCCCGACGCTGGGAGGGGGGGGGGGGTTGTAATCATGTGATGCATGGCCGTGGTGTATGTGAGATTGTCTCAGGGTTTTCGTTATGTTAGTGGGTATTGTGTGTTTCGTGTGTTTCGTGTATTTGTGTGTACGTATTTTGTTTGTTGGTGTGTTTTGTTTGTTCACCCTGCTCCGCCTTGTTTTGTACCTACGGTGCGGCGCGGCGGCAGGTACCTGCGGGACTTCGAAGAAGAAGGGCTGATCGCAAGGGGGTCGTTCGGAGATGTCTACCGCACCCGCCACCGCTTGGACGGGACGAGGTGGGAGAGAGTAGTGAAATAGGGGGGGGGGGGGGGCTCACACGATGGGAAAACGTTAGAGCATTGTAGGAAGGAAGGAAGGGAGGACGTCCTCTTGTCTCCTCTCTACTAATGCTCTTTCCTCCCCCC
Source organism: Saccharina japonica (assembly GCA_008828725.1). NCBI lineage: Eukaryota > Phaeophyceae > Laminariales > Laminariaceae > Saccharina > Saccharina japonica. Next base: position 484,710 of record MEHQ01000475.1, on the reverse strand, counting down.
CCCCCCCGGGGGGGGGGGGGAGAAAAAAAAAAAAAGGGGGGGGGGGGGGGAAAAAAAAAAAAAAAGGGGGGGGGGGGGGGAGGGTAGGAAAGAGCATTAGTAGAGAGGAGACAAGAGGACGTCCTTCCTTCCTTCCTTCCTACAATGCTCTAACGTTTTCCCATCGTGTGAGCCCCCCCCCTCACTCCACCCATCGCCCCAGCCCCAGATACGCCACAAAAAAGATGGCCTTCCGCGCTACCGGCGTGTCCAGGGAGGGAAGAGGAGAGGAGAGGCGGAGAAAGGACAAGAGGGGAGGAGACCCTTCCTTCCATCCTTCCTTCCTTCATGCAACGCTCTAACGTTCTCCCTTCGTATGTTCCCCTCGCCACCCCCACCCCCCCACGCCGCCTGTCGCCCCAGGTACGCCATAAAAAAAGTAGTCTTCCGCGGGATCGGCGTGTCCCACCCCAGCGCCCAGGCGGTCATGCGCGAGGTCCAGTGCCTGGCCCAGCTAGACCACAAGAATATCGTCCGCTACCACACCTCGTGGCTGGAAAGCAGCTGGGTGGAGAACGGGATGGGGCACGGCCAGCGCACCGACCACCGAGGCGGCGGCGGCGGCATCGGCGGCGGCGGCGGCGGTGTAAGAACGGGCGCGCGAGACACAGCCGAAGCCTCTTCCGACATCTCTGCCGCAGCCGCCGCCGCGGCTGCCGCTGGCCAGGGTGGACCCCTCCGCGCGCGCATGAATGCCCTCGTGCCGGCGCGCAGGCTGTCGCAGATCATGAACGGTCCCCCCGAGGCGGTCTTGCGCTCGGGCGATTCTGCTTCGGATTCCGGTTCAGGGTGGGGCTGGGGAGCCGACAGCGACAATGCTTACGTCGTCGGCGGTGGCGGAACCGGCGGCGGCGGTGGTGGTGGCGGCGGCAGTGCGAGAAGGCTGTGGGGGCTAGGGACGGGCCAGGCAACCGCACCTAATAGAGGAAGCGGGGGGCTCTTGTGGGCCAGCCGCCCGGGCGGGGACGGGGTGGGAGGAGCGGAGCACCGCCGCTCCATGTCTCCCCAGGTCCTGTCCCCCAGGACGTTCCTCGCCCAGCCGCAGGCGGCGCGCGAGAGGGGGTTCAGCCGCTGGTCCGTAGAAGATGGGGAGAGCGAGACCAGCAAGTGGAGCGAGGAGTCTTCGAACGCGGGGGTCGACTTCGACGACAGCGCCTACTCGTACGGCGTCGGCGAGGCGGGTGGCACGGCAGGGTCGACGGCGACCACGGCGGCGGCGGCAGCAGCCGCCCGCTTGCGTGGTGGTGGCGGTAGCACCGGCGACGCGGGGCAGGGGCTGATGCACCCTACTTCCCATAATAGGTGGGCTCCCGCCCCTGTGCGGAGGCATCGGTCCGCGCAGTTCCGTAACCCTTCCATCGACATGGACGACCTCGTCTCTTTCGGAAACTCCTCCTCCGTGAGCGGGAGCGAGAACCTTGCGACGAAGAAACAGGGCGTCCGGGATCCTCGCGATGAGAACGGCGACGGCTGGTCCGCTTGGGACCCGGCGCATTCCTCTGACGCCGGCGGCGGCGGCGGTCGTGGTGGTGCCGGCCGTGGCAGGGGTCTAGGTAGTCACCGGCTCGGCGGCGAGCGGCGCCTGGCGAGGCGTAGCGTGTCGCCGGACAAGATGGCCCAGTACCCGGTGACGTTGTACATCCAGATGAACCTGTGCCCGCCCGACACCCTGCAGGACTGGCTTCGCAAGCGTAACGCCCGGATCTCGTCGGAGGCGGAGGTGGCGGGAAGCGGCATCTTGTTCGAGGCCAGCGCTGGTGCTAACTCGCCGCGGGCGACGGCGACGACGACGGGTCGGGATAGGACGGCGCCTGGCAGATCGAGCGGCACCGAAGAGGAGGAGGAGGAGGAGCCCAGGCTGCTTCCGAATGGTGTTGACGTGGCGAAGGCCCACCGGACGCCGGCGAGCTCTCCCCGGACCGATCCGGTTACCTCCGCTTCGTCTGGAATCTCGGACGAGACGTCTGAAAATTCGTCGACCTGCAGCGGCGGCGGCGGCCGCAACGGCAATAGAGGTAGTGGTGGTGGTGGTGACAGCAGTAACAGCAGTGGTAGCAGTAGCAGCGACGGTAGCGAGGGCCCGTGTTGCCCTCCGCCTACCCGTGACACGAGCGAAAAAACGACTTACGAGGCGGCGGAGCTGGGCCTCGGCTCGACAACGACTTCGCCCGCGGGGCGGGAAAATAATGGCAGCGAGACGGCGACGGCCGGGAAGGGGTCGTCCGAATGTCGGCATTCTTCTCGCTCGGACACGAGGGGCCGCTGCGAGGGTCTGGGTGGGCGCGGGACCGGGCGTGTGGATCTGCACGCGGCGCTGGAGTTCTTTCGCCAGCTCGCGGAGGGGGTAGCACACATTCATTCCAAGGGGATTATTCACCGCGACATCAAGGTGCGTGCGTGTGCGTGCGTGCGTCCGTGCAATCAAACCAGTCTCGCCCCCCCCCACCCCCCATTTTTGTTGGTTTTGCTGGTTGATTCTACTCGACGTTGTTTGCTGTTTGATTTTCTTGCCTTTGTGTTTTTTTAGTCGTTTAAACTAGTTATTCCGCCGCCCACCCCCATCCACTCACCCACCCCACCCCACCCCACCCGTGGTCGCCTCGCGAATACGATACCATTCTGTCGACCACAGCCGGAGAACGTGTTTGTAGGGGAAGACAACTGCCTCAAAATCGGCGACTTCGGACTCTCCAGAACGGAGGCCGCCATCGCGGCAGGCTTCGCCGCCGAGGAGGACAACGACGACGACGACGATTGTCCCGACGCGGCTGCCGCCGCCGCTCGCGATGCATCACCAACACCGGCGGACAAGCAGCGGCAGCGGCAATCGGCGGCGGGCCCCGCGGAAGAGGCGGCGATCGTCCCGCGTCTGCTCGCCCCGCCGCCCCTCCCTCGAGACCTGGGCCGCGAGGAGGGCCACACCACGGGGGTAGGGACCGCGAGCTACGCCTCCCCCGAGCAGCTCCAGGGGAGGCAGTACGGGCTCCGGTCCGACCTGTTCTCCCTCGGGCTCGTCCTGCTCGAGCTGTGCTGCTGCTTCACGACCACCCACGAGCGCGCCGACGCGTTCCAGTCCATGCGCCGCCCGCGTCGCGGTGGCGACGGCAGTGGCAGCGGCGGCGGCAGCGGCGGCAGCGGTGGCAGCGGCGGTAGCGGCGGCGGCGGGGGGGGGGGGGGCGGCGGAGCCGCCCCCGCCCACCTCGCCGCGAGGAGCCCCGCCGTGGCCGAGCTGGCGGAGCTCCTCTGCAGGACTGACCCGGAGCTGCGACCGTCAGCGTCGGAGTTGCTAGAGAGACTGGATGCCCTCGGCGGCGGGTTCGGGTTCGGGTGCGGGTGCCCGGATTGCCCCGGGATCGCCCGACCGGGCGGAGACTGTCGTGGGGGCAGTCCTGGTAGGAGGAATGGTAGTGGGGGTGGGGGGGGTGAGGATGGGTTGCCGTCGGCGGGGACGGGAGATGTTCGTCTTCGGGAGGAGCTTGCGGCGAAAACGCGGAAGGTGGCGGAACAGGTGCGTGCGTGTACGTGCGTGCGTGCGTGCGTGTCGTGTGTGTGTGCGGTTGGGGGTCGTTTTTTGCTATCTTTTTTTCCTTGGTTTACTTTTGCCGCTCTGTCCGGGGATATAAGGATCGTTTTGGGTACCTGTTGAATTATACCACACCGGCCTTAAATTTCCGTGCAGAGTCGTACTGCTTAAAAACAAATCCAACTCTGTTTTCCCGAGTAGTTATTCCGCGAGCCGTCGGTATAGGTGGGGTGGAGGGTGGCTTCAGTTTTTGATTGTAATGGGGTTGGGGCCGTTTTTTTCTTCTTTTCTTATGACCCCATCGTGACCCCCGCCCCCCCCTCCCTCCCCGCCTCTTGCACGCGCTCCCGACGACCGATGGCAAACCCGTTTTATTTTGTGGGTGTTGAGGTTCGCCTTGGGGTTGGCATCGCCGGCTTTGGGTTCTGGCGCTGTTATCAAAGCGAGGGGTCGGGTCGGGTCAGGTCGGCCGTGGCCATCGTTGTTTTGCCCTGTTTTAATTTGTCAATTTCCCCTCTTGTTTAAGAATATGTATACCAGCACGTAGCTCGTACCGGTTTCTTTTCTTTGGGGCGCAACAAGGTGCCGTATACGACTCTGTCTCTAAATATAAGCACCGTTTTTATAGTACTGTTTAATCACAACGGTCCTTGTATTGAAAGACAGAGTGGTATATGAGTATATACACACAGAAACCCTCTTTTTTTCTCGTCATCTTGTTGTTTTCGCTTTTCGGTTTTCGGTTTTCATTTTTATTTTTCGCCAGCAAGGCTTGTTTCTCATGTTGTCTCACTTTTTCTCTCATTTTTTTTTGTTACTTTTTTTTTCGGTTTTCGGTTTTCATTTTTATTTTTCGCCAGCAAGGCTTGTTTCTCATGTTGTCTCACTTTTTCTCTCATTTTTTTTTGTTACTTTTTTTGTTGCTTTTTGTGTGTGCGTGTGTGTGTGTGTTTTTTTTGTTTTGATACACATGTATGAATGCTTATACTTCCCCGTTTCGAACAACTGCGCCCCGCTGATAACGCGCAGGAGGTTTTGATCGGACAGCTCCAGAAGAAGCTCACGGAGCTGTCCAAGAACGCTTCCCCCGCAACGGGACCTGCTAACTCTGTCGATGGTCAGCCCGGCAAGGGCCTCGACATGGAGGCGCTAGGCCTCGGGCTCGCCGCCCTGGGTGAAGCTGCTGCCGACGATGACGGGAATGGGAACGGGAGTGGGGCCGGGAGTGGGAACGGGAACGGGAACGGGACTGGGGCCGTGAACGGGAGTGATGTGGTCGCCGTAGCAGTTGTGTCATAAGGCGCACAATATCGGAATGGATGTTTGTCGGAAGGCATTGTGTTTTTTTGTCGGAAGGGATGTGTTTTCGTGGGAGGGAAGGAGGCGTTTCTATGGGAAGGTACCTTTTGTTGGAAGGCGTTTTCATCGGATGGCGTGTTTTTCGGACCGAGGTCACCTTTATCAGTAGGCACCTCCGGTACCTTTTGTCGAAAGGCATCTTGTCGGAAGGCATCTTTCGACGGAAGTCACCTTTTCAGAAGGCACCTGCGATATCTTATCGGAAGGCACCTTATCGGAAGGCACCTTATCGGAAGGCATGTTATCGGATGGTACATTGTCGGAATGAACCTTATCGGAAGGCACCTTATCGGAAGGCACCTTATCGGAAGGCATCTTATCGGATGATACCTTATCGGAAGACACCTTATCGGAAGGCATCTTATCGGATGGTACCTTATCGGAAGGCACGTTATCGGAAGGCACGTTATCGGAAGATACGTTATAGGCAGGTACCTAGTCGGTAGGCGCCTTATCAGAACACACGTTATCGGAAGCCGCCTTATCGGAAGGTACCTTTATCGGAAGTCACCTTATATGAAGGCACCTCATCGGAAGGTACCTTTTACCTTATTGGAAGGTACATTTTACCTTATCGGAAGGAACCTTCATCGGAAGGTGAAAGCACCGCGAGAAGCAGTCTCTGCCGTTCGTAAAAGGTGGTGGGTTGCTTTTGTGTATTTTTGTCTGTTTTTGTGACGCTTAATACTGCTTTCCCTCTGGAGAACAAGAGAAGAGAACGATAACTCAAGCGGAACACTTTTATCTTCTCTTTTCTTATTTCTTGCATTTCGTTAGTTCTCTCTTTTTTATTTTTCCGTCGAGAAATTCTTGGAAAATTCTTAGAAGAAATTTCTTAGAAATTTCTTGGAAATTTCTTGGAAATTTCTAACCAGTTTTGTCCCCGAAAAGTTAAGTACTGGTTGTTTTTTCTCGAAACGTAATATATATATGCAGTTGTAAAAACGCCTCCGGCCCGACTCGCCGACGGAGTTCGTCCCAAGGGGGGGGGGGCGGGAGGGTGCTGGAGGAAACAGCCCAGTGTGATGTTTGCGCTTGAGGAGCGAAGGGTTAGCGAGGGGAGGGGAGGGTTTTCCACCAGATGGTTTGGAAGGCGTGTACTATATTACGACGAAATAAAGGGTGGAGTTGCGTCGCTCCATGCCCTTCAGGTCTGTATTCATGGTGGCCCGATTTCGCCTGAGGCCCGGGAGAGCACATTCGAGGCAGCAATAAAAAACACGGGAAGCGGATGAGGGGAGGGGGGTAAGTTGTTGTGATGTGTGTGCGGCATGTCACACCTCAGGATTATCAGGATCCTAACAAATATGAGGGCATGGCGTACTACTTGGAAGGCCTTCGGGGGGGGGAGGGGGGGGTGCTCATGTCATGCATGGCCATAGTCGTATGACCATAGACCCTCGCACCCCTACAGTGCCGAGGGGGAGGGGGGGGGAGAGAGAGAGAAAGAGAGAGAGAGAGATAGCGGAGCGGCAAAAATTGGAGCGTCGCTTTTGTAAAAACCGGAAGGAGGATATGTACGCCCTCGAAAGACGCCAAAGAGTTGAAGGCAAGAGGCCACGGGGCGGAGAAAGGAGCGGGGGGGGGGGGGGGGGGGGGGGGGAAAGAAGGGGGGGGGGGGGGGGGGGGGAAAGAAGGGGGGGGGGGGGGGGGGGGGAGGTGGACAGAAGAAGGGAGAGGGGCAGGCGAACATCGTTTATATGCCATGTACTGGGAGTTGGCAGTTGTGAGGGGGAGGGGGGGTGGCGGTAGGGAAGAAAACAGGAAATGGGGGCGGGGTAGAGATGGGTGTGGTGGTAGGGGGTGGCAAGAGTTCCACGTGCCGCGGGAGAGGCGTTGCAGCGGGGAGGGGCTAGCGTGGCGGATGGTGTCGTTTCGCGACCTGGCTGGCTCCGCTGCATTTCTTCCCCTGCGGATGGATGCATCATTTTGTCCCTTCTTTTTCCACTGCAAAAATGAACCCACACTAATTCCGAGTAGTTTGTCCCCCAAAATCAGGGGGTGCAGCTATTATGATGGAAAAGGGGCTCCTCTCGTTCGCAAACATGCCCAACGGTGTGGCGGCTCAGTCTACGCACGGCGGCCGGCGCTGCGCTTCGCTGGAACGGAACGCGGCCGCTGCTCCGGGGGGGGGGTGGGGCTGCCTGCCTATCAGTCTGTGGGCTAGTTTGTCGTGTCGCATCCCGGCGGAGGGGTACAGGAGAAGTGGCTAGGAAAAAAGGAGGCGTGCTTGCTTGCTTGCTTGCTCGCTTGCTCGCTTGCTCGCTTGCTCGCTTGCTCGCTTGCTCGCTTGCTTGCTTGCTTGCTTGCTTGCTTGCTTGCTTGCTTGCTTGCTTGCTTGCTTGCTTGCTTGCTTGCTCGCTTGCGCTTGGCTCCTGTCGGGGATGGCCCGGTTGAAAAATAAACCGCGAAATGGACAGGAGGGGACGAAAGCAGCATCCCCTCCCCCCCCCCCTTGTGTTATTTATGTATGTGTGTTCAATCTGTGTTTGGGGGTTTTGGGGGCGTATGAATGTGACTTCGTACTATTTTCCGTTGATTTTTCTTCTTCGTTTTTTGTGGTAAGTTTTTTTTTTTATTGTTTCGTACGTGCATTACGTGGGTTTCATGCAGGACGCGGTGCAGAAAGGACGGAGAGGAGAGAGTCCTTTTCTTCCCGAGCGTGCGTGCGTCTCCCTGAGGCTTCTTTAGTATCGGAGTAGTGGTGATGATGGTGGTGGTGGTGGTGGTGGCGGCGGATAGTGGTGGTGGTGGTGGTGGTATAACTGGCTGTTTCGTCGAGCGAAACGACAGCGGGTGGGAGTTGCAGGGAGAGGAGGTGCCGTTGAGTTGGTTGCTGTTCTTGCTGTTCTTGCTGTTCTTGCTGGCGGGCTGGCTGGCTGGCTGGCTGGCTGGCTTGCTTGCTTGCTTGCTTGCTTGCTTGCTTGCTTGCTTGCTTGCTTGCGTGCTCTTGCTCGCTTGCGTGCTCTTGCTTGCTACCGGTAGCTTGCTTGCGTGCTATATAGCTAGCGTGCTCTTGCTTGCTTGCGTGTTGCGTGCTCTTGCTCGCTTGCTGGCTGGCTCGCTGTCTCGCTAGATTGGCTGGCAGTGGCTTGCTCGCTCCGAGAGCGCGGGAAAACAGTGGGATTGGTAGTGGGATCGTCACTATATACGTGCAAGGGTTAATAGAATAGCTCTCGCCGTCTTTTTTGTTTTGTTTTCCTTTTGTTCTGTCAATTCCGACGCGATAAATCGCTGATTTCTCTTTTTAAAAGGCACGTTTGTTTTAATCGTTTTTGGAAGAGCGAGGGCAGAAACCAGACCAGCGCAAAAGGCAATGTGCTCTCGTAGATAACCGCACCCGACTCGGGACAAGAAAAACAAAAATGCTTGGAGGCGCCTAGTCAGATGGATGCATGCATGCATGATTCATGGATGGATGGATGCAAGGATACATGGATGGATGGACCGATCGATGGATGGATGGATGGAAGGAAGGAAGGATGGATGGATGGATGCACGGGTGGGTTGGTGCGTACATGGATGCATGTTTCCACGATGCGGTGTTTTATCGTTTCGTTATTTTTTTATGCTTTTGTTGGCTTTCTGGGCAGCCAGGCCGCTTATGTACCAGGCACGTTTTTTCTGGCAACAAACACGCCACGGTTGTTTTTTTTTTAGCAACAGCTGTCTGTGTGCGCGCTTTCGACCGTGCTCCCTCTCTAGCCGTACTTTTTGCGTCTTGTTTTTTTCATCCATTTCGTGATTTTTCCGCCCATTGAGACGGGGGGGGGGGGGGTGCGGTAGCGGGGGGCGCGGGTTGGCGGGGGTTAGGGCGCGAGGGCGGGTCACTTCGCCCCTCACCGTGTTTTTTTTTTTTTGGTTCATCTCTGAAGCGTTTCGTCAGGTCTGTCTCCCTTGTCTTATCTTGTGGCAAATATCTTGGCGTAGCTTAATAGTGTAGCTTGGTGTTAATAGTCTATTTGATATTATTCGATTGATTCCCGCCCGCTCGAGGAGTCGTGCCGGGTGGGATGGGTGGTTCGTTGTTTTGCTGATGCAGCTGACGTGCAAACGTGGCGCTTGCACGCGAATATTGTTGTAGTATCTCGGCCGGGAGGGGGGGAAGGGGTGATCGTTGTCGTGACATCGTGACAACCGGGTTTCCAAAAAAAGGGCATTTTTTTTTTGCGGGGAACGCTGACTTGCCCGCCGGTGGGGGGGGGCACCCGCGGGGGCGGTGGACCCACGCGCGCGGGGCACCCCCGCGAGGAGAGGGGGGGGGGGCTCGCTTTTTTGTGGAACAGCAGGGGGCGATTGTGCAGGACACATATTACTACTGCTACATGTAATGTGTAAGCTACGGGTTTTGTCTTCGACGAGTTTGGCCTCGTCCGCCTGCTGTTTGGTTCGGTTGCGTTGCTGCGTTGGTGGTATGACTTGGGCCAGGGTGAACCAAGCGTGAGGAGGCGTAGAATAATTGGAAGCGCGGTCGGCGCTGACAATGCCCCCCCCCCTCATACGACTACGGCCATGCATGAAAATGAAGTACACCCCCCCCCCCCCCCCCCCTCCGCCTTTGCCTGAAATAGTACGTATTAGTATCATAGCTACTCGTTTGAGTTTTTTGTTATTTTTATCGTGCTACTATTACAGTAATACTGCTGCTGCTGGCTGTGTTTTTTTTTTTTTTCGCAACTACTTTTGCTTTTTTCAATGTTTGGTGGTCGATGGAAGCGCTTGGGCGGCTGCCAACAGTTTTTTTCTTGTTGTTGTTGTTGGCTGGTCGTAGTAAACGTAGGGCGAGGCGGGCGGGCGGGCGGGTTGACACCTGTTTTTGGCTTCCAAGAGATGTGTATAAGAGACAGGGAGGGAGGGGATTGTTTCACGAGAGAGGAAATAAAGGTTAGTACCCCTCCGCCAGCAGCCACCAAACCAGACAGAAGAGGCAGCAGAAGCAGCAAAAGTAGCAGCAGCAGGCAGCAGCAGCCGCAGCAGCAGGCAGCAGAAGAGTAAGAACATGCGAGTACAAGGAGGATACACCATTGACCAATAATAGGACAACTGTACTTTCGCTAACGTGCGTGAACATTAGCAGCGTACTTCGTACGAAGTATTATATTAGTATGTATGAATGTGCGGTGGCTTGGACTTTTCTGTATGATAGGAACCGTTCTTTTGGGAAGGTCGGGTGGAGAAGATGAGATGGCCGTGACCCGACAATAATATTGTTTTATTTGTGTTCCCCTATCTATGCATCATACTTTGGTGACGGTGCTCTCATCGAAGGCTTGATTGGATTGGTTGTTTGTTGCGATCTCTTTTTTTTTTTAAGAGAGGGAGGAAGGAGGGGAGGGGAGGAGAGGGGGGCGGGGGGGGAAAAGTAGTGTGTTGAAAATATTGCCGTGCTCTCTTTCCTTGTGGTGTAGATTATCTGAACGGTTTTGCCTTCGATGACGAGTTGCTTGGAAAAAGGTACAGTAGTAGCCGTTCGTTTACTTACCGTTCGTTTACTTACGGAAAAACCACCACCACCGGAGCCAGAAGGTACCATTAGCCTTAGTAGTACGGTGGGTGCGGTGCGGCGTGCAGTGCGGTGGGAGTGATGAATCACGATTACGTGCGTTTGACGGGGGGAGTGTTTGCCCGGCGACTGTAGACGGGGTTTGGATGCTGCCGCCGCCGCTGCTGCTGCTGCTGCTGCCGCTGCTGCTGCTGTCATCCGCTCGGTATTGATTGGTGGGGTGGATTGTTTTATTCTATTTTTATGGTTTGTCTCGTTCGTGCGTTTTAATAATCGAAGTAACAACAAAAATGATTGAATACTGAAAGGTGATTTAAGGTTGCGGCAGCGTGCAAACCAGGGGGGAGGTGGACGTCATTGCACTGACTGGGAGAATGGCAACAACAACTGCACCACCACCAGCAGCAGCACAACCGTACCACAGTAGCAAGTACCAGGTATTCCCTTAGAGCGGCTTAGCCCCGAAAAAGGTGTCTACCAGCCCCAATGATAGAAAATTCCATGGTGACTGAACAAGTCGGCGTGCAGTATCACGGGGACCTAGAGTAAACAGGACCTACGGTAGACACTAAAACCTATATATTTACCTATTTTCACTACGTAGCAATATTTGGTCTTATTCCCTAGGCTTACCTCGGGTTATCTATATCGGAAACTCCAAACCTGTCTCTTCTCTGTCTGTGTGTCTGACCCCGGGTCCAAAGAGGCTCCAATCCACGGCAAACTATTTCCTCAAACTTGACGCGCATACCGCGCGCAACGAGAATCGACCACCGATAAACGTACAAGAAGTCTGGGCCAACTTTCGGCTTCAACATATAGCCCTGCGCCTTGAGCTACGTGTCCCACCCGCGCATTTGCGAGCAACAATCGCTTGTGCAAGAGTGGCCGCGAGCAGTATATATGTATTTTGTTTTACAGTCAGAACCGACCCTTATAAATTTGGGCAGACTGGATTGTTGGCAGGGGCACAGCAACGAATTCAAAGCCGCTTCATGCTTGCCTCGTGTCTCGATGGACACACCACGCCTAGCCACGAAAAAGGCAACCGCGTTCCTTCCGCCCCCCCCTCTACTGGCCAGCGCCCTCCCATACCCGCGATGGCTCCGGGCTCGCCCGCGCGGCCGTGCTCTGGGTACACGTACGAACACAACACCGAAAAGGCTCTCGCGAAAAAACTTGTAGGAAGCAAAGAAAGGCTAGAAAGTAGAGAAAGGTCCGGCAAGCAATCGAAGGAGGCGACAGCAACAACAGCAGCAGTCCAGAAAGTAGCAGCACGTACTCGTACGTGCTAGAGCGTACTCGTACGTGCTAGAGCGGACACAAACAAAACGCCGGCATGTATGCGCAGCCCTTGTACGTACAGTAGTAGTGGCCCTTTCTTTTTTCCGGTCGATTTCACGTCTGAGTTTTTTATCTTGAAATTAGTGCAAAAACCGCAAACTCGCGAACTTATGGGCCGATTTCGATTCTGACCGCAGTTCTGGAGATCCATATTTTCACATCTGGGGGACTCTTTAAAAATAAATTTACTTGAGTTTAGTATGGCCAAAAAGTTACTTGATTTTAGTATGGAGGCTTGAAATTAGTGTGGATAGTGTGGATATTTGACTTGATTATAGTGTGGGTGTTATTAGACCCCGGGCGGGAAAGCCCTCCGAATACGCTGGGAACCCCTCCCCTCCCGCGGAAAGCCCGGAAAGTAGAGAGAGGTCTGGCAAGTAATCGAAGGAGGCGGTGTCGAAGTGGGAGGCCTGAGAGGCCAGGGATGGGTCAACCCGGCAATTTGGGAAGAAAGACAAAAGTAAGTACGATGTCTACGAGGTATGTGTGTTTATCACTCGTATCCAAAAGTGTTGACACCTGTTTTTGGCTTCCAAGTGACCAGGTGTACGTACTATCTGTGCCTGAGTTTGGCCGCTTCCTTCCGTACTTCTAAATAAATCAGAAATAAAACAGAAAAATCCATGCCTTCATCCAACCTTAAACATGAACACTTAGGGAACAGCACGGCAACGCGTATCGTTGGCGCTGCATTTGAATTTACTATTGTCCCCCGTAACAGGTACTCGTATGATACCTCACGTAATAATCAATAAACAGGCTGGCTGCTGTGCGTCGCAACTGTTTGTTACATACAGCAAACCGAGTCGCCACCACGAACAGTAGCACCGCACGCAACAACAGCAGCATGTACCAACAACACATACATCCTTGCGCAAGCCAAACCTAAGCAGGGAAGGGGAGTGAGTTTCGAGAGCGACACAATATTTAACCTCCGGACCATGAACAGTCAGTGGCCGCGACGATTTCGTTAGCCACACGTAGTATATAAGGGCGAACAGGGTCTTCAAATTATTATACCCGCGGTTACGTACAGGCCTGGTTCGCATGGTACACGTATCCCGCACCCCGTCCATCATACACGAACGTTTCAAGGAAACACTTAGGGAACAGCACGGCAACGCATATCGTTTTCGTGTAGTATATACAATCATTGCAAATCCCCCGTGAATGTTTTTAGAAAGGGATTTTTTTTAAGGCGAGTGAGCGAAGCGACCGAGGCTTCGAAGAATCCTGTTCCTCATTGATTGGGTCGCGCACGTACTATTTTGTTCGATCATACAAATAATATCTGTTTTCGACCTATAGCTGCCTGTACCACTGCACCGCTCGTGGCTCGTGGTAAGATGTGGTCGCCACAGGAACATACCGAGCACGCGAATAACACACATCGTGAATTCGAGATATATATATATATATATATAAGTAATAATACCTGGTGCATACTTGTTCAAGAAACACAATTCCCCAGTGTGCTGAGATCTCTTCAAAAACAAAAAAGGAAAAGATTATTCGGGATCGGGAACCGACATAATAAGGATAATCTGCAGTTTGTTGTTATAGAGAGAATTCGGCGTTATGGTTCATATTATTTGGCTGAGCAAAACAAAAAAAAGCGGAAATATCGCCGGTCTGTCTGACCCTCGTCATGAAGCATAGCTCAGGACCTACTGTAGTTCGCATGTGTTTGAAGAAAAAGAGGCTCGTAACGATTGACGCTGATGCCGCGAGCGACGGAAATCGACACCAACCAGTACATAAAGCTGACACAAGTAAGTGCAGGCGACTTATTAAATATAGCCCTCAAGACAAAAAAAATAATCGGGTAATAGTTGACAGGTAAATATATACCAGGTACGTATGTACGTACAGTCGGTGCATGCGATGATGTCACTTTTTCCGGAAATGCAAGTAAAGCTATTAATAGTACATATGTATATAGCTGACACAAGTGCAAGCGACATACTAAATATAAGCTCTCAAGTCGCAAAATAATCGGGTAAGTGTTGACAGGTATATACACCAGGATCGGGTAAGTGTTGACAGGTATACACCAGGTACGTATTATACGTACTGTACGTACGTACAGTTCATAACATGATGCCACTATTTCCGGAAATGCAAGGACCGAACCATTTTTGGGTACTATTAATAATATGACTACCGAAGCGAGCCTTCCATTTCTGGACACAAGGTATTACTTACACACCACCAGGTATACGTATACCATCACATATAGGTCCTCGGGTACATTATTTACCAGGAGCAGGAATTAAACTTTTCTTAAATTTGTAATGCCCTGGAGAAAGAAGGATTTTTTTTTCAAGCATGTATGCCAATCGTATATTCAGCCTGCTTCACGAGGTTCGGCATTGTTTGTCAACAACCCGTGTGCAAAATCGCCACTGCCGCCGCCACCAACGCTGTCGTCGATGCGACCACCGTTGCTGCTGACGCTGCCACCAGCACTACTACCACCACCACTGCTGTCGCTGTAAGCTCCGCCACCGCCGCCGCCGCCGCCGCCACCACCGCCACCGTCGCCGGAGGCGAGGTCCACGCTAACCGGCCACTCTAGCCCGGAAACCCCGGCCTCGTAGCGGTCGGCGAAAAGCAGGGCTCTTTCCGCCGCCGTCGCTCGTAAAAACGCCAAGTCGTTGTCTTCCCTCTCCTCGATCTGAGACAAAAAAAAGTGAGCGGGTAGTCATAACAGTTAGCTAGATATAACGAGAGGGAGGATTTAGGGGAGCACCAGAGGGAGAGAGGGGACGGGAGGAGGGAGGAGGAGGGGTGGGGAGGAGGGGGGCGGGAGGAGAAGGGGTGGGGGGTGTACTCATGCCATACATGGCCGTAGTCGTGTGACCATGGGGGGGGGGGGGGGCTATCATGGCACCGGCTGGCCTCTCTCTACAAGCGCGCAGACTCAGTACGTATGTATGTATACGTAATGGCGGGCAGCATATATACATATGAATATAGGTTTTCGTTTTTCTTTTCGCCTTTTGAGCCTCCTCGAGTTGACTTTCGAAGCGTGCCTCCGCCTCCGCCAAGTCCCCCGTCATGAGGCTGATTGCTCCCGCGTGCGCGTGAGCCACCGAAAGCTGCTTCGCCGACTCCGTCGTTGCCTGCCGACAAAAACGCACCGTGCACAAGCACGCCGTGGAAACGGCGAAAGTGCAAGCAAAAAAACAAGGGGGGGCCGTATTCCAGTGAACAAAACAACAGTACAGCACGTAATACCTGGTATGTACCAGACAGACACCAGGGTATATAATAACAAGGACCAACCACCTCACCGTAGTGCGTGTTATTACATTGGGTGAAATGAGCGAATCAGTTGGCAAGGAAGCTTCCCCCCTCAAGCTAACCCTTTTTTTTTTTACACTGCATCCATGTTTGAGGATAAGAAAACTATGCAGAACTAGAGGCTATAGGAATTACTGTAGTACTGTACGTGTTTGCGGTAAAGCATAAGGGTCACTTGCGCCGTATACCTTGCCTGGCCATCCTCGTGACCGCTGTTTCATTAAACCCGCGATCGTGAAGAGAGATGGTTGACCTTTGAACTACAGTACGTACGTACGTACGTACCCTTGCAGACGAACCCTTGGCTGCCTGTAGGCCCAGAGAAAAATGACGTCGGACGCATACTGTTCTGATTGCTCGTTTAAAATATAGGATCGTTCTAATTGGTGAGTGACGAGATAGGGGCCAGTTGAACCTCACGCCTTGCCTAGCCTCGTGATCGCTCCTCCATGAAACGCGTGATCGTGGGGGGACAGGGCTCGCCTTTGAACTGTGTACCCTTAAGGGCGATCCCCTGGCTGCCTGTGGACCCAGAGATTAAGATTTCGGGGCCGTAATCTTCTGATTGGTCGTTTTCTTAAAACGAGCGTCGTGATTGGTGGATAACACGCATCATCCAGGGATTTCCCATCAATCAGGCCATCCCTTTTCAAACATCGATCAAATATAAACTGCGGTGACGTCATCCACAGCAAAACAAAAAACGTCCAGGCACTCGTATGTATCTACAGAAAGTGACATCATGTTGGATGACGTCACGTGCCATCCAGGCATATTCCACGAAGCGTAATGCCCTATTCAATTTGTTGACCAATCACAAGAAGACTACTCACACTGTGGGCACGGAATCCCCCTTTCTCTCTCTATACACTTCTTATGTAGGCCCCCGTTTCGTACATTCTCCAAAGCCTACGATACAACACCATTTTGTTTAATTATTTCATACTATTTCAAGTCATTCATTAGTTTTCACCTTCGAAGGACACGATATACGTATGTATCCCTTGCGGCATTTTCGCCAGGTTTACGAGATGGGGGGGAGAATCCTGCCGTGGCGGCGGTGGTCGAAACCCCCGAGACGTCAGAAATTAAGAACAACTGACGATGGTTGCGAGGAAAAACTTTAAGTGAAGGTTGTGGGTGGATTTTTTCCAACTGTTCATTCATGCCCTCCAGGCGTTGGAACTCCCTTGACTGGCGGTATTTTGCACCCCCATGACCGACGGCGCAATTTCCCATTTTTGTTGTCCTTGACTGACTCTACAATACTACCAGGTACCTGGTACGTTTTAGTGTGCACCGCTCGGACCCACTCCCTTCGACCGATGCTCTTTTTTCGATTGACTATGGCCGTTTCCTGGCCTCTTTTGCTCAGAAGTGAAGGCATAGAAGAAAGAAAAAGACGGTAACGTAGTTCACGGTGCCATCGTATTGTAGCTCTACTACGACAAAAACAAAACAGCGTCGTCTGTAAAACCCGCGGTCTATGTACAGTAAAATAAACTGCTGTTACGGGTGGGCCAATGTAGTAAACATAGTACTCAGAATCTACGATGGACGCCAAAAACCATACATCCCCCCTAATGTGTACACACCATATTTGGCTCTGATTTGTTCAATAGCTCCGCCCTTAATACTCGTACGCAGATTCTGGCCGGTCTTTTTGGACGTGCCAAGACATCGTTTGGCACTGATACACTAGTTTTCGTCCATTTTTAATAAAATTATGTTGAAAAAAATACTCCAGCTGTGAGTACGCCCGATTAAAGGATTGGAACTCAACTTTTTTTACAAGCTGCGTGGTACGTCAGACACGCTCATCGGGCGACGCTTGTTCTAAAATCCCATTTTATACTACGAGTGGTGCTTGTGGGTTGAACCTACGATAGAGTAGTTGGTTACTCAGTTCTGTGTATACCGTGTAGTGGCAAATCGTTCGCGCGTGTTCTTCGTATATCAGTCCGTTGGGATACTGGTAAAAGGTTAACCAATCGCCTACCCAAACTGAGCCTTACAGCATCCCCCCTCCCCTCGAACGGACCGGATTTTAGAGATGGCTCCCGGATTCGAAAATTGGAACCGGTACCAGTACCGCCTTCGGTGGGATTTGACCAGTACCGTCCCGGGTTCCCGCGGTACTGGGTATCCCGGGTACCCGGGTACCCGGGTACCCGGGTTCCCGTACGTGTACCCGGGGTTACATGTGCATTTTGCTCCACTCTTGTGTTTGAGCGGCATGAACGGTCCTCAGGCGGGGTGGTGAGGCGTGGTGAGGCGGAAGGTGGGAGGACAAGCCTTCATGTCGTCTCTCTCAATGAATAAAAATGCGAAAGAACCCGGGTACCCGGGTACCCGGGAACCCGGGTACCCGAGATACCCAGTACCGCGGGTAATACAAATAAAACTGGGACGGTACCGGTACCGACGGTTCCGGGTACCCACCTCCGGGTACCCGGTTCCCACGAATCCGGGAGCCATCTCTATTCCTCTGGTAGCTGGTAGGGGTCTCGTGTGTGTATGGCGTATTGTGTGAAGGTAGGTAGGGTATGCTGTGCATTGTGCGCTGTGCGCTGTCTATCGGGGGCTCCGTGGAGCGTAACTAATATCGGGTACCCGGGTACCCGGGAACCCGGGTACCCGGTATACCCAGTACCGCGGGTAATGAAAATGGAACCGGGACGGTACCGGTACCGACGGTTCCGGGTACCCGCCTCCGGGTACCCGGTTCCCACGAATCCGGGAGCCATCTCTACCGGATTTACGGGCAGACGCGTGTCGCCAATACGCGGTGCCATTTTCTGGGGATCCTGACGTATTTTTCAGATTCTTAAACCATGAGGAAATGTACTCTTCTTTAAAAAAAAAAGCGTTTCTTTTCATGGTGGACGTGATATTTGAACCCACGACCACTGCAACCCATGTCCTGCCGTAGACGCTATTGGTTAAGTTCTTGGTCCGTTGGGCTCGCTCGTAGTGGTAAAAGGTTGCCCGATCACCTTCCCAAACTAAGCCTTAGAACAGTAGTAGAGGGGTGACGCAAGAGGGTTTCCGCCACTGCTCTACCCTCAACCAGGAAAAGCGGCAGAGGGCCTGATCAGTCTGATCGAGCCCTGAGAGCGGAAAGCCCGTATGTATAGTCCATGCGCTCCTGGAGAGGGGCAAGTGGCAGGCCTTGAACTGGCCAAGCCGCCGGGCCGGCTTTGCTCAGGGGGCGGAGCAGACACCAACAACAGAAGAGTCCACAACCCCTTCGTCAAGGCAGCAGGGAGAGGGCACTTGGGCGGTCAGAGAGACGGCTTCGGAATTTTGGTGGAATTTGTTTTAGCCTGATCGGGCTCTTCTTTCCAACCTCTGTATGAACACACGGGGGGTGATAACATAACACACCCCCTCGGCCGATTTTCGAAGCTCGCTTTCTCGATAATGACGGGGGAGAGTATAAACGACTCTTTTTCGATGTTTTTTTTCGGAGCGACGCGTCTGATTTATGAAAAGATAATCGACGAAATATTTCCAAGGCCACCTTTATGGTCGTTGTGTTGTGCTGTGCCCCCCCCCCATGGTTTAAAGAAAATCGGCTCCGACATTCGCCCCAGGAGGTTGTGTTATCTAATCATCTTGGTTACAGTATACGGTACATACCAGGAAGGCGTTTTGTTTTTCGCCGGTATCGTAAGACAGGGGTGCGTGCCATTAGCGGGGTGTCCGCGCGTTTGGCGTGTGGTTGTGCGGCTCCTGAGTATGCCAGGCAGCCTCGCGCGAGAGGGCACAGGCACTGATACCCGGGGCCAGCTGACTGGTTGTTGCTTCGTAAGCTTCAGCTCCGAAGATCTTATTATGATGATGAAATAAATGGCGCTCAAAGCCAGTTAGTGCTGATTTATCGGTCTGGACAGAATGCAGAGGAGGAGGAGGAGGAGGAGGAGGAGGAGGAGGAGGAAGAAGAGGAGAGAATAGGAGTGCGAGTGTGCGCGGAGCAGCGCTTGCTTGTCTCGAATGAAACAAAACAGAACACGAATACCCTGGATCAACAAAAAAAAAAGCAAGCCCGAAGACCCCGGGACCCTCGATCGTCAGTTTGTCGATCGTTTGGTGTTCTCCCCGAAATTTTCTGTTCTGAACCTATATACGACCAACCGACATTTGATTATGCCGCATATCTACTCAATCGGTACTGGACATACCGCGCTGCTTGTACTGCCGTAGCTCGTTGTGTTCCTGTGCTCTCTAGAGGCGGCTACAGTATGTTATCGGTCAGCGACTCGGCACAGACGACAGGCTACTGCTGGGTAGCACGGCAGCGCACTACAGATATACTGCTGTTGATAGTGCAATGAAGTACGTAGTGCCAATATTTATACCTGGTATACATTACGTGCCTCTAGTATGCGGTTTTCGAGCGGTTGTTGTGGAACAAAACAGGATGCAAGCTACAACTCCCAAAAGGGTCAAACTACGTACGGTCTCTCCCAGGCATCGTGGGGGTACACGTCGGCGCTACGTAAAGATCTCCTGCGGCGGTCCAAAGTGGAGAGGTGGCGGTGGCTGCTTTCCCGCAAAGCGCAAACATACACGACACCCACCCGCCGTGTCGCTTCTCTCCAGCGCCAGGTCCTCTCGTATTACAACTGGACGCGTGCTGCGATAGAGGTATATATGTTGGTTTGGAGTCTTCAGTATGACAGTTACGAGTCAGTTTGGTGTCGGTTCGGGCTATTAACCTTTTATAGGTTACACCGCATTTTTGTCTTTTGGGCCTGGGCATGAAAGCACCTGGACTCCTGAGGGCACTCCTCGTTGCCCCTACCCTGTGGGACGACTAATAATACAATGACTTGAAGCCAACACGCCACACGAGTACGAACACTCTAGAGTCTCGGCGAGCCTCATGGGGGCTAGGTGGGTGACCTTCGAGCTCAAGTATTAGATCAGGGCCTTGCTTTCGCGAGCTGAGAAAGTGCAGCGGAGGAATGATGCTCACGATTTCGAAGCAACCAAGAATGCGAAGCGCAGGAGGAGTCCGGTGGGAAGCAACAGCTAACCATCGCTGTGGTGCAGCAGGGAGGGATGCTATACCACCATCGTCGGAACCGTCCGATGGTGACTACGGGAACCGGGAGGGGAATCCCGTAGGTGAGGGGTCTTTCGACACGCACGGCTGTCCGGGTTACCGGCGTTTTTGGAGACTTTGATGGCTTTCTCCATGCTTGTACAGCAGCAGCGTTGTATGTATACTTCGGTATGGCACTTGGGAGAATGTGCTGACGCTGGGCAAGGAGACCGTGTGTGAATGGTGGATTATCCCGCAGTCGATGTCGTGGAGTCGACGTCGTCAACTACTGCTGCTGTATGTGTGTACAGCAGTACGTAAAGCCCTACGGTGGAGCAGCTGTAGGCAAGGTGTAGCAGCAGTTTACGTCCTACGTATGGTGGGAGTATAACCTTACGTACCCCTGCTGTGTGGAGGGGGGACGGACGTACAGCAGCAGCTAAAAAGCCCTGCGGCGTACCAGTCGTAGGCACCCCCTTCGTGTGTGGCGAGAGGGGGATTTCAAAGTCGTGCGACATGTTTATGCCGTACGCGCTCCACTTCAGAGGTTGGTTGTGGAGGAAGCAGGTGTGGTGGTAATCGGAAACGAGGGGAACCATGTCTGCAGATACCGCGAAAAGTCGCACGGCCGCCAGCCGTGTGCACTCTACCTGGGGGGTTGTTTGGTGGGGCAAAGTCGCGCCGCATAATAGCCGCGTGCATTCTGCTGCTGGAAAATCAGCGGTGGCAGGAACCGGACGTGGGGTAATCGTGGGCTGTCTGCAGCAGTACCAATATAACGATGGGGTTTCGTCCGGGTGGCAATAAGTCGAGCGGCATGGCCGCACGCACTCCATGATAAGCAGCAGCAACAGCAGCAGCGGGGGGAGTCACGGAGAGAGCAGATCTGGGTGTTTCGTCAGCCGGAGCTTCATGAAGGGTCCGGCAACATCGCGGGGCGTGAGGGACAGGTCTGGTCATTGTGGTGGGATTTTCGTAGATATGATTTGTTTTTACGATGAATACACCAGTCGATCGAAAATTATTTTTGGTCGATGAATGGGTATACGTAGCCTGTTTCTCCTGGTAGTTTTGAACTGTATTTTATTGTTCAAATCAAACAGTCTTGTAAATCCGAAAAACTTGTAGTGTTTTTCTGGTATAGACAGGACCAGAAGGGGACTGGTAGAACTGAAATGTATATGTTTAACAGTTTGGAGAAATATGGGTATGTTTTGTTCACGGCCAAGGGTGGAGAAGCCGTGGATGGTAGATTTTGTATCGTCTAAGATTCATTTTGGATGGTGTACGTAACCGTTTTTCGCCTTGTAGTTTTGTAATGTAGTTTCATCTTCAAATCAAACAGTCTTTGTAAATCCGAAAAACTTGTAGTGTTTTTCTGGTATAGACAGGACCAGAAGGGGACTGGTGGAACTGAAACCTACATTTTGAACGGTTAGGAGAAATAAGGGTACGTACGTATGTGCACCTTGAGAGGTGTATTACTGGTATGTGGTATTGGTGGTGACTACTGATTTTATTGAATTTTGCGGGTATCTTTTGTTTTTGGGCTGTCTATTACTGATTGCAAAATGAAAGAGGGTAAGCTTATTCATGATTGATTAGTTGTTCTACCAATGATAGCAGTATCATTTTGCGGACAGTTGTTTGCAAGGGAGAATGGTACGTAAAGTGTCGTTTGCGATTCGGGTTGGATTTCTGAATGATGGGAAAATTGTCGTTCGTTCCGGGTAGAGTCGTAGATGGTACGAGTACGTATTATAGGAGAGATATTGATTGGGTCCGATCCCGATTGAACCCCCAAAACCCCCTTTGATACCAGAACGGTGTTTTGATGTAGACAAGCTGTCTTGCAATTCCAGCTCGCCATGTGTGGCGTTCCCCGAGGGGTATAGCGGTTGGTATGGACAGTTTGTAAAGTCAAGTTTTACGGTTTAAGGGGGGGGCGAGGGTAAGTACGCCTTGACGGGTGTATTTGTGTTGTACAGTATGAGTGATTACACTGACTTTTTGGTTCGGCTGGCATCTCTTTGTGGCTTCATATTGAGAGACTAGATTCAGAGTCACGACTACAGTAGTCATTCAACTACCAACATTGTTTTTCCGAACTTGATGGGTGGTTGCAATCTTGTCTGGAAATTCAAAGGGGGATATGCTGAGGATTTGGTTTGATGCACAAGTAAGTTTTGTTTTTGCAGTTGTCATTGCAATGAAACGTGGTGGCTTGTGGATGGTCAGATAATTCTTCTGTAGCTGGGAGGGATAAGGCTACTTTTAGCGTTGGGTGAATCCTATGTTGCGGAGAAGAATATTTGCTATATCGCTTTACCGTTATGATTGGTGAATCTATTACGGTAGTAGGGGACAAAAGGGGTTTTTGTCCGGGGAACCTCGCGATCTCTGGCATTATATGTTTCGCCTTAGTTTTTACTTCTTATGCGCAGCTGCTGTTGTAGTCTCTTTTTGTGATTGCAATAGTGTGTGAGTGGGAGTGTGGAAGAGGTTTTCGCTCATGAGGATGAGTTTCCTCTTGCCATTTTTGTTTTAGGTGATGGAGTTGAGTCGGTTATTGTTGGTTCGTCACTGTCGCCACTGTCTTGTGAAGAATCCGGGAGGGTGTTGGTTTGGAGTCTTCAGTATGACAGTTACGAGTCAGTTTGGTGTCGGTTCGGGCTATTAACCTTTTATAGGTTACACCGCATTTTTGTCTTTTGGGCCTGGGCATGAAAGCACCTGGACTCCTGAGGGCACTCCTCGTTGCCCCTACCCTGTGGGACGACTAATAATACAATGACTTGAAGCCAACACGCCACACGAGTACGAACAATATATAGATAGCAATTTTTGGCTGAAGCATTTTCTGACCGACTATCATACCGTATAACACGGAAGATAACACACCCCCTCGGACGATTTTTCCAAGCTCATTTTCTCGACAACCGAGAGAGTGCGAATGCCGAGCGGTGCGTCCATGGACAGATCTCGACGAGATCTTTCCGAAACGACCGTTTTCGTTGTGGGTGCCCCCCTGGTTGTGGAGAAAATCGACAAGGAAAATCGTCCGAGGGGGTGTGTTATCTTCCGTGTTATACGGTATTGGCATGCTCCTTAACCCACAATCGTGGGAATCTCTTTTTTTTTTTTTCTTTTTTTTTGTATTTTAGTCCATGGTATTTATTGTTCATCGAAATATGTACGCAGCGTTTTTCATTTTCCCTCTAAAATCAGTTTTTTTACTTGCTATTAGTATAGAGCTACTCAAGTGAGGCGTCTCAGAAAAAAAAAACATGGCGTCTCTGCCGTAGCATGCGTCACTGTGAACTCGAGAGCTATTATTGATACACAGATATATGTGTATATTGTATACATATTGTTGAGATATATATACATATATTGTTGCCAAGACGGGGGGGGGCATAGCTGCGGTTGCTCTCGCGCGGATCGCTGTACTCGATACGCAGACAGACAGCTGCAGGATTAATATCCAGTTCTATTTTCAAGCAGTTTGTCTTCAAAATCGGGAGAGGTACGTACGCAGAGAGTTATTTATAAAAAGGGATAGAACCCCTCCCCCGCAACATATTCATAGCAGCACTTTCTTGAACAAAAAAATAAAACAAAACAAACAAACAAACACACAAACAAACCTACCTGGGCAGCGTATGCCAGCTGCTTCTTCGCGAGCTGTCCGGCCTCCGCCCAGCCTGCGGCCGACGCCTTGGCGGCCGCTCGGGCGGCGGCGACGGCGGCGAGCGCCCCGGTCGCGCTTTTCCTCGCCTTGCCCGCCTTCGCCCAACCCCCCGCTCGCACGGTGGAGACGCTCGTGCAGCAGCCGGCGCCCAGCCCGAGTCCCCCTCTCTCCATGAGCCCTTGGCTGGAGAGCACGCCGAGTTGAAGCTGTTTCATTACAAAGAGATAACGAAAAAACAGATACATATATACGCGTACACAAGGTTTGAAGGTGAAACGCTGTTTTGTTTTGGCCGGGGGGGGAGGGGGGGGTGTACTCGATGTTCATGCATGGCCGTAGCCGTATGACCATAGACCCTCGCATCCCTACAATGCCGGGACGGGAGCATGTCGGGTTTTCACCGACCAGGCAGACATTGCTAGCTAGCACCAAGCGCGAAGCGCCGTGAGGTGTTCGGCGAGCCTAGCCTCCAGCACCCCAAGCGCCGAAGCGCCGTGAGCGTGTTACGGCGAAGTCGAGGGTGGTGGGGGGGTTTGGGCGGCACCCGGGGATTGTACTAATTTTGTTGCCTTACCTTTTACGTAGTCATCTGACCGTTGGCCACGGATCCTTTCGAGCCGAGGGGCCCGGTGTGAGCGGAGTGTGTGCGTGGTTTTATTTCGTTGCGTTCGACCCTCGCAAGCATTTTGGCTTTTCGCAGGCTTGCATTGAGATGTTTCTGATTTTCGCGAGGTTTGAAACGTCTCCCGACGGGGGCAGGAACAGCGGCAGCAACAAACAGCCATCACTACGCCCGCATACGGCAAAATAAACTGTCAACCCCGACAAACAAAACAATAACACGATGGGGGACACAGTGCACGTGCGTATCGTATACACAGCCCTGACACCTTCCCCGAACGTTGCCTACTCTATGAGACGGACCGGAGATTGCCAGTGCGTTGTTGGCAGGCCAATCCTGTGCAGTCTCACCCATTAGGTTCAGGTGAGCTACCGAATCCCTAAACTAACGTGCTCTCAATGACCTGCCCAGAAGCGGCAGCGCAACTCAGATCTTTGCGGTGATGTGAAGCCAAGTATCCAGCACTCGGATGCATCAGCGGCGGACCGTCTACTACTGCCCTATTAGGAGTCGCGAGACCGTGTTGGCCGTGCCGTCACTAAGCTTAGTGGAAGTTAGGGACGCTCTCTAGCCTAAAAGCATTAGTAAAGTGAACCCAAAGTAGAACTGCATCGTGACGTTCTCAGCTTTTAGCGGAAGCCATCACCAGCTGCCGCCTCATCAGCATTACAGCACCATTAGCCGCGGCTCACTTGTTCTCTAGGTATTGTTAACAAGCATGTTAATCTACTACCCTCTAACAGTCTCATTCTACTCCAGCGGCATTCGATGAGCCGTAGCATAACAATGGACGATTCCAAAACCCACTCCATCGCCTGCCCATGCTTCGGCACTGCATCTACCTTCCTCGGCGCTTGGCCAAATTTCTCGTTCATCGTTTGTCGTGATCACCTTACCTGTGGCCTGCGAACTGCCTTGGCCGTTCTCCAGCGCTTTCGCGCTTCTCCTGGCTACTTCCCCTGGTTTCTAATCCGGTTACAGCTCGGCATTTTGTTTACTTGGCAAAAAGCAGTAGGAAATCAGGCGGCCCGCTCTCTTCAGGAGTACGTCACCTATCTAAGGCGGATAGATCTGCAAAGCTAAGTCGATCTGGCTGTTCAATGTATACTGCCGTCCACCCTTCTTTATTTTTTTTTCGGTTGCCTTGAACCATTGGAATTCAGACTGCGAACCCTCACTCTCGAGTATCAATATTCGCCACGGAAAATTTCCTTCACTGGGTGCACTTTCTCAACCCTCATCGCTCGGCCACAATGATTGTCCAATCATTTCTCTTCACGGCATATTACTGGGCTGCGCGATAACCGAAGAACTCTATTTTCGGGGCTTATCTGCCTGCCTCGTATGCGAAGGGAGTTCGGCAAAGTCCTGGCCCCTGTCGGTGCATAAGCCCTCTCTCTTCTTCTTTGCGCTATTACCATCTGGATAGTCCTAATCGGCTGGTGCCTGTGCGTCACTCCTAGGACCTGTTGACTGCATCCTAATGTACAAGAAAAATTGGGCAGTAATAAATGGGCCATCTTCGTCCTCGCCCCCGGCGAGGGCGAGAATCGGTCCAATCACCAGCGCAGCGCCGTTTGGTGTGTTCCTCCGACGCCCGCGAGATATATGCTGTTCCTTGGCTTGGCCGACTGCTCCTTCAGGCGCACGAGTAACCAGTGCGAAATTTCACTGCGAAAATTACCCATCAACACCCAGCTACCGCCAATGCCATCTGGCATTATATAGTGCTAGTTCAAATACGGCCGCTCGTATATAGGATGGCTGCAACAAGCGTCGCCGGCTGTTGACACCCTCGCATGCATGACACGGATTAGACCTAGACACTGCTATGAGACCGTGACAACCGGCCTCCTATCGGGCTCAGCGTCGCGGCAGCCGGAAACCCACATGCCAAACAACACAAGAGTATACGAAATCTCCTCCATCCATCTCTCAGCCCCCCCCCAACCGCCTGTCGCGTCCCGCGTATCTTGTAGCGGATGCGAGGTCTATGGTCATACGACTACGCGCCCATGCACGACCATGAGTACACCCCCCCACCCCCCTCTCCGATTATCTCCCTCCTTACCCGACCCCCCCCCCCTAAACTCCCCCCCGTGAAAATGAATTACACCTCTCCCTGACCTCACCCCCTCCAGCAGGTGTGGCTAATCACAAGGCACTCCCCAACTAGATATTGCTACCACCGTCCCGCTCCCACGCCTAACACAACGCACCGTGCGCATTTGCTCTTCGCTCTCGCTGCCCGCGAATGAGCTCTCGCCAAGGGCTTCCGAGATCGGACCCGACGAGGGACAGATATTGGCGGTCGCTGGCTCTTTCACCGTCGAAGAACGCCTGCGGCGCTCGAACATATTTCCGAGGCCCTTCTCCGCGCGTTTGATCGCCAAGGCCTGTGGAGTTATGGGCAAACGGGCCGGGAAAACGTGGGGGTTTTGATATGAACACGCGGTAATTGCGCCTGCGTTTTGTATCGGTGGTTGGCCGGCGTGGAGCGCACGCAGGGGGGGGGGGGGCGTACTCATTTGTTGCTTACCTCAGCCATTTGACCATTATTCAATCACCCCCCTTTCGAGACCGAGCACCGTTCCTACTCCTAATAGAGACACCTTCAACAGTTGGGCGCTCACTACGCTGTTTCCATATATTACACAGAAAAGTTTTGCTAATGAATATCCCCCCTTCCTGCTTCGCCGCGTGTGGCCACCATCTATATACTCTAAAATAGCGGTAGTTTTCTCGCTACTATCTAGTGTACCAAACCTCTCCATGTCACATTCGTCTATGTTACTCATCCCCCCCTCCTTTAACACATCCCCTTTCTCCTTACGCATTTCACATTATCCCACTATGTGAATTCTACTCTCTGGTTCTTCGCCACAAGGGCACATCTGTGCGTTTACTTTCTCCTCCTCCCTGCTACTGGTATACCTCCTCACCCTTTCTGGCAAATCCAGGTCCTCTACACCGAAATGGCAGTTTCAGCCTTTTCGCGAAGCCCATGGTGACTATTCAAGAGTGCAAAAACGTTTCAATCCCTACCCCTTCTCGAAACCCCCCCCGTGAATCTCTTAGTGTCTCTCCCCTTGCACTTTATTCCTTAGCGCTACGTAGCCTTCCCCTCCTTTCTATCCTTCATTTTACGTCTGTGCTAGGGGGGGGGGGCGTGCACTCATGCCGTGCATGGCCGTAGTCGTATGACATTAGATCCTAGTATCCCTACGGGTACAGTGCCGCGACGGAGAACACTGAGCTTCCACCAACCAACCAGGCAGGCATTGCTTGCACCAAGCGCGAAGCGCCGTGAGCTGTTGGGTGAGTCGCCATGAAGGGTGAGCTGCATCCTACTGAGAACCGCTTGTGAGCCGGATTTTCTTGCATATGAACGACGGCCTCCAATTAATTGATTTGGTTTATGGTGTGGCGACTTCCGGGGGGGGGGGGGGGGGCCGTGTGTACTTCATGTACGATGCCGCACGCACGTGTCGTCGGGGGGGTGTACTCATGTTGTGCACGGCCGTAGTCATATGACCATAGACCCTCGCATCCCTACAATGCCGGGACGGAGCGCGTTGGGTTTTCACCAACCAGGCAGACATTGCTTGCACCAAGCGCGAAACGCCGTGAGGTATTGGGCGAGTCGCATGGAGGGTGAGCTGCATCCTGCTAAGAACCGCCTCTGAGGCGGACTTGCATATGGATGACAGCTTCAATGAGTTAATTTAATTTCTGGTGTGGCCACTTCCGGAGACAGCAATGGGAGCACTATGTGGCGACTTCCGGGGGGGGGGGGTTAGAAGGGGAGACCTTCGACAATAGCCTACTGAGGAGGCTATTGAAGTACCTTTTCCCTTTTAATGCTGACTAAGTGGGCTACTGTCCCTAATCAGTCAGCGCTGACTGAGTAGGCTACGTATTGTAGTAGTGTTTCCCTTTTATCGCTTTCTAAGTAGGCTACTGTACAGGAAACCTACTGCCTAGTCAGTCAGCGCTGACTGAGTAGGCTATTGTAGTAGCTTTCCCCTTTGAATGCTGAATAAGTAGGCTACTGTAGTTGGTAACCTACTGCCTAATCAGTCGGCGCTGACTGAGTACGTTATTGTAGTAGCTTTTCCCTTTAAATGCTGACTAAGTGGGCTACTGACTGTAGTTGGTAACCTGCTACCTAATCAGTCAGCGCTGACTGGCTACGGTACGGTATTGTGGTAGCTTTTCCCTTTAAACGCTGACCAAGTGGGCAAATGCAGTTGGTAATCTACTGTTTAACCAGTCAGCGCTGACTGAGTAGGCTATTGTAGTAGTTTTTCCCTTCTAGCCAACGAATGGTAACGCGGGAGTTTGATTATCGGACTAGCCTATCTATCTCGTCAGCGCTGGCAGGGGAGTCAAAGGATATTAAAAGGTCTACCGCTATTTATCCGTCCTTGGTTGATCATATTCATAGGATGGAATCGCCCCCCGTTGGCCCTCGTCGGTGTCCCCTATGTACACTGCGTATGGCTGTCACAGCCTATTGTGTAAATACCACCGACACAGTAAATGCTCCCGACGAAAAACGCGCAGAATAGCGTGCAGAGAGCGGCTGGAAAATATTTTCCCTTGAAGGTCTGTCCGGTCGGCGACTCGTTTGTGCTGAAGGGCACGTTGGCTGGTGTATATGCATATATCGTGTTCATGATTCCTTCCACAAGTGCTGTCCGGTTAGCAGGTTTAGAGCAGGTCTGTGCAGTCACACTCCCGTGGCCACAGCTGAAGGACACTTGGGCGGCTCTAAGAGGTAGAAAATGTTTAGTGTGTTCTGTACAAGTGCTGCTGCTCGAAAACCTCGTTTAGGGCAGGGCTCATTCTGCAGTCACCACCACCACCACCACCACCACCACCACCACCGCCACCACTAGCGCTGCCGGCGCCGGCGCCGCCATCACCACCGCCGCCGCTACCGCTGTCGCCGTACAATACTTTTGTTCACTCACCCCATTGGTATCTCCTCGTCCGGCAAGCGACCAGGCGAGCCCCTCAAGAACGGCGTTACACGTTTTTTGCACCGGGTGGGCTCCCGACCCTCCCCCCGCCCTCCCCCCGGCCGCAATAATTTTCGCCGCCTTCTCCGCCGTAGTCTCCGCCTGGCTTGATCGTCCCCGCGGCGCGTGCCTTGGCACGTTCCCACCTCCCTCCCCGCCCCCCAAGCTTCCCACTTCTTGAGCTCCCGACTCCTCGGACGTCGCCGATGCTCTGTCCGTAGTACTGGCTGAATCGCCGATAGAGGGAGCGGCGGAAAGAGGAGATGACGCGGCATCGTCCGGTCTTGTTTCGGTCCGTTCGTCCCCTGCAGGGGCCGTTCGCTCGCCGTTGAACCTCTGTGCCCCTTCGGCGATGGCGCAGAGTCCTCTTGAGTTGGCCACCTCCATCGCGAGCGCGCCCCACTTTGATCGCTCGCTTGTGTCCACGCCCAGAACTTCACAGCATCGTCGTCGTCGTCGTTGTCGTCGTCGTTTGACCACAAACAAAAATGGGAAAAGAGCCAAATTGCGGGATGGTGTTGATTGAGTTGGTAATTTCTCCCAAGTCGTGTGAATGTGTCGCAAGATGGGGGTGAGTCCTCGTCGATTAAGGTCAGACCACCAAATGAGCGAGTGGTGGGAACACTATTCAATAGTACGTTCTGAAATCAAAAGCGTCAAAAAGCGCGAGTGAGAAGGTCGTGTTGTCAAATTTTGAGACAAAACTGAAAATGGGTAAAAGGGCGGTACATACCACCCCTTCCTCCTCAACAAACGCGAACCGTTAGCGGCAGTTAAACACGCGGGACCTCGATAAATCAGGCGAGATACCCCGCGCGCGTCGAGAAAACGCGGAGATTAAGGAATGAGCGCCACGCTTTGCACCCTCCTGCTAAGCAACTGTCTGTATATTTCCACAGCACCAGGTGCGTGTGTCACACAGGATGTATACGGTACTGCTACACCAGAAGTGCCACACGCACATCGCACATGCTTATTAGAATGGAACTGCTGAGGTGCCTTTATTGTTGATGTAAGTCTACCGGCGAAAAAAAGGAACCGACCCCCCGGTGCATCTCCATTGAATTTTCTTGCACGCCCCAACAGTAACTCGAGTTGTTCGCTATCAATAGAAGGACACCTACAACACAGTATGTAGCTGCTGGGATACTGCAGTTATCGTCCCACCGAACAAAATATAACCTTTGCTTCGATCTTTTTCGTCAGCAACGTTTTTTTTTCTAAACGCTGACGAGATTTTGGGTGCTTCGTGCCCCAAAGCAAGCAGACCGATCAATGATACTTTTTTTTTTTCAATCGAAGGAACTGCCTGCCGGGCTACTTGAGTCGGGCCCCCCGTGACTCAAGTGACCCAACAAGTACTGCAGCTCCTCCCAACAAACGCGAGTCTATGGCAAAAAACAACAAATCCAAACGAAATTCGATTTACAGCACCTCCATTCCAAAAGCTGTTGCCTTCCCCAGCCGCTGCCGGAGCCCATACTGACAGAACAACAATAATACCAGGCACGGATTATACAACAGCGTGTGTGCTGATGGGTACCTGCGGTGCCCTCCCTATCGACAACGGCTGCTGCGTCCTCGAGAAGGGATCGAGCAGCGGCGAGCTCCCCGGCCTGGCGCCTCGACTCGCCGGCATGAAACATGCACCGGGCTAGGGCCAGCGGCGGCTCCCCTCCTAGCTGGTCCCTCGCGGTCGCGAGCGCCCGGTCGAACGGCGCCATCGCCCGCCCCGGCTTTCCGCTCCGAAGGATGCTGGATCATTCATTTCATGTACCGGCCGGTTGCGACATCGAAGTCCCCCAAGGTCAAGGCCGTGTGCACATGCATTTGTTATTGTATGCGCGGGCAGTAAAAGGATGGCACCATTGTCATATGATCATGTATCGCGTTTTTCTAAAAGCTCGCGAGGTTAGGACTTGGGTTATGGTCGGGGGGGGGGGGTTCGCATGTATGTAGGTTTGTAGTTTTTTTTCACGAGCAATGAATGGCAGAAAAAAAAAAACAACGGGACGCTCGTATATATGATGCTGTCGTTCACCCGAACCATCAGCAACACGAGTATTTATATAGAATACCATGACATATAGTACATGGCGCGCGGGGGGGGGGGGGGGGGGGTACTCATGTTGTCCACGGCCGTAGTCGTATGGCCAGAGACCCTCGCATCACTACAATGCCGGGACGGAGGGGGGGGGTAACCACAGCAGTATTATAATATTACTTCGTATATACTGTACCAGGTATGAATACTGCACTTTTTCTTGGCCAATGGATGATGCGCCAAACCCAAACCTCACGGCGGCGTGATAGAGGTACGTGAAAGTTTAATGGATCCGACAGTTGGACAATTTTACAATATCCAAAGTTTCTCGTTGGATCTATACCGTACGATATATACAATTCCCACCTGATGCCGAAGTTGGTATTCATAGCCATGGCGAGAGCAGGCTCTGGGGGGGAGACACCGCCATCGGCAACGAGTCTCGCTGCCGCCTCGTGCTCATTACAGGCTGCCAGGAAATTCCCCGCCATTTGGTAGCTGGTGGCTCTGCGGGGTTGATTGACGATAGCAGAAGGGGGACTTGTGGTGGCATCATAAGAAGGGAAATGGATGGTGGCGTAATAATTGATGTCAACAGCAGCGTTACCGTAGTGCTTGACAACAGCGCCGGAAGGGAAGGAGGAGAGTCTCTCACAAATCTCTTCGTATGTATGGAGAAACAGCAGGCCCTGTAAAGTATGAAATTCAGCTGTGGACAGACAGGTAGGTAGGTGAGATCCCCATGTTTTAATGTATGATACTTGCTGGACGACCAGTAGGACGTAGCATACCCTTGCGCTCCCGAATCGGTGAACCGCGTTGAGCTCTCTTCTATACGGTTCCGAGACGGTTCACATGAATGGGACCACGAAGGCGACCTCGTGGCCGCATGATCCTGTGTAATACCTGGTACGAGACAAGGACAATTAAGGTTCTTCTGGATGATGTCATTGTCTGCTCGGTCACCACGCCACCACACAACGTATTTTTTTTCCCTTTTTTCCTTGTTGTAGTTGTTTTTCTTTCTCCTTTCTCTCTTTCTCTTTTTCCTTTTTTTCCTTTTTCCTTTGGATTGATCTCATTTTCTCTTGGTTGAGGTGTACGATGTGCCACAGCAGTTATGATGTACCTCTGGCACATCGTACTGCGTTGTACTTTTTATTTTGTGTATTATTTTTGCCTGAGGTATTCTTCCATTCCAGAGGGTTTGTTTTTTTTAAGCTTGTCCTGTGACCACGGGCTATCTTTTTTCGCGATCAGTTACTGTAACAACAACAACAACGGGCAGGGGAGATAGATTTGTTCACACACCTATTATTAATAACGCAATGTGCCACCAGGAACATCTCTGTATGGATGTATGGATCATCACCATACTACAATGACATTCAAGATTTTCCTGAATATATGTTGCTTTCTTACATCGGTGCGTGCAGCGCATTGCTGTGCTCGACTATACCACATCGGGCACGGGTTTTTTTGCCTGTTTCACGCACCTAACACAATGTGCCACCATAACCATCTCTGGATCATGCTCAGCTTCTGCCTTGACGAAAGCACGCCGCGAGAAATTCGCGGCAGTCGCGGGATCTCCGAGCCTAATCTCGCTGATTGCACGGTTCAACATGACGCACAGCGCAAGTTGGGCATCGCCGGTTTCTTCCGCTAGCTGCTGGGCGCGTTTGAAGCTGGACACGGCCACGGTAAAGTCGCCGGCTGCGCCGCTGCACGACCCCTTGAGGCACCACGTTCGAGCCACGAGAGAGGGTTCGTTGTACCCGGTCCATGCGTCAAGAGCTTGGTCGAGATGCTCCTGAAGGCAGGGGTCACAAATGCGCACAACAAGCAAGCAGTCCCGATACTGTAAAAGTAGGGTCTACATCATGAGCGTACTCGACATAAGACTTCGTACTGCTGTTGTACCGTACATGTATGTGCTGTATGACTGGATGACAGCAGCAGACTTTCAAGTTCGAGAAGGGTTTTTCGAGCACGAGTACAGGCGTACCTGTGGACTGTACGTGCCCGCATGATAACATGATGCCAGTCGCGGATCGTCACACGAAGAGCGCAAAGGCACCTATTGCGTCCGCCATCGACGACTCGACTCATACTTGACTACGCACGGTTTTAGCCTACGCGTACGACTGTCTTGCGACCTGTTCCGTCAACTTGCTGCTAACTGTACTCGTACGTCAAACCTCCTATTAAATACGCTAAAACCTGCGCTTTGTCGAAGGCGTCGCGAGACAGGAGGGCCGTCGCCCAGTTCTCATGCAGCACACCGATCTCTCGCCCGCTCTTCCCTCGGACGGCCACCTCCCAGGCCATAGCCGAGAGCTTATCATCACGCTCCTCCGATTCTTGGCCGCCATGCACCTCCATACTGTCTGCCAGTATTGTATTTTATTGCCACGCACACAAACACGTGATGACCGGAGATCAAACTCCCGCGCTCATCACGCCGTCGATACTTTAGCTCACGTCCCAGCCTGCATCCACTGCCAGCACTGCCTCAAGTCCCAGTGTGCATTGCGTGCAACTGCGCGCACTGCCTGTGCACTGCTGACTTTGGTTGAGGTCTGTCCAAAGCGAACGGACGGAGGCGTCGCAGTCGCAAGGTCGCAAGTCGCAAGTCGGCCAAATTTCGAAAAAGCAAAAATGTGACGGTTACATCAAGAGTCTTGCCGAGAGCGTAATTTTTTCGACCAATCAGCGGCCTTGAAAGTATACATTTTTTTAGCGGCGGCGGGCGCTCCTCTCCTGCTGCCATTTGATTTGTCTACGATCAAGAACGTGGAAAAAGCAGCAGAAAGCGGAACACTCTCCATTCCACTCCCCCTCCCCTATCTACCCCATCACCTCGCCTGTCTCCTCTCTCCCTCTCTCACCACCCCCACCACCCCCACGTTCATCCTCAGGGCATCCCAACAGGTGAGAACACACGTAGAGAGGGGCGCACGGGGTAGAGGCGTCGTGGTGCGATACCGCGCCATCGAGGGTTGGGCGGGAGGCGACTGACGGTCTATTGTTGTCTTGACTCCAGAAAACTGGTGTAGTACTCTGCTGCTGCTGTACCAGGTATATCATAGGTGAACGGGCGTTCGTTTGTGTGCGAGAGAGGTGTGATGACGACGCTTGCTATCCTGTGGACTGAAGAAAGTTGATGCGAGCCTGCGCGACATGAAGCCACAGGGCCCGCTCCGAAAGTGCAGAGGATCTTGGGTCCGTCGTGGCGATGGTGCGGTGCCGCTCGAGCTCCGATTGTCCGCATCTCGGTTGCCCTCTCTCGCCTGTTCTCTTGGCTGTCAAGCCGGCAGCGGCGGCGGCAGTGGTGGTGTGGGCGTGGCTTCGCGATCGTGTTGTTTTTTTAGTATGGTCCCTCTATTTTTTCATGGTTTTTTATATACATAAAAAGTCTGCTGAAAATATATGTCGAACACACACAGCGACACGCCCAGCTTCGCAGAGCCATCGGAAGGCACCACGTGCCCCACCTCGCGGTGACAAATTTTCAGTTGCCCGGGCTGGGCCCGGATGCGTGCAGGTCGCGACTCGTCGGCGCACGCCGCGCACTGGCCGCCAACAATATCCCGCGCCGCTTTCTACTGCTCGCGAGAAAGCTCGGCTGCGAAGGCTGCAGGTTGTATATGATACCTGGTACACGAGTACCACGAAAAACGCAGCAGCGGTCGGTCGCAGCGGCAGTGAGAGCAGTGGATTGTTTCCAGTCTCTTTTTGCACTTGATTGTAATATTGTACTGGTATTTTGTACTGGTTGTACACACTGCAGCAGTACGAGTGAAAGTACTGGTAGCAATTATTTTGCTTTGTACGCAGACTACTATTAATATATAGGTGTCAGTGTCAGACAGACATTGAAGCATTCAGTACTTCAAAGCAACGCAGGCAGGCTATACCGTACGCTGTGCTGATGACCCCAACGAACGAAGTCGCTCCCAAACAAAAAAAACAAAAACACGTCACGCTCTGCTGGCATTGCATATATTGCATAAATTAAGAAGTGCGTACATACCCATTTCCTTCTCTTCTCAAGCTGCAAGATAAAAAACAATTGCATCTCCTCTCGGTTTTGAAGTGTGATTCTGGGTGGTAGACGTCAGTGCTTGGTGTCCTACGTACGTACATATCGTGTGCGGGGCCACACTCAAACGTAGTGATATTTTATTGATTTTGTTCTTATGATACGAAGTTGATCGATTTCTGTACGTACATTTCCGAGCGCGAAGCATCCTTGACCATTGTTGTTGTGCAAGCTTTAGCTTTCTCATCATCGTGCCCACGCCTTGACTGGAAGGCTGCTGTCTTTTTTGTTCTCTGTCACTACTATTGTCTCTTGTCTTTTCTCTGGTCGGAAAAAAAGAAAAAAAAGTACCGGCATTGAAATACTGGTTCAATTCAAAACGCAGAGAAAAAGACGACATAAAAAAGGCTGCTCTGCTGCTGCTGTGGTGCTGCCCGTGCTGCCCCTCTTTTTTCCCTTCTCTTCGTTCTGCGCGGAACGAGTATAATGACGTTTTTGGACGTTTTTGTTGTGTCTTTTTACGTTAATACACCCGCGGTTGAACTGTATTTTTTTTGACGAGACACATTTTTTATACGCGTTTACACACAAACCGCAGCAGGAGTAGAACCAGCAGTCTCAAGTCGGCTCCTAGCTTTTGCTGTGGGGGGCCGGGGGGCAATCCTTAATGAGAATCGCCGTACGTTGTTATGTTGACTTGATTATAAAGCACGCTACTTGTAAACCGTACGAATACTATTAATAATAGCAGTAACATAACATAACGCAATAATCGTACTCGTAGTACGAACGAGTACGTGGCGTCTATCGGGGGGGGGAGGAGGGAGAGCGATCGATGATCCCTGCTGCTTCTGCTTCTGCCGATCGCTGCTGCTTTTGCCGCTGCTCCTGCCGCTGGTGCTGGTGCTGCTTGTTGCTGCTTGTTGCTATGCCATCTGTGACCCGTTACCTCTTTTTTTTCTTCTTCATGAGGACGTCAGGGTTCAAGCCCGCACTTCCTCTACGTACGTATAGACTGCGTTTTTGCAGAACGAGTACGTTGCAGGCTCAAGTTGATGCAGCGACTATTAATATACACACGAATACCTTCCTTGCCTCCACGTATGCGTTTTGATGTTACGGAAGTAAAGTATAAAGTATCCGTTTGCTTCCGTTTTTGTTTCCTTCTTTTTTTTTTGGCTACTCACGAGTCAGTCCTTCCCCACCCGCCACCAACCAACTGCTGTTTAATGGTGATTATATATATCAGATTTTACGCACGTCCGATCCATATTTATATTTCGATAGCTTCAAATTCCACTCCAGCTTTATTTACCTGCGGCTACTGTTAATAAAAGCTTGATGCCTTAATTTCTAGTTCGAGCGTGAGCTTTTTTGCGGGTTTTTGGTTCTTTTTTATTTTCGTTTTCCCCCCCTTCTCCCCCCCCCCTCCTATTTTTCGTGTTTGTTCGAGGCTTAGTAGCCGCTGGAAGGTAAAAGTAGCGCTTTTTACGTACGACTGTACTGCAATTGAAGGGCCGTTTGGATATTGATACGAACATCCAAACGTTCCTTATATTTTCGGACACATCAAGTGGGTGAGGTACTTTCCAAGCAGATAGATGGATGGATGATGGATGGATGACATCTGACATAATACTGCTGCTGCTGTAGATGGTGTATATGATGTTGTAATGACAACTGATGACGCACCTGCTGAGGAATCTTCATCTCGACCCCCGACATTCGCACTTTCGCCGTCTTGATCCATCCATCGCCCGAGTACGACCTCAGCAGCAGTGTACATCATACGTACGTGTGATAGCTGCCCTCGCTTACTGTAGTTCGTACGCAAACACACACACCCACACACACTCGCAGGCACCGCGGCTTCTACCCCGCAACAAACTACGTATACAAAGGTACGAGGCATACCTTTTGGTGTATGTAGACTTACGGTACACACTAATACCCTTAAAATGTACGAGGTACGAGTATAGCATTTCACGTTAGCTTCCACTAATCACAGATACTACCGTGCTGGAGGAGCCGGCGAGGCACTCTGACTACGACGTACACATTATACGTACATAAAAACAAAAGCAAGCAAGCAGTAACTGAATGTCACTTCTTGTTTGGGCTCGCTACTATTAATACGTATGATACCAGGTACAAATAATATCTATCATGCATATCATACCTATGGTGTATGTATACCATTATTTGCTGCAACGTGTGATACGTGATGGTATTATTGTACTGGTAGTAAGATCACACGAGGTCTCGGACGAGTGAGTGTCTTAACCTGTTTTTTTTTTTCGTCGATAACGGGGAAGGAGAGTGTAAACGTCGAGGGACGCGTCTTAGCGGAAATACCTCTCTCGTTAAGGTATTTTTTCCCTACGAATAGTAGCCACCATTCTTGTTTGTGTGTGCCCCTCTAAAAGGCATATTTTGGAGAAAATCGGCTCGGAAATTCGCCCCCAAGATGGTGTTTTCTTGTTATCATGATTGCGGTGTGCGGTTACTACCAGGGTACGTATGGTAATTCCTCGTATTATACGGGTTACGTACGTCCATTTTGTGCACACGTCGACACCTGTCTGCTGCCGATCTTGGTCATGTGCCACGTACCCTAAACTTACCCGCTGTTGTTTCTTTTACGGTTATTTTTGAGAGTAAAGGTTATGATACGTATGATATTATCCCGGATCCGGGTTACATATTTATAAGTGCGTGATTATTGCTTTGGCCTTCTTGATAGTTTTGCGGTCGCCGACGAATCTGGTGTGGTAAAACACGATAATGGAGCTGATCCAGCAGTGCCTGTTTGCTGGCTATGGGAATGAGTTCAAGGGGCTATCGCTCATTGCTGCCGTGCAAAGTACCTGGTGTGTTCTTGGGCTATTGAGGGGCTGGTGGGGGAGGATGGTTGGCCCTCCCCCCCCCCGTGCTTTACGTACGCATTCCCAAATTGCGTGTCGCCTCAAGCTTGAGCCAAAATACTTCAAAAGACGACGCACGAGTACACCCCCTACGAATGACGCTGTAGAGTGCGCGAGGCACTACACGGTTACGTATGTAGGTAGGAGTAGTCTGCTGTCCCTCCTTGACCCCAAGCAGTGCGGGATAAACTCCGTCCATAGGAAGGTGTCTCTCTGTGTCTTGAACCCCGTGCTGAGCTGGACGTTACGCGTTGAGGATGAGAGCCCCCTCTTAAGCTGATGCTACTCGTACCTTCCCTATATATAGATGTGGTATCAATGACGTCTGTGTTGTCTGCTTCCCCCTCCCGGCACCATACCAATGCTACCACCACCACCGTCGCCCTCACCATGCCGCTACCGGTGTTGCTGCTCTTTTTTTTATCACCACCCAGTGACCCCGTGGCTTCTCTGATGTTTCTTCGACATACCCGCGTGCACAGCCGCGATTGGTTGGTTGCGCTGCTGATGTCTTGGTTGTATACTGGTATGTCAAAAGTGGCCCAAACGGGTTTGTCTTACACCCACGAGACCTCGAGCGGATATCATACATTTTTTCGTGGTCAAGTCACATCATGTATCATTGCACCTTTGATGATTCCGAACGATTGCCATCGTTCGCAGCACAGACAACCAACATAGTTTTTGGTGTTCTGGATTGTATTGTTTTGATCCTAATTATATTTTCTGCGTGCGTATGATGCTGTACTGGTAAGCGTACACATATTATAGTACGAAGGAGTGTGACCGGGACTTGCAGTAACTTACAAGGTCGACTTCGGCACTTCAGTTATTTGTTACATAACGTGAGCCCTTTCAACACGTACGAAGTCCAGGCGTACAGTTATGAACGCCTTCGGGTTTCCACACAAACTTCAGCATAAAGTGTCCCGACTCGTGCACTGCTGAGCGAATTTCCTCAGGAAATAATCAGTAAGAGTTCGTCCAAATCTGCGGCGGCGCTGCCTCTTTTTTGTTGTTGCTTTTTCTCGGCACCTCGGACCATTGGACTAAAGTCATACCTGGTATTATTTTCATGATACGATGTCTGCTCTTTTACGCAGTGTATGTTATTAGTATCACTCGCTTTCAAGTGCAAACATAATTAAAGACTATCTGAGTACAAGAGTATCTGCAACTGCCGTTGGCGCTCTGCGTATATACCCGTTAAGTACTCTTTAATATGTACTTTTTTTTTTTTTTTTTTTTTTTTTTTTTTTTTCTCCATCCCATTCATTATCTTCGCCTTTCCTTTCTCTCTCCTTCCTAGTCGTAACTCAGATCCGGGGTCACAAAGTAGGCCCTTCTCCCTCCTCCCCCACTACGGTTCTTGCCTTGCATTTTTGTCGCGAGAAGATTTCAGCACTTTCTTCCCTCGTCGACTTGCGTCGGATTCCGCCTACCCACGCCACGAAGGCGCTCTCAGCAATTGGTTCCTTTTTTATTTTTCGAATAATGACAAAATCTCTCACCACGGTGGGATTCGATCCTGGGTACCAATGATAATAGTACTGCTGACTAAAAAGACTGCTGTTGTAGGTACATAACAGATCTGGAAGTTTCAACGGTCTACGTACCAGGTGTACACCTTGTTGATGTTACATTTTATGACTGCTGACATCCGGTACGTTGTAACTTTCAATTCAAACTCGCATTTCTTCCTAACCTTTCATACATATTATATACCAGGTATATATATTGTAAGTGCAGCTGTACCTAGTCTTGACTTGCAACCGCAAAAACACTCGTGCCCAGTCTAATTCCAGGTCGATTGTTGTACCCGAAATAGTCCCCGAAACTTTACATAAGTGCAGTTGTAGATGATGAACAACAGCCTTTTTTAGCTCCACGTACAACAAAACAATCGTACATAAAATAACATATATATGTATGTAAGTATACATGGCTATTTCGGTTGATGAGGACGTGAGGATGTGTCTGACCTGGCACGTGTTGTTTCCAGGCGGCGCCTTAATTTCACACCCGGTAGGCAAATACTTCGAAGTACAACTCCGCACACCTCAACCCCGCTGCTCCCGCTCGGCACCCTCTGGTTCCACCCGCGGCCCAGAGCCCTCCAAGCTGGCCCTGGTATACACGGCAACACGGCAGCAGTAGTGGGTACCCCGAGTTGGGTACCCCGAGTTGAGTTGAGAGCACCCCGTGTCTGTATCATACTAGCAGGAACACGCGCTCTTAACTACTACTGTTGTAGATACTGGTCTTATCTGCAGTGGGCAGTATGTACGTAGCTTGGGGCAAGAAGCCATGTTGACCGCTC
The DNA here is from genome assembly GCA_008828725.1 of Saccharina japonica. NCBI lineage: Eukaryota > Phaeophyceae > Laminariales > Laminariaceae > Saccharina > Saccharina japonica. Next base: position 443,916 of record MEHQ01000475.1, on the reverse strand, counting down.
TTACCTCCAGAACGCTCTCATCTTGGGCGGGGGGGGTACGTACCCAATACTGCTGTTCGTACTTCGGGGGACCATAGTAAACACTAGTAAATAGGGCACCTACGTTGCACACAAAGAAAAGCATAAAGTTCGCCTATTTTTACTATCAATAGCAATATTTGATCCTATTTACTGTGATCCACCGTCATAGTAATGTTTGCTACCGGCAGGGCCCAGGTGCCATCCTGATCTGTAGAGGCCGACCTGATCCTCCCGAGATGTCAAGCGAGGGTTTCCGCGTAACGGCCAGAGTTATGAGCAACAGACACCAAAACCAGTACCACATACTCGAGGGTGTGCATTTTTTGTTTTTGTTTTTTTTGCATACATTTTACCCGGTGTGCAATTCTCGTTTAATTTCTGCTTATTGTAGGTGGTGCGACATGGGCACCTTAACGGCGTTTGAAGGGAAGGGAACACAACATTCCAGACGTTTGTTGATATTATATTGGTGCATTTTGTAAAAGTTAAAATGTTACACGCGGGAGTAAGAATGCTATATGCGTGCTGAATTCTGAGGCGGCAGGCACACTGGTGTAAACGGTTTTGCCGTACGAGTACGTAGTCCATGTCGGGCTTTTGGGCGTACGTAGCCTTGCCCAGTCGTCAGGCTGCACTATACTTTTGAGTACGTACGTGACCACGGCTGCTGAATACTTTTGTGTATAAACGAGTCCCGAGTGTGTACACAGGCGTCCTGCACGTGACTCGTAGCATCGAGCGATAGCATTGCCAATACCAGAGGTACACCTGGTATTGCTCAAAGCTCTATATATTATATGTGCGGGAGACACGCTCTTTATTCCTTCAGGTGTTGCAGTATATTTTATATCTGACTGGGTTTTGTGCGGGGACCTGGGACCAGGCTCAACAGTTCTGCTGTACGAGTACATATGATATATACATACACCAGTAGGCTACACCAGCAGTATGCCAGGTATGTCAAGTAATACTTGAGCTGCTGAGCGGCACAGACCAATTTGTTGTTGTACTGCTTATACCTGGTAATATGAAAGTCGGAATCTCCTTCTCCACCTTTCCGTGTAGAGCATGGAAATTGGAATTTGAAAATTCAACCGTGTGTGGCTAGATCACGTATTATATGATATATATGAGACGTTTTGTTTTTGCGGTTTCGAAAAATTCCATCTTCCCCAATTCCATTATCCTCCAATCTAACTCCCATGAACTTTTCTCCGCCCCAAAGGAACTTTATTTGGAAGAACTCGAGCGGAAAAAATTACGGTACAAATATTAACCAAAATCTGGTATATCTGATATACGTACCTGGCGCCTGGTATATACCAGGTATTGTTTTTCCGCTCCGAATCCTGTATGTTGCTTGTGGCAGACTGGATTAGGCTACGTCGCTCATAGATCCCCAAATGCGTCGCCAATCGTGGCTAGCGCTTTATATTTATATGTCGAGCATGTGTGTGTGTGTGTTCTTCACATTAAACCTTCCTTTCTACCCGTCGACATCTAGCACACCCAGTGTCCGTGCCGATTCATCATCCTAAAAAGGTACCAGTTCTGTGGTCACAAAACTACGACACAGAGATACTACGCTCAGTGCAGTAAGCAGAGCAGACAATGCAATGCCATATACGACAGGCAAGACCTACCCTGCTAGCAATCCAGGTGCATGCAAGAGAAAAAAGAGAAAAGAAAGAAAAAAGCGAAAAGGAAAAATAATAGAAAGTGAACATACTGAAGCAAATCAACAATCAAGCAACCAAACAAAAGCATGACAAAATGAAAAGAAAACAAAAAAAAAATGTCGTGCTTCTCCCAGATGAGATGCATGGGAGATCTCCAAACATTTTCGCCCAATTTGGCAGGCTCTTCGTAGAACGTCCCTGGTGAAGAAAACAATCGGAGATCCCAAGCTCCCAAGTGTTGCTCATTGCTCATATTATTAATAGTAGCGGCAGGCGCTTCGTAGATGTCTACTTTTCTAATTTTTGAGTGAACGAAGGGAAGCGCCCTCTACCCTCTACCATACCTGGTATGCGTAATCTACGTAAGTGGTATTGTATGTATAATACCTGGTAGCCTGCAGGTGTAAACTGCATAGATAGGTGCAATAAGTTTCAAACGATCCAGCTCTGTCGTATCAGAGGGTACACATTTATGTTTACGTACTGCGCAGAGCAAAGAGTATCTGCTTAAGGTACTTCTTACATACATGTATGATGCATACTTTCGATATCTTATTTCGCTCTTTTTCCTCTCTCAAGATCAAAATGCTGTTTAATGGTATACCGGTCTTGAATGGACGCGTTAAGGCCTCTTTTGGTCTTAATTGTGCTAATGTATTTTATGTGTAGGGGCACGGCCAGTCAAGGGGTCAAACCGCGATATACTGTTGTTAATATACTATTAATATAATATTAATATTAACAACAGCGTTGCTTCCGACGGCCGCAATTTTTTGGAGTCAGTACGTAGCCGCTGCGGTAAAGAATGAACACGTTGCGTGTTGCGTCTACATTCATGGATGCTTACGTAGCCTACCAAACCCATATGGGCTATAAACTATTAATAGGAACAGACTGAATTCAAGTTGAGGGTATGATACTGTTAAAATGCTCATGCCTCATGTTCCAAGCAATCGTACTGCGGCAGCAGCACTCTTGATAGTCCGGCCCCACTTACCCTTTCGACTCTGGCCCGCCTCACTCCGCCCTCTCATATTATATGTATCATATGATATCATATATACTACTGTACCTGGTACCGGTATGTCATAATTCCGATAAAATGTCTCCGTACGTATAATATATACTGGTAGTACATATAAAAACGGCTGAAAAAAGGGCCGTACACCCTACACAAGCTTTCTCTGGTTCGCGTATGCACGGAGGTATATATATATATACACAGGTTGGTTGTTTCTGCTGTTATTGTCTTGAGTACGTATATACCACGAACGAGCTCCGCTTCCGACCTTCCGACACATTTTCCCTCTTCCATAACAAAATATAACATGAGTTTGTTCTTCGTATATACATATTATATATGGCAGCATTTTGAAGCGCCTTCCGTCCCGCCTCAAACTCCCCGACGTCAATCGCTTTTTTTTGTTTCTCTTCCTACTGGTATATCAGGCCATACGTTTTGTAGCCGTGTTGCAGTATTTCAACGCCTCCCATCCCTCCTCGAACTCCGCATGTTTTTTTTTTTTTCCATCGTTTTTTTCCTTGTTTCAGTATGTAAGTTTTGACCAGGGGCGAACCTTTGTTTGTCGTGGCATCATTTCACCGCCTCCCGTCCCGCCTCAAAATCCTCATGTCGATCGTTGTTTTTGTTGTTTTCCTCCTTTTGTCATCTTTGGCTTTTGACTCTTCCCGGGGGCGGGGGGGCATGCAGTACATACAGTACAGACACCTAATAAGAAACAGGAAATCTGGTCCAGGCTGAATTTCTTTTTTGAGAGAGGGTGCTTTGCTTTCCACACCAATTTCAAAGATAACTAACTACATACGAGTCTCGAAATTTATTAGTTTCCTCCAAATCTCGAACCTCCTGTTTTTCTTGTTAGCCTGTTTCTTAGTATTAACAGGTGTCCCGTACTACTGAAAAATGGCGATTTTACGTCTAAAAAAAAGTGATTCCAGGTGCTAACTTGTATGTAGGTACATACGTATATAATAGTAATCAGAATCCACGTTGGACCCAAAAACCGGGTACCTTCTGTATTCCCTTATGTTTCCACAACCTTGTTTGGGTCTGATTTTTACGTCCCCCCTTCATATTGTGACATACCAAGTCGTAAAATAATGGAACATGTATTTACGAACCTGGCTTTGTGTTTTACTTACTACTCTGTTGTTGTTTCTCTTTTTTTTTTTTTCTTTTGTGTGTTTGTTTCGCAGTAATCATGGCCACCGAGGACAAGTTGAACGATTACGACTTCACCGGCACCGACGCCGGCGCGTCGCACACCATCCCCTCCGAAGCGGGACAGATCCGCAAGGGCGGGTACATCGTGATCAAGGGGCACCCCTGCAAGGTGGGTCCGTCGGTCGGTAGGGCGGTCGGTCGGTCCGTCCGTCGGTTGGTCATCCCTCGTATGGGCGGGTTTTGCTCACCTCAAAGGGCGAGAGTTTCGGCTCTCGGTGGTGCGAAAGCAGCGCGGTTGCTGTTGTTGTTTTTGTTGTTGTTGTTGTTGTTGTTGTTGTTGTTGTTGTTGTTGTTGTGACGTTTACTTCCAAGTTTTGTGTTTTTTTTGCTGTGTTGAGTGTTTGTTGTTTGATGCCCCCAACTCGTCCTGTTTTTGTTTTGTTCATGTGTATTTGTTGTATGTATACGATTCACACCTTTGGTGCAGCTCTTGGCTGAAAACGTAAGCATCGTTTGATCTTGATACTAATTACACCCCCAACGATCCTTACGTTTCCGCCTATTAATAGAGTGGTCATTTGTTGCCTTAAGCACCCAACCCCGACCCGCCACTGGCCTTATTGCGTGATTGCAGTGTGCTTGCATTGTGTTCTTTTTTGTCCGGGCCGAAATCGTTGCTAAGCTATACCATGTATGTATGTACTCGTTTTTGTTTGTTCGTGCTTTTCGCGCCCCAGTAGCGATTACTACTGCTGTGTACGAGTATGGACGGGACTTCCATGTCATGCCAGGAACTTTTCTGGAAATTGGTGTAGCGTTGAGAGTTTTTTTTCTGCCAACCAACCATATTTGCGGAGCAGGCCTTAAGTAAGAACGTCTGGTATAAAAATTACGAGTATTTTTTTATTAAGGCTTCGTGCCGATTTATTCCCGAGGACCTATATACGAGTAAATATGATCAAAAATTGTTACAGTCGTAAAAATAGGGAACTACATAGGTTTTTGTGTGTTAACGTAAGGTCCAATTTTTACTTTGGTTCCCCGTAATAGTGTGGTTTGTTTTGGTTTTAGGGGAAAATTAGGTCACCCGCCTTTTTCGTCTTGCGGCTTTTTCGTTTTTGGCGATTTTTTTTTGCCGGTCGGCTGTCTGCCGCCGGCGAAACTTGTTTTTTATGAGGAAGAACGGATGTTGTTGATTGTGCTCGTCCTATACGTGGCTATATTCCCTCTGGTATTACATTTTATGCACGGAGTATGAGTGTTGAGTCTTTAAAACTATGTAGCGGTAAAAGTTATTTTTTATACGATTAGGATGTGGTGACGGGGGTATATTATGGTGTGGTTGTGTTGTTGATGTTGATGTTGGGAGTGCTGTTACGTAGCAGCTGTCCCCGCTATTAGGCGTCCCTTCGATCCGCCCTGATCGGCCGGCGTTGTCTTGGTTGATTGAGCCTTGAAAAAATGTGTTTTTAGGAGTTTGCGTCTATGTGTGTGTGCATGTGCTGCGCAGCTGCTGGTGTTGTGTCTCGCGGCGTCCTCTGTGGGACGACTGCGTACGCTACTGATGCATAGTACGCGCTTGTAGGCTGTGGTCGACGTTTGCATTGAGTGCAGCATTTATTGCTGTTGCTAGAAGTTGCTGCTCTTAGACTTTGCGTGCGGCCCGACCCAACCGCGACCTGTTGGGACATGGTTCCAGCAAAACTATTGTGAAGTGGGGCTTGTTTTGCTTGATTTTGTGTTTTTTTTACTTGCGTGTGGTTGCATTTCTTACGTACACTGCCCGTTGCTTTGCTTGCTTAAATTGCGTACGTGTGTACTTAAATTGCCTAAATTGCGTACGTGTGTGCTTAAATTGCGTGCGTGTGTGCTTAAATTGCTTAACTTGCTCGTGCTCGTGCTTGCTTGCTGTTACTTGTTTTTGTGCTTGCTGGTTGCAGGTGGTGAACGTGTCCACCTCGAAGACCGGCAAGCACGGGCACGCGAAGGCTAACTTCACCGCCACCGACATCTTCACCGGCAAGAAGCTCGAGGATGTCATCCCTTCCACGCACACCACCTCCGTGCCCGTCGTGAGACGCAACGAGTACCAGCTCCTCGACATCTCGGACGACGGCTTCTGCTCGCTGCTCACCGGTGCGTTTTTGCCGTCGCTGTTGGTGGTGGTGGTGGTGGTGGTGGTCAAAGATGGGGAATGACGGCGATTTATCATGTGACGTGACGGCAATACGGCAGTTTTTCGTGTGACGTGGTGGCGATATACACGTAACTACTAGGTTTTAGTGTAGACACTGCGGCCGTACGCTGTGACGGCTACTTGTTTTTTTGGTGACGAGCGGTCATTCCCCATCTTTGGTGGTGGTGGTCGTTGTTGTGGTTTGATGTTTTGTTCTGTTGTCGTTTGGTGTCTTGTGTTTCGCTGTTGTGGCAGGTGTTTTTGTTCTCTCGCTGTGTTGCTGTGGTTGCTGTTTTGTTGGTCGTGGCTGTTTGTTGTGGGAGGGTTACTTGGTCACACTGGCATTGCATGCATTGCCTTCTCTCCTTACTTCGATGTTGTATCTGTGTCTTGGTTTTGTGAACACAAGAGCTTGTACCTCTCTATTACAGCATCAAGAGAATCAGCAAGGACAACACTGGGTGTGCTGGATGTCAACGGGTAGAAATAACGGTTTAATCCGAAGAAACACACACTCGCACATACACGAGCAAAAGCCACAAGCTTTGAGGTACGATGAGTCATGGCTCAACCGACTGTTCGGAAGAAAGATATCATACATGCACGAGTCCGTCCGTTCCTGTCCCATTGATAGTGTGTTGTGATTTGTCCATTTTTTTTAGCCTGTCCGTTCCTATTGGTCTATCGTATTTATAGTGTGTTCTGATTGGTCCACTCGGTTTTGTTTGCGTGTTTTGCCCCTTTTTCCCCGATTTATCGCGCTGGTGTTACGCGTGACAACAGAGGAGGGTGACACCAAGGACGACCTTCAGCTCCCCACGTACCCCGACGGATTCGGACAGGAGATCAAGAACCAGTTCGACGACGGAAAGACGCTGGTGAGGAAAACGATCTGCTTACGACACTCTTCTACGTCCGTTTTTGAATGCCCTTTTGCTTCGTCGTTTGTAGATACAGCAGCAATGCTCCCTCTAGGCTTGTGCTGATATGCACCAGCCAACAATACCGACACTACTCCGCACACTGCACACACTGGTTAAAAAAATCCCATCTGTGCCGTGCGCTTTCACAGGCATTATAGCTGGCAGACGGCACTACTCAACCGGTACTACATAAGGACCACTGAACTCCTCTGTTGGAGAGGTCTATTTGCTATTTGCTATTACGAAGCTATTAGCTATTTTCGCTTTTTCTTGCCGCTGCAACAATATCCCACACCACACTGATTCCAAATAGCTTGGCCCAAAAAACGTGGATGTCTGTTGGGTCTCCCCTCCTTTTTTTTCAATCGCCAGTAGTGAACAAGAACACCTGGTGTGGAATTAGAACTTTACCAGGAACCAGGTCGTATACGGAATTAGAACTTTACCAGGAACCAGGTCGTATACGGAATATATTACGAAGTTGCTGGTCCGATCGACGCCACTTTTTTTTTTGTGTGTGTGTGTGGTTTCTCCCTCGACACCGCAGAGATGGTTTTACGTAAATCCCCGGTTTTTGTTTTTGTTTTAACGTCTTGGAAGCTTCAAAACGCGGAACGTGGACACAATTGTGCTTGATGTCGTTTCTCTGCGGCGGCCGGGCTTGATTTGTGTAGACGGTTATGTTACAACTTGATACTTCATGCCCCCGTCACAGGGAAGATATGTATTTGAGGTCCCCTCCTCTCTCTGCTGCGGGGGGTAGTGTTGGTCGCTCTTTCTCCCTGTCCGACCTGAAGATGCATTTGGTTTATTATAACTACTACGAAACACCCTTTTTTTGTTCTAAAATACCTGGCGTTGTTATTTTCGTCTTTTCCGCCGATCGCGTACTGTCCTGGTATTTGTTATATGGATTCCGCGGCTGCACTCTTGATTATTTGTACCCTTTTTGGAAGTGCGTACCTTTTTTAGAGGTGAGTACCTTTTTTTTTTTTAGAGGTACGTACGTGCCTTTTTTAGAGATACGTACGTACCTTTTTCAGACGGTATCTATCGGGACCGTTTGAGGTGTTTGTACATCTGCAATATGCAAAGCTTACATATCTTGGCAAGTGGTGGGTACTACTCTGTAACTGCGGCACGTCAAATCCACCCTATACCATACATACTGCTGTACGTACCGGTATTGTCTCTGATTCTTGCTGTCTTGTGCCTTCTCTCTTTTTTCTTCCTCCCCCCGCCCCAATCGCTTGCGTTTTTTGCTTTCTCGCCCGGTTCTTATGTTTTGCTTTGGCAGTGCGTGACGGTCATGGCCGCTATGGGCCACGAGCAGATCGTCACCTACAAGGAGGAGTCCGGCTAAAACAACACATCGATCACGAGAAGCTAAGCGCAGCGGCCGTTTTTTTCTGCTGTGTTGAAAAAAAAAAATGTCCCTCCCCTCCCTACCTCCTGTTCGCCGGAAGGGGGGGTGACAACGACCAGAGGATATAACGACGACAGAGACGAGAAGAGACGTGGCGGGCAAGACAAGATTCGCAATAGTTGTCCGTCCGTCAAGCCCTCTTTTTTTGTTGTTGCTTGGTTGCTTGGTTGCTTGGCTTTTTTGCTTTTTTTCGTGCGAAAAGAGGCTAAAAAACAAATATATCGATGTTGGTGGTTTTGCGGCAGCAGCGGCGGTGTGTGGCGGCAGTGGCGGCGGCGGCGGTGGGAATAGTTTCTGTCCGGTGCTGTTTATTTTATTTTTGTCGGATGTTCGGACGAAAGGTCGAGAGTCAGTCAGTCGGTCGGTCGGGCTCCGACAAGTGAACACGAAGCCGTGTCGGGGTTTCCTTGGCCTGCGAGGCGGGCAGGGAGGGGAAAAGGGATCAGGGGAGAGAGAGACGGGTGGAAAGGAAGAAAAGCACAGGAAAGGGGAAGGCAGGGCAAGAAAGGGGAGGTGTGACTTGGGGAGGATTTGCGGTAGACAGCCGCGGGAAATAATACATCGTCTCCCCCTCTCGGGGGGGGAGACGACTTTTTGATTTCACGCTCGTGTTGACGAGGAGAGAGACAGAAGAGTAAAAAAAAAAACCTAAGAGACCGAGGCAGACTGACAGAGAGACAGACAAGCGTGTACCTTCCTGACGTACCTGGTGCGTACGTAAAAGTACGTGTCATACGAAAGTATACTCTGGTGCGTACGTAGCTTTTTGTGCTGTGCGGGCGGACGGGCGGGCGCGGGCCCTCGTGACTACTGTGCTCTTCTTCTTTCTTTTTTTTCACCACCGTTTTTTGTTCGATTTTTTACTGTTTTAGAGGGGGGGGGGGTCGGTCCCATTGCCCGCCCGCCCCGCGCTCGAATTTCTGGGGGGCGGGGCTGAACAGGCCACGCGTTTGCCGGGCGCTGCCATCCATGGGGAGGGTGTGGGCTTGGGGACTGGGAGGGTATAGTGTATTCATAGCCGGCACCGCGGGGTGTCTCGGGTGTTTGGGTGCGCGCGCACCGGAATGGCGACTGGCGTGATATTTTTGCGCATTTTTTGTCCCCGCCGCTCCGCTCCATCCCGGGGTTAGGAGGCCGGGAGGGGGGGGGGGGGGGGGGGGGGTGGGGGGGGGTGGGGGGCAGGTTGCGTTTTGGAGATGGTTTGGTTGATGGACGTAAGCAGGGAGGGGGGGGAGGGGAGAGGGGTTAATCGTGTTGAAAATACGGGTGCTAGGTATTTTTTGCTTGTGCGCTTGTTTGTTTTTGTCTTCCTTGGCTGGTTTCGTGGTGACGCGCTGCCCCCTGTCTGCGCGTGGACGAGACTACCAGGGCGGTAGGATATGCTGCACTTTCGGGGTTGCTTGATGGGAGGAGCGGGGGGAGCGGGGGGCGTGTTGCGTGATGGCGTGGAACCGGAACAGGAACTGTGGGGCACAATAACGGGCCTTGCAGGGATTGTTTTGGCGAGAGAGGAAGAGGGAGAGGGAGGGAGGGAGGGGAAGAGGGTGCGCGTTAGCAGAGGCGCCTACAAGGCGCCCGTCAAAAGCGGTACATTGGAGGCGTCGTTTTGTCTACTGAGCAGTGGCAAGGGGCGTCCATCACAGGGGGCCTTTTCGTCGTGACGTGGCGTGACGTACGTACGTACGTGGTGTTTTTTTTGTTTTTTATTGCCGTCGGTACCGTCGCCCTGCCGTCTGCTGCTGCTGCTGCTTGCTGCAAGAGAAGCATGCGCCTTCACTCACTCGAGCGCCGTACTTAATGCGCACACACCTTCTTTTTGCACACTCTAGATCCCAGAGGCGGTCGCGATGCATTTCGTTGCGTTGTGTCACCCCCTCCCCCCCCTTACCCCTTTATTTCTGAACCGTCGCTGGCATTGAGCCATGCCGTACCCGTACCAAACACGTTGTCTAGGCGTGTTTAGTATCACCGCAGGTGACAGCTATCCCCCCGCCCCCCCCTCCCCCAGTCATGTCAGTAGTCCTATTTATAGGTGTGTGTGCAGCCAGCGCCTCGAGTAAAATTCCCCGTGTCTTTTTGGTCGTACAGCCAACACGCTGGTGCCCTTCCCGCCGTGCTTGTAGTCCCTCTCTTAAGCTCGCCTTTAGCCTAGCCTAGCCTACCCTGCCTGCACTAGCCCGGCCTCCCCCTCCTCCCCCAACTTTGGTGCGCTGGGGAGCCACGGCGGTCGCGAGCTGTGTCTTTTTTTCCCCTTTACGGGGGCGGTGAGAAGTCGCACAGCAGCAGCAGAGAGAGGTAGGGAAAGGGTATAGCTTCCCGGGCCATGACTTGAGGGAGTTCGTTTGCGTTAGGCTTTCCGTTTGTACGGTAAAAAAAAGTACGTATGATATGATACCAGGGTATTATTAGCTTTTGGATTTTTGTTGGAAAATGTTGGAGGGGGAGGAGGGGGTGGGGGGGGGGGAGGGGGTGGGGTTCGCGGGTCGCCTATATTCCACGTGGTCGCCATATGTCAGATAACAAAAATTGGCGGTTTTTTTTTTTTTGTACTTTTCGGGCTGGCGGGGCTGGGCTGGGCTGGCTGGCACTCTGCAGCGAGTGCGCGGGGGTTTTCCGGCGAGAAACGTTCAAGAACGAAAAAAAAAGAAGCAAAAACAAAAACAAAAACGGAGAAGAAAAAGGAGCAAAAAAAGGCAAACACGAGCAAGCGAAGAGTCTTAGCGCCACCGAAAAATGGCTGATAATTAATACCGAGCGAACGAATGATACGTGCGAACAGGCGCATCGATTGAGTATACCGTACGGTGGGTGTTTTTCTAGACATTTTTTGTTTGTTTGATCGCAGAGGGTATGGGGGAGGAGGGAGAGGATGTTCGAGCGAGAGGCCGGTTGTGTGATTCGTTTACATTTCGTCCTCACGCTCGTCAGGATGATGAGATAGTTTTCGAGAACGTTGCGGAGGGCTGTTGAAACTGACAAACAACGAACGGTGTTTCCTGAGCCTGTCCCTGACTGCGGTGCCGAGTGCCTTAGGGCGGGGGGGGGGTTAAGTCATTGTGTTCGCCCCTCCCCCCCGCCACCGCCCTGTTTTTATGTTTTTTGTGGCGGCGTGGTTTTCTCGCCGAGAAGGGTGTGTGTGGAGATCACGGGCGTTTTTCGCCCGCTGTTTCCCGCCCTGCCTGGCCTTGCCTTGCCGTGCATTTGATTGTCTGGAGCCAAAGGAACGGGGGGAGGGGTGAAGAGGGGGGGGGCGAAGAGAGAGAGAGAGAGAGATAACGGAATGAATGGTTGGTTGGTCGGTGTCTGTTTGAGGTTTAGGTTTGGTTGGAGGAGTGTGAGGGAAAAGGTGGTGCTACGTTAATGCGATCGATTGAGAGGAAATAAAAGGACGGACAAGAGAGTGTGTGTGAGAGAGGAGGGGAGGGATGGTAAGAATTGTTGAGTGGTGGGAGCAGAGAGAGAGAGAGAGAGGCGTAGGGTGGGGGGTGATGATTGGTTGGTGGGTTGATGGGTGATTGGAAAGGAGGAAAGAGAACGAGGTTGATTGGTGCGTTTGGTTGATAAATATGACGGGGTAGTAAGCAATCGCAAACTCATTGATTGAATAAATTAATGGATAGATCGATTGACGAACGAAGAACCCTCGAAATATGAAAGAAAAATAGAGTCGGCGATGATGATGTTTGGTTGTTGGGAGCGAGTTTACATGATGAGCTCGGTCGCTTCGCCCACGCGGGGTAGATGACGCTTTTTTTTCCGTGTGTTTTTTACGTTCTATTAATACTAACGACCACGACTACGAGTATACGTACTCTATTTTTGTTTTCAACTATTCATACGACTATAATACAAGGCTCCGCTTCGGGATGATGGTTGTCAGGAAATCCCGGGGGCGTCGCAAGCTGAAAAGGGAGAACACAGCAGGCGTTCGTTCCTCATATATACCAGCTACTCGTACGTAGCTACCGGGCAAAAAAACAAACAACATAAACATATCTTGAAAGCAAAAAGAAGAAAAAGTACGTACGTAGCCATCGGGCAAGTAGCCGGGCAAGTATAACGCGACGAGATATGGCAACATACGGTGGTGTAGGTCAATGATGGCGATGACAGCAGAGAGAGGCACGTACGTACGCGTACTGCTGTCCTCTCTGCTGCTGGCTGTGCACACAGCAGCAGTATAATAGCACTCGAGGTAGCAGGAGGCACGGGTTCTCGAAGCTTGGCCTGCCGTTTTGTGATGATGTGGGCACAAGTACGGTGCGAAATCAAACGACTCGTACGGGATACCTGATTAGAAAACGAGCGCTGAGCTCGGTACTTGTGTGTTTTTTTCAAGCGTGCTGCTGGGCGGCTTGGCTTCTCCCTCGTCGGGTACAACCTTCTTGGGCGGCATTACAGCAGTAGTGGTGGTAGATCAGACTGCTGTGTGCTGTCGATCGAGTTATGATTATCGACAAAAAAATCAGACTCAGAAATCATGCCGTTAAAGGCACGAATGCTGCCGCTGCTGCTGCTGCTGCTGCTGCTGCACCTAAAAGGTCATGATTTAATCAAGATTCAGAATTCATGATTATATATAATCATGTCTGATAATCAAGATCACGGTGATGATTATTCGTACCAATCAAGCGTGAAAACGAGCAATCAACACGTTTTCCTTCGTTTTCCTTTCTATCGTCTTGGAAATAGTGATAACTCTTTAATCAAGTGAATCCCGACATTTTTTTTACGGGGAGCGGGATTCCGAGCTTAGCGAGCAGATTGACGAGACTTCCCAGGGGGCGGGGGGTGACATGTGCGAAGGCACCGCCGCGAGCGCGCGGTCGTGGCTTGTTGAGGCCGGATGTTCGCCCGGCGGCGAAAGAGGTAAAGAAATCACGGTTAAAAAAACCACGGTCAAAAAACCACGGTCAAGAGAAGATAGGGGTATTTTTGAGCCGAAACAGAGACTAAGAGATGTACTTCCCTCACAGTCATTTTTTTTCACTGTAAACTATTGTCAGTTGTGACACCCGTCGACGCAGAAAAAAAAAATAAAATCGGCATCGGCAGTCTCAAACTATCGAAGATGCCAGAAAATCTGGATTTATGGGCGGGGTACCTCGCTCATAAATGCAAATTCCCTTAAATCCTTGATTTTTCGAGCCTGTCAAGGTTGATTTCAAATTTTTTTTATGGATCGATACCTACCATCGAGGAACATGTTTTCTTGGTCAAATTTTGATCGTGAGCGAAATACAACTCTTAAACAATAACAAAGCACTAAAATCGATTTTCATTCTCATCGGAAAGGCAAATCTAAATTATTAGGAAAATCAGCTGTTACGGGATGGTGCTGGTAGATTTGTAGAACACGCGAACAGACAGCACTGCTGCCCCAGCTGGCAAGACGTTTCTGCGTTAGACGTATATGATATCGTGATTTCATATTTATTTCGTGCTTCCTCAAGGAAATGCAGCAAGCACCAAAGTTCGGAAAGGAATGCGTGAGACGGATCGAGTCGGACACGCGGTGCGAGCAGCGTGCGCGCAAACGCCAACATGACGCATCTCAAAGACCGGTAGTAAGTAGGTTCTCATCATGTGGTTTGTTAATCTCTGGCGCCTAAGGGCCGAGGGCTTACCTACGTAGTGCGTGTTTTGAGACGGCTCGAGCGACTTTCGAGGTGCCTTCATGATTACCATGAGGGACTCGACCCTCTCCACCCGTCCGCCGAATATTTCATGGCGAGGAAGGGGGTGGTGAAGAAAAACGCCTACTCCAAACTATCTCGGTGACTACATATAGATAGGTCGCCATTTCGAGGAGGTTGTCGCGGTATAAACTTCAGCATAGGGACCGCCAGGAAACAAGAAGGAGCAGGGGGGGGGGGGGGGGTACTCATTTGTTGCTTGCCTCATAGTCATTTGACTCATCATGTCGTGCACGGCCTTGAACTTAGTCGTATGACCATAGACCCTCGCATCCCTACAATGCCGGCACGCTGGGTTTCCACCAACCAGGCAGACATTGCTTGCACCAAGTGCGAAGCGCCGTGAGGTATTGGGCGAGTCGCATGGAGGGTGGGCTGCATCCTGCCAAGAACCGCATGAGAGGCGGTCTTGCATATGGACGCCAGCCTCCAATGACTTGATTTAATTTCTGATGTGGCCACTATGGGGGGGGGGGGGGCGGTAGACCCACAACAGTGTCGTGGGGACCGAGCTTGGTTGTAACATAATCTTTAGAATAGAAGATAAGAGTACGTACGTACGTTCGTAGTAGGCGATGAGAAGGAGGGAGTGAAGACAGCGAATATAAGAAGAGTTCGTAGACAAAGCTCAATCCGGGAGTATAGATGCAGAAGGGAGGTAGATTTTTGTTGTGCAGAGAGCTCTTTTTGTTTCATTCTGTGCTTTTCTTCTTTCGGAGTGTTTATGACTGTAGTAGCGTTTGATTGAGTGTTTGTAGTACAGCAGCATCAGCAGCAGCAGCAGCAGCAGCAGTAGTAGTAGTAGTAGTAGTAGTAGTAGTAGTAGTAGTAGTAGTAGTAGTAGTAGTAGTAGTAGTAGTAGTAGTAGTAGTAGTAGTAGTAGTAGTAGTAGTAGTAGTAGTAGTAGTAGTAGTAGTAGTAGTAGTAGTAGTAGTACGAGTAGTACATATAATACGTCGTATGCATATATTTCATTTGCCTTCCGACAATGTGCAGAGGGCATTATTAATCCAGAATGAAAAAGCTGACACAATTCGACGAATATCACCCATATGGCATACCCTCTCATCCAACCAACTCTCCTTCCCTGCGCATACGTACGTACACATTACGTGTATCGTATCATATGTACTCGCTCGTACTCGTATTGCCATCCGCGGTAAGGCGAGATACATCATGTGTTGATCTATGTGTTGTATGCATTGTATGTGTTGTATGCGTTGTATGCGTTGTATGAGCAACAACTATTTATTATAGACAATATACGACGCATCTATGAGATCTCTCTCCTCGCGAAATGCGAGCGAGGTTTTGCGGAGGCACCTCCATGCCACATGTATGTACGAAAGAAATGTGCGCGTCAAGGCCTCGGCCAAATCTGTCCAAGACCCCGACACGGCCGATATCATCTGAGGAGGCGATCTCCATAATGGCGTCGACGCGAGAAGGCGACCTCCACAACGTACTCACTCGTACTTGTACGTTCGTATTTTTTTTTAGCTTTTCAACTGCTGTCTCGTACCTGGTACACGAGATGGAAATGATGATCTCCGTAGAATTCAAAATTCAAAAAAATTGTCGGAGATTGCTCGTACAGTAGATGTTCGGTGTCAGCATGCTGACCTTAGTCCTTTACCCTTCACGCTTCGAAGTCCCTACCCGTACGAGTAGTCGTCCCTCGTACCAGATACCTCGTACGTACATAGCCTCGTACGTAGTGTCCTTATACTCGTACGTACTCGTACGAGGGGTTAGTTTGCCCCCAGCGAACGGCCCAACCGAATCGAATCGGTGCGGGCAGCGCCTACTACTACAGCACGGCGACCGCCTTGCCTTGTGATGTTGACAACAAGCAGTAAAGTAAGCGCGACATGATGATGATGAGTGTGTCTGTGTAGCAAGTAGCAAGCCCCCTACGACGCTGCCTGCGCGACTGCTGTGTGAGTACGCACGTACGTAGTGTGGGTATTCTGCCTAGCGGAAATCGAGCTATCTGTATCAGCAGCAGCAAGCAGCAGCAGCAGCAGCAGCAGCAGCAGTAGTATGTTCTAACCGCTGCATGCATGTACGCCGTATAATCGTACGTACTGCTTTGTTGGTGAGAGCGAAAAGGGATTAACCGAGGTGACCATCGGAATGGTGGTGGTCGTAGCGGCAGCGACAATGACGACAGCAGCAGAAGAAGAAGAAGAAGCGCCCCCCCCTCAACAGAAAGAGCGTCGGCGGCGGCGGCGGCGGCGACAGCCGCAGAGCATCATCACCGCCGCAACACCACCACCGTTCCACATGCCCAGACCGCCGACCAGACCGCGGCCCTCAGGAGCAGCAGCAGCAGCAACGGCAGCAGCAGCAGCGGAGCGGGAGAGCCGGTCCTCGCGCATACGGCAAGATGGCCTTCGGAGACGGGCGCGACAGCTCGCACGTATGAAGAGAGTCGTCGACAGGCATGCGCTCAAGGTTGCCACCGGCGAGAAGATGAAGAAACAGCAGCACGTCTACGACCTCACGGCGTCGTCCTCGGTCCCTTCCGCCGCTTCGGCTTCTCAGCGCTGGCGTGGGGTGATGCGACGGGTAAGGGAATGTTGTGAGGAGTTTTATTATTTTTGGGGGGGGTGCTGCTTGCTGCTCACAAAAGCGGTCTCACCCCGTTTTTTTAGTTCTTCTCATAGGTGGTGCTTGTCATACAGCCGAGTAGAAGTAGTAGGAGTGTAACTTTTGTCGCAGATGTTTTCGCAGTAAGTGCGACGAATTCGTACATCAGCAGTATACGTTGCGATACTACTTATACCCGTACATCGTGCGATTAAGATGATGAGCTATGTTGGGCAATCGTAAAGACAGATACAATCACTACGGAAACGAGAGTTGCGCAGGCTTTCAAAACAAAATACTGTACGAGTACGTACCTACCTATTAATAATGCCTTGCGCAACAAGTGAATATTATGCATGACGCCCACCGGTCTACGTATGTATGTATCTGCTGCGTCGCCATGTAGTCGCGAACGTCTATTCGTGGCGAAACGAAAACGGGGGCGGGTGCCCGAGCTTGTTTCATGCAGTCGCGGCAACATCAACCACCATTACGTAGCATTGGCAGATCATACCCGTAGTCATGCAATGCCACTCACCCACTCACCCACTAACTCACCCACCCACCCACCAACCCACCCACCCGTCATATCGCGCAAGGTTCTCGACAAGAGACACGAAACACCAACACACGACGACAACGACGACGACGATAACGACGACGATAACGACGACGACGACAACGATAACAACGGCGATGACGGCGATGGTTCGAAAACTAACAAGCCGAACGAAGGCGTCGCCGTCGCGTCCACGGCGGCCTCAACAACAGGATTCCCCGCTACGCACCACCACCACCACCACCAACAACAACAACAACAGGCGCTGGTTGGGGACGGGGGCGACTCGGCGCACGACAGCAATAACAATGACAAGTATGGCGGCAACGGCAACGGCAACGACGGCGGCGGCGGCGGCGGCGGCGGAGGGACGGCATCACCATTCTTTGGCGCGACGACCATCGCCGCCATCGCGATGAAGGCTCGATGCCGGGACGCGCTGAAGGTCTTGCACTACCTCAGAAAGCTGCGGGAGGAGAGGGAGAACGGGACGGCTTCTTCGCGGATCAACTGGGTCGACGACAACAGCAGGTGCAGCGCGATATTCGGCCTGCTCTCGTCCATCCCCGCCATCGACTCGCTCGACTTCTTCTTCCGGCGAACGCTCCTCCCGAAGCTGGAGCTGGTGAACCTCCGCAGAGGCGAGGCCGTCTTCCACCAAGACGACGAGGAAATGACGGTGCGGGAATTACTCGATGGGATTCATTTTTTACATCTTCTGGCCGTAAATGTAAAGCAAGTATATTTAACCATTAATTGTGATGAGGTACTCTAGGACTATAGAATGGTTGTGAGATAACCGTATAGATCCAAAGCCTTGTGCCATTCTAAGATGTCGGTTCAATCTTGGGTGCATGACGGGCCCTTACACAGGCGGGCAGGGTCGAGGTGCTGGAGCGCTCCTCATGGTATAAATAAAGCACCCAGCGAGCACAGCTCAAACAGGGTAGAGGATAGAAGAACCAAGTGTCTTATATTATTATCACGTATCATGTAGAAACATATATCATACCTGGTATTATTGTATGGAAACATATGGAATAAAACACCAGGGCATGGCATCGACCTCATGCGAATCCCGGTATCCAATATACCGCTACCAAACATCCCATTACCCATAGAACTCCACAGTCTACCCAACGGACGTCGCATCTTGTATATATTGCACGCACAACCAACATAATATTATTCTCGTATGCTGAAGTTTCCTTGGTAAATGAGATAGGGCAGTAGCATCGAGGCGTGGTGAGCCCATAGGAATGTTCTGAACGTCAGAATATACCTTAAAGACGAGAGAGCCCGTACAATTAGCTTTTAGAATACCACAGGATTGGTATTACCCCTTAGGCCAGGATCAGCGATAACTGAGGAATAGCTACGTAAGCACCAGAGGAAAGTTGCCTAGGCACTTATAGCTACTCGTCTAGCGGGCTAATAGAGGGGGCAGAGAGGGCTTTGATATCTCGAATCAAAGTCCTCACCTTCTCACTCTTCCCAGCTCCCTCCCTACCCAGCTCTCCCCTTTTTTTCTCTCATCTTCAGAGGGTTACTCTGTAACACAAGAAGAGGTCTCTTAAACTGAAGAGAAGCTGTGATTCCAAGCCAGCAACGATAACCTCCTGCACCCCTTCCACCAAACCTCGAGCACCACTACAGAATACAAAAATGCTCCTGACCTTAAAAACCGATTGGTATGGTTTTATTCGTTGTACTAATTAATCGGATAGATGCGATCATTTCGGCCACGATAATATATATTATGCATACTTGGGCGGCGAAACCGAGGGCACACCAAAAGGGGGCACTCTCACACGGATTTTCCGGACGGAGAATTTTGAACGTCTACTACTACCACGAGCCGCCGCGCGCGGTCTGCGTGGTGTATACCTGGTATATACATACCAGTATGAACATGTATATATATATATTTTATGAACTAACGGCAAGATCAAGTGATTGCAGTTACTTTTGCGATGGCTTTTCCGCGAAAGCATAAAGGATAAAAATCACGCCCGCTCTGCGTAGGTACGTACGTACAATACACGACTGGTGCCACGGCGGTAGAGGGGGGTCCTTTTTTAGCCTGTTTCTCATCCGATCATACATACATGCGTACGCCACTGACTTGTTTTATTTATTTGTGCTATCGTGATTTTTTTTAATACGTTTTGTTTTCGCGATAATATGCACGGGCATGGGATTGTTTTGGTACTCCGCGACAATTTTGTTTTGTGCTTTAAGTCCATTTTTTGAGCGAGATACGTAATAAGCCATTCGCCCTCAGTGGCGTAAGCCCGGCAGTGAAAATAACGGCATCACAGCCCCTTGTTACCGTAGCACAACTTTACAAGGGGTTTTGCTTTTGCTTGCCCTTTATAAGCTTTATAAGCCGACTTTGTCCAACCAAACTAGCCAAACCTCTCCTGATTTCTCCCCCCTACTGACGCTTATATGATATTTGTGCGTTTTTGACGGGCGCGAGCGGCTAAACCTGCTGCTCAGTTGTATGCAGTTGACTTCACGTCGACATCTAATGTTGTTGTGGTTCTTTAATAAAAAAATACGAATGTAGACAGCGATTTGATGGGTGCTTATCAGAGAGCTTGCTGCTTCAAACCGAATGACGCGCATAGTGCTCTTGTGTTTTTTTTTCTGGGTGTTTCACTCATCACCTGGCAGATTTGGCTTATCCTAGACGGCAGGATCGGCATCAGCTCGAAAGACAAGTACGGGACCGTGCACCACGCTGGGGAGCTCAACGAGGGGCAAGTGAGTTTCGAATGGAACGTGGTTTTGGTGTAAACCTTAACCTTTGTTGTCGTGGAAAACACTATTCTACCGTGTGGCAGCAGTTGTTGGTGGAACAGATGAGTTATTATGCAAGGAGGGCGCTCTTTTCGTGTAGAAATTGGGGAAGCTGGGCATCTCCGCGTTTGCGTTCAATTTAGTCCGACGCAAGTCGACGAGGGAAGAAAGTGCTGAAATCTTCTCGCGATAAAAATGCAAGGCAAGAACCGTAGTGGGGGAGGAGGGAGAAGAGCCTACTTTGTGACCCCGGATCTGAGTTACGACTAGGAAGGAGAGAGAAAGGAAGGGCGAAGATAATAAATGGGATGGACAAAAAAAAAAACTATGAACTTATATCGCTATGAATATATATATCGTGTGTTCAAGGTTGGTACGGTGGGCCCCGGTTGCATTTGAAGAGCAGTCAACAATATGTCGACGTATGACATGTTCTACCCTGGGAGGGAAGTGCGAGGCACCAGCAGCCGCCATCGTCGGCCTCAAGAAGTGCACAGATAACTGCGCCGACGCCGTCGCCGCCGCCACACCGTGCAGTAAAAAGCTAGAGCACTCCTATCAATCATCAATCATTCATCAATCATTCATCAATCATCATCATCGTCATCATCATCATCTCATCATCAATAAGTATAATAATGTCAACCGTAGCAATCAATCAATCAATCAACCAATCAATCAACCAATCAACCAATCAAAAGCAACCCAGTTGTCCATCGTCCACCAGAACCGATAACTTTAGGTCCCGTTTTCCGGGTTTTTATTCTCCGAGGGAGGCGTTTATTTTTCGTTTTTTATCCCCCGACCGAGGACCTCGTGCCACCTCTCCCACGTAAATCACACGCACCTTCGTGCTCTAAAGCCTAAGCGCTCACCGTGCCACGCACCCAGGTGATCGGGAACCTGTTGTCGGAGAAGCGGCTTGCAACCGCGACTTGTCTGCAGCAGTGCATCTTGCTTCGGGTCAACAATGCCGACATTCTCGAGGCTTTGGAGGATCCCGAGGCCAAGCTTGCTGTGTCCAAAAAGGTCCGTGCAGCCACCGGTAGTTAGTCGGGTTCATATAGATGATGCACTGTTTTCAAGCTTGAGCGAACGCAGCTCACGTTCCGGCTGCATCCCTACCTAGGAGGCCCGGTGGGCGGGGGGGGAAGGGGCTCACGCGTAGTCTCTTGCGTTGTATTCTGGAACGAGCGAGTACTTCGCGTCGTGTCGTCGTAGACCTCCCCGCATGGCAGTACTATGTTTTACGGCAGCAGTCGAATATGTTCTTCGCTGTCACTCACTCCTGCCCGTGCACCGCCCCAACCAATTGCATCCGCCGCCACCACCACCACCACCACCATCATCACCACCACCACCGCCAATCGCACCACCAACACCACAACCAACACCACCACCACCGCCACCGCCACTACCAACACCACCAACACCACCAATACTACCACCACCAACAACACCAACACCGCCACCACCCACCACCCACCACCACCTACCACCACCGCCACCGCCACGCGCAGACGTTTTTCAGAACTATTCCGCTCTTCAAGGGGCTCGGGGAGAGGGACCTCGACCGCCTGACGTCGATTTTCCACGTGGCCACGCTCCGGGACGGGGACATCCTCTGCCGGGAGGGCCACCGCGTCGACAACCTCTACCTCGTCCAGCGAGGACACTTCCGCCTCCTCAAGGCCTTCCTCCCGCGACCGGAAACCGAGCAGGACAGCCGCGACAACAAAGAAAACAGAGACAACAGCGAAGCTTCGCCGCCGCCGCCGCGACGACGAAGGCAAGGAGGTCGCTCGAAGCCCGACAAGCCCGAGGAGGTCGAGGTGTTGACACCTCCAGTGCAGCGAGGACACAGCGGCATCATCTGCAGCGATAGCAAAAGTCAGGCGGCGTCGGATGTTGTTGTTGGGGTGTCAGTAGCAGTAGAAGCAGATCGCCCAAACGTCGGACTCGAGGGGTTGGCAGAGGCGAAGCGACGGCCGGAGGAGGAGGAGGAGGGGAAGGAGACGCGAACGGGGGCGGGGGCGGGGGCGGGGGGAGGGACAGGGACCGGGACCGGGGCGGGAGCGGAAGCAGGGGCGAGAGCGGGGGCGGAAGCGGGGGTGGAAGCGGGGGGGGGGGCGGGGGCGGGGGTTGGGGCTGGGGCTCGGGCGGGGGGGGTGGTGGCGGCGACGACGACGTTTCCATTGCTAAGCCACTTCGACGTCGGAGTGCTGGGACGAAAAGACTTCGTGGGCGAGGCAGGCTTCATGGCCGCGGCGTTCGCGGGTGCAGGGACGGCGGGAGCCAAATGCGGCGGAACCGGCGGCCACCGCGGCGGCGGCGGCGGCCATCGATCTTCACTCCCCGCGTGGGGCGGGCACTCCGGTACCGCCGGGGGGGGCGGTGGCGGGAGTGTGGGGGGAACCCACGAGTATATAATTTCGGCAGTCGCCGAAGGTGGCGCCGAAGTCTTGGCAGCCAAAGTCGTCGACCTGATGTTCATGCAGACCGTCACGATGAAGCGCTGCTGGGCGGAGGGGAGGGAGCACCACCAGGCGAGGGAGCGGAAGTGGAAGCCTGCGACCCTCGGCGCTGAGATGCGGAAGCAGGTGCTGTGGCAGCGCACGAAGCGGTCCATCGTGCTGGATCATGTGCGCACAGAGGTGCTCGAGAGGAAGCTGGCCGCCACAGCGGTACGCGGGAGGGTGGCGGCGGCGGACGTGGTGGGGGCGGCGGGGGCGACAACGTGAATGCTCTCGGATCCAATATTCGAAGTTAAACACACAACCAAAACATTTCTTAAAAGCGAAACGGATGACTGAGGTATCTAGAGTTTGTTCTTTTCTAGCCGATAATGCGTTCATTCCAGCATGTGTAAATGCCGCTCTGTCCTAAACAAATGTTAAGTTTTGGGTGGGAGGCAGAGTGCGTGTCGCGAAGCTCTACCTAGTGCAAATGCGCTCTGGTCGCTAGCGGCGCTCTTTAGGCGCGCCGCATGCTGGTGCGACTCCGGGGTGGGATTTCCTCCGCGTCGTGGACAGAAGCAGGCAACGAAGGAGTTATGTCCCTTTCCCCTTCCCCCTATCTGTTTTTGCTCGTTTGGATAGAACTCGTGGCGTCGCCGAGTTCACCGCTACCACTGCTGCTGCTGCTACTGCTACTGCTATTGCTGTCTTTAAGTTGATATCCTCAAGGAGTTGACACGTACACGGGGAACACGGCGACAGCGCAGCAAGAAGCGGAACAAGAGCCGCGCACAGAGCGAGCGCGAGCTGACGGTTGTCGGAGACGATTCCGCTTCTTTTTTTTTGCTGCGTTCCAATTGTTTCCGCCGCCTCGAACCGCGCGGGCTTAAGGTTGGGCGCGCACACTCAAACACCCACCCACCCACCCACCCATCCCGGTCGTCCTAATATTAGTAGTATTTCGTGCTCTCCCGACGAAAAGCCAAATATGGAGAGGAAGGAAGGATGCAATCCCCTCAGAGCTGTACCCACGTTTGGGGGAACAAGTACTTGGGATTTGAGTGGGATATTTTCTAGCAACATCGGTCGCCCCGATGGTCTAGTAGTACCCTCGAACGCTTCTAAGAGTTGATTTACGGAGTTCAAACCCCACGTGGGTCGGACTTTTGAATTTATTTGCAAAAAAAAAACGGAATCAACTGCTGAGAGCGCCATTAATAGTAGCGTGGGCAGGCACAATTCGATGAGAGTCGAAGAGGGAAGAAAGGGCTGAACTGCGATAAAAATGCAAGGCAGAACCGAGTGGGGGAGGAAGGAGAGGAGCCTACTTTGTGACCCCGATCTGAGTTACGACCAGGAAGGAGAGAGAAAGGAAGGGCGAAATAATAAATGGGATGGACAAAAAAAAAGTTATTAAAGGGTTCATGTGGAATGTGGAAACGCCCGACGCCTCCAAAAATGTTCAAAAACCCAGCGGCGGAAGGTGACGTCAAAAGTGAGACAACACACGTGTCGTGTGCACAAAAACAAAAAAGCGGCGAAGCGCACGAAAAGCGAAAAAATGACGTATAATAACCGTTTCGGGAGAAACAAGCGAACAGCAGTGGCGTCAGGAAAAAAACGAGGAGAAAACGCGGGCAAAAATCATGCGATGATAAATGTGAGGGAACGCGGACACAAACAAGGACCGTAACATGGCACTTTTGCAGGGAACTTAGGGTACTTTCATGGTACTTTCGTGGACTTACATAGCCTTATTGGAGCCTGGGTGAAATTTTCATCTAGGCTCTCTCATGGGACTTCCATGAGTCATGTTTCATGGGACTTCGATGGTGCTTCTGTTGGTTTTGGAGTCTTCAGTATGACAGTTACGAGTCAGTTTGGTGTCGGTTCGGGCTATTAACCTTTTGTAGGTTACACCGCATTTTTGTCTTTTGGGCCTGGGCATGAAAGCACCTGGACTCCTGAGGGCACTCCTCGTTGCCCCTACCCTGTGGGACGACTAATAATACAATGACTTGAAGCCAACACGCCACACGAGTACGAACACTCTAGAGTCTCGGCGAGCCTCATGGGGGCTAGGTGGGTGACCTTCGAGCTCAAGTATTAGATCAGGGCCTTGCTTTCGCGAGCTGAGAAAGTGCAGCGGAGGAATGATGCTCACGATTTCGAAGCAACCAAGAATGCGAAGCGCAGGAGGAGTCCGGTGGGAAGCAACAGCTAACCATCGCTGTGGTGCAGCAGGGAGGGATGCTATACCACTATCGTCGGAACCGTCCGATGGTGACTGTGGGAACCGGGAGGGGGGTCCCATAGGTGAGGGGTCTTTCGACACGCACGGCTGTCCGGGTTACCGGCGTTTTTGGAGACTTTGATGGCTTTCTCCATGCTTGTACAGCAGCAGCGTTGTATGTATACATGGCCCTTGGGAGAATGTGCTGACGCTGGGCAAGGAGACCGTGTGTGAATGGTGGATTATCCCGCAGTCGATGTCGTGGAGTCGACGTCGTCAACTACTGCTGCTGTATGTGTGTACAGCAGTACGTAAAGCCCTACGGTGGAGCAGCTGTAGGCAAGGTGTAGCAGCAGCTTACGTCCTACGTATGGTGGGAGTATAACCTTACGTACCCCTGCTGTGTGGAGGGGGGACGGACGTACAACAGCAGCTAAAAAGCCCTACGGCGTACCAGTCGTAGGCACCTCCTTCGTGTGTGGCGAGAGGGGGATTGCAAAGTCGTGCGACATGTTGATGCCGTACGCGCTCCACTTCAGAGGTTGGTTGTGGAGGAAGCAGGTGTGGTGGTAATCGGAAACGAGGGGAAGCATGTCTGCATATTCCGCGAAAAGTCGCACGGCCGCCAGCCGGGTGCACTCTACCTGGGGGGTTGTTTGGTGGGGCAAAGTCGCGCCGCATAATAGCCGCGTGCATTCTGCTGCTGGAAAATCAGCGGTGGCAGGAACCGGACGTGGGGTAATCGTGGGCTGTCTGCAGCAGTACCAATATAACGATGGGGTTTCGTCCGGGTGGCAATAAGTCGAGCGGCATGGCCGCACGCACTCCATGATAAGCAGCAGCAACAGCAGCAGCGGGGGAGGTCACGGAGAGAGCAGATCTGGGTGTTTCGTCAGCCGGAGCTTCATGAAGGGTCCGGCAACATCGCGGGGCGTGGGGGACAGGTCTGGTCATTGTGGTGGGATTTTCGTAGAAATGAGTTGTTTTTACGATGGATGCACCACCAGTCGATCGAAATCTATTTTTGGTCGATGGATGGGTATACGTAGCCTGTTTCTCCTGGTAGTTTTGAAATGTATATTTTCATGTTCAAATCAAACAGTCTTGCAAATCCGAAAAACTTTTAGTGTTTTTCTGGTGTAGACAGGACCAGAAGGGGCCTGGTAGAACTGAAATGTATGTGTTTTGACAGTTTGGAGAAATATGGGTATTTTTTGTTCACGGCCAAGGGTGGAGAAGCCGTGGATGGTAGATTGGGTATCGTCTAAGATTCATTTTGGATGGTGTACGTAACCGTTTTTCGCCTTGTAGTTTTGTAATGTAGTTTCATGTTCAAATCAAACAGTCTTTGTACGTCTGAAAAACTTGTAGTGTTTTTCTGGTAAAGGCAGGAGGACCAGAAGGGGACTGGCGGAACTGAAACCTACATTTTGAACGGTTAGGAGAAATAAGGGTACGTACGTATGTGCACCTTGAGAGGTGTATTACTGGTATGTGGTATTGGTGGTGACTACTGATTTTATTGAATTTTGCGGGTATCTTTTGTTTTTGGGCTGTCTATTACTGATTGCAAAATGAAAGAGGGTAAGCTTATTCATGATTGATTAGTTGTTCTACCAATGATAGCAGTATCATTTTGCGGACAGTTGTTTGCAAGGGAGAATGGTACGTAAAGTGTCGTTTGCGATTCGGGTTGGATTTCTGAATGGTAAGAAAAATTGTCGTTCGTTCCGGGTAGAGTCGTAGATGGTACGAGTACGTATTATAGGAGAGATATTGATTGGGTCCGATCCCGATTGAACCCCCAAAACCCCCTTTTATACCAGAACGGTGTTTTGATGTAGACAAGCTGTCTTGCAATTCCAGCTCGCCGTGTGTGGCGTTCCCCGAGGGGTATAGCGGTTGGTATGGGAAGTTTGTTAAGTCAAGTTTCATGGCTTAAGGGGGGGGGCGAGGGTAAGTACGCCTCGACGGGTGTATTTTTGTTGTGCAGTATGAGTGGTTACACTGACTTTTTGGTTTGGCTGGTATCTCTTTGTGGCTTCATATTGAGAGACTAGGTTCAGAGTCATGACTAGTCATTCAACTACCAATATTGTTTTTCCGAACTTGATGGGTGGTTGCAATCTTGTCTGGAAATTCAAAGGGGGATATGTTGAGGATTTGATTTGATGCACAAGTAAGTTTTGTTTTTGCAGTTGTCATTGCAATGAAACGTGGTGGCTTGTGGATGGTCAGATACTTCTTCTGTGTAGCTGGGAGGGATAAGGCTACTTTTAGCGTTGGGTGAATTCTATTTTGCGGAGAAGTTTTGCTATATCGCTTTACCGTTATGATTGATGAATCTATTACGGTAGTAGGGGACAAAAGGGGTTTTTGTCCGGGGAACATCGCGATCTCTGGCATTATATGTTTCGCCTTAGTTTTTACTTCTTATGCGCAGCTACTGTTGTCGTCTCTTTTTGTGATTGCAATAGTGTGTAAGACGGAGTATAGAAGAGGTTTTCGCTCATGAGGATGAGTTTCCTCTTGCCATTTTTGTTTTAGGTGATGTAGTTGAGTCTGTTATTGTTGGTTCGTCACTGTCCCCACTGTCTTGTGAAGAATCCGGGAGGGTGTTGGTTTGGAGTCTTCAGCATGACAGTTACGAGTCAGTTAGGTGTCGGTTCGGGCTACTCTGCTGTAGGCACACGACCACAACGGCGGGCTGTGCAATCACACACTATGCACTTCCTTACACACACCATATTCCAATCATGCCGTGTGATGACAACAACTGCCAATCGCTTCGTGAGCGAGGACAGTAACTTTCGATTACATAACCAGTGAGCGTGGCAGTCACAATCTCCTCCATGCAGCTGAACACAGCTCTACACTGTCATGGTCGTTTCTCATTGAGACATCTCACTCTACCCGTTTAGTGTGCCCCCACGGCGGTGCTTCCATGGACCTCCATGATGATGTATGCGCTTCCATGGTGCTTTTATGGACTCCCATGGTGCTTCCATTGCGGTGTATGTGCTTTTATGGTGCTTTCGTGGATGTCCAGATGGCGATTTCATGGACTTCAGATGGTTCTTTCATGGACTTCCGTGGGAGCATGGTGGTGCGTGCGCTGTCATGGTACTTTCATGGGACTGTCGTGGACTCTCATGGTGCTTTCACGGAGTTCCGTGGCGCTTTCATGTCGGTGTATGCGTATTCAAGGTGCTTTTTCATGGAGTTCGTCCATGGTGCTTTCATGGTGGTGTGTGTGTTTTCATGGTATTTGCATGGTACTTTCGTGGTGCTTTTATTCTGCTTTCATGGTGCCTCCATGGACTCCCACAGTGCTTCCGCTTTCATTCATGGTGAATATATGGGACATTTTTTATGGACCTACGTAGCATGGAGCTTACACAGGATCCCATGGTGCTGCCAAGGTACTTCTATTGTGCTTCCGGGGGATTTTCGTGGACTCCCATGGTGCTTTCATGGATTTTCCTTCGCATCCAAGGTGCTTCCATGAGACTTTCATGGTGCATCCATGGTGCTTCCGCCTTCATGGTGCTTCCATGGGACCTCGTGGACGCCGATGCTGCTTCCATGGCGCTCAATGAGTCTTACATGGACTCCCATGGTGCTTTCATGGTACTTCCGTGGATTCCCATGGTACTTTCATGGTGGTGTGTGCACTTTCATGGTGCTTTCATGGACTGCCATGTGCTTCCACCGTGTTTCCATTGTGGTGTATGCGATTTATGGTGCATTCCTGAAGTTCCATGGTAACTTCATGGACTGGTGCTCCCACGGTACTTCTATGGACTCCCATGGTGATTTCATGGGACTTTAGTGGACTCCCCTGATGCTTTCATGGTGCTTCCATGGATTCCCATGGTGCTTTCATGGATTCATATNCCACCCACCCACCCATCCCGGTCGTCCTAATATTAGTAGTATTTCGTGCTCTCCCGACGAAAAGCCAAATATGGAGAGGAAGGAAGGATGCAATCCCCTCAGAGCTGTACCCACGTTTGGGGGAACAAGTACTTGGGATTTGAGTGGGATATTTTCTAGCAACATCGGTCGCCCCGATGGTCTAGTAGTACCCTCGAACGCTTCTAAGAGTTGATTTACGGAGTTCAAACCCCACGTGGGTCGGACTTTTGAATTTATTTGCAAAAAAAAAACGGAATCAACTGCTGAGAGCGCCATTAATAGTAGCGTGGGCAGGCACAATTCGATGAGAGTCGAAGAGGGAAGAAAGGGCTGAAGGCTAGCGATAAAAATGCAAGGCACGAACCGCAGTGGGGGAGGAAGGAGAGGAGCCTACTTTGTGACCCCAGATCTGAGTTACGACCAGGAAGGAGAGAGAAAGGAAGGGCGAATATAATAAATGGGATGGAAAGAAAAAAAGTTATTAAAGGGTTCATGTGGAATGTGGAAACGCCCGACGCCTCCAAAAATGTTCAAAAACCCAGCGGCGGAAGGTGACGTCAAAAGTGAGACAACACACGTGTCGTGTGCACAAAAACAAAAAAGCGGCGAAGCGCACGAAAAGCGAAAAAATGACGTATAATAACCGTTTCGGGAGAAACAAGCGAACAGCAGTGGCGTCAGGAAAAAAACGAGGAGAAAACGCGGGCAAAAATCATGCGATGATAAATGTGAGGGAACGCGGACACAAACAAGGACCGTAACATGGCACTTTTGCAGGGAACTTAGGGTACTTTCATGGTACTTTCGTGGACTTACATAGCCTTATTGGAGCCTGGGTGAAATTTTCATCTAGGCTCTCTCATGGGACTTCCATGAGTCATGTTTCATGGGACTTCGATGGTGCTTCTGTTGGTTTGGAGTCTTCAGCATGACAGTTACGAGTCAGTTTGGTGTCGGTTCGGGCTATTAACCTTTTGTAGGTTACACCGCATTTTTGTCTTTTGGGCCTGGGTATGAAAGCACCTGGACTCCTGAGGGCACTCCTCGTTGCCCCTACCCTGTGGGACGACTAATAACACAATGACTTGAAGCCAACACGCCACAGGAGTACGAACAGCTTCCATTGTGAATTACTGCGGTGGTGTATGCGCTTTGATCGTGCCGTCATGGTGCTTCCATTGGACTTCCATCCGTAGTGCCCCCACGGCGGTGCTTCCATGGACCTCCATGATGATGTATGCGCTTCCATGGTGCTTTTATGGACTCCCATGGTGCTTCCATTGCGGTGTATGTGCTTTTATGGTGCTTTCGTGGATGTCCAGATGGCGATTTCATGGACTTCAGATGGTTCTTTCATGGACTTCCGTGGGAGCATGGTGGTGCGTGCGCTGTCATGGTACTTTCATGGGACTGTCGTGGACTCTCATGGTGCTTTCACGGAGTTCCGTGGCGCTTTCATGTCGGTGTATGCGTATTCAAGGTGCTTTTTCATGGAGTTCGTCCATGGTGCTTTCATGGTGGTGTGTGTGTTTTCATGGTATTTGCATGGTACTTTCGTGGTGCTTTTATTCTGCTTTCATGGTGCCTCCATGGACTCCCACAGTGCTTCCGCTTTCATTCATGGTGAATATATGGGACATTTTTTATGGCCTACGTAGCATGGAGCTTACACAGGATCCCATGGTGCTGCCAAGGTACTTCTATTGTGCTTCCGGGGGATTTTCGTGGACTCCCATGGTGCTTTCATGGATTTTCCTTCGCATCCAAGGTGCTTCCATGAGACTTTCATGGTGCATCCATGGTGCTTCCGCCTTCATGGTGCTTCCATGGGACCTCGTGGACGCCGATGCTGCTTCCATGGCGCTCAATGAGTCTTACATGGACTCCCATGGTGCTTTCATGGTACTTCCGTGGATTCCCATGGTACTTTCATGGTGGTGTGTGCACTTTCATGGTGCTTTCATGGACTGCCATGTGCTTCCACCGTGTTTCCATTGTGGTGTATGCGATTTATGGTGCATTCCTGAAGTTCCATGGTAACTTCATGGACTGGTGCTCCCACGGTACTTCTATGGACTCCCATGGTGATTTCATGGGACTTTAGTGGACTCCCCTGATGCTTTCATGGTGCTTCCATGGATTCCCATGGTGCTTTCATGGATTCATATGGTGCTTTCATAGTGCTTCCATGGATTCCCATAGTGATTTCACTGTGGTGTACCGGTGTGCGCTTTCATGGTGCCTTCATGGATTATCATGGCGCTTCCATGGAATCCCAGATGCGTCCATAGTGCGCGTGTTCAAGGTAATTTCACGGACTTCCATGGTGTTGTCACGGACTGCCATGGTGTTGTCATAGACTTCCATGGTGCTTCCAGGGACTCCCATGGTGCTTTCATGAACTTCCACAAGGGTGCTTTCATGGAATCCCATCCATGACGCTTTCGTGGATTGCCATGGTGCTTCCACGGCACTTTCATTGACTCCCATATGGCACTTTCATCGTGCTTCCGTGGATTATCATGGTGCTTTCATTGACTTCCATTGTGATGTATGCGCTTATATGGCGCTTTTCATGGAATACCACTTCCATGGACTCCCACGGTACTTTCGTGGTGGTGTATGCGCTTTTATGGTTATTTGGTGGAGCTTTCATGGACTTCCATGTTGCTTTCGCAGACTCTCATGGTGGTTCCATGGTGGTGCCAGGTGCATTTCGTACGTGGATTTCCATGTGGTGCTTCCACGGTGCCCCCATGATGCGTTCGTAGACTTTAAGGATGATTCCACGGTGCCTCTACGGTTCTCTCGTGGACTCCCATAGTGCTTGCATGGGACTTTCAAGGTGCTTCCATGGAGCTTCCATGGTGTATACGTGGACTCCCATGGTGCTTTCATGGGGGTTTCAACGTGTCCTTGTGAAAGGAAGTTCATGGTGCTTCTCGAAAAACACAAAAACAAAATTACAACACCCGAAAATGGTCGTAATGATCCTTCGGGAGAAACATGCACACAACAGCGTCAGCAGAAAAAACGAGAATAAAAAAAAGCGCGGGCAAAAGCTTGTACTGATACATTATCCCGCGAGTAATCCGCGGAACACCGCGGACTAAGACGAGGGCCGCCCCGCGATTCCGACCCCGGTCCAACCTAAAACGCTACGTGGCGAGTACACCGTCCGCGGGACATTTATTTGTTTACCATTCTAATACACGAGAGGCATGCGATACGCTCCAGGGGGCGGAGCGAGCACGCGCAGACCACAGAGAGAACCGACCACGTACCCGAAGCGTCGGCTCACTAAACCATCCACATTATGACTACAACCACACCGACAAACGCGACCTTATAAGACCGCCCCCACGTACCCACCCCCCCCCCCCCCCCTCGCCCCCCCGCAACTCCATCTACAACACCGAGCACCCCTCAACCTTCGCCCTTTTTACACGGCCGCCCTACTCTTGCCACTACCGTGGACCGTTCTCGTCGGCCCCGCTCCCCCCGCCCCGCCCCCGCCTCGTCCCCCCGCGCCCCCCTGAGGGCCGCCTCTTCCGCTCGAAGCCTGCCGCTTCTTGCGCCCCCGTCGCGCCGTCGCTCGCGAGGCGCGCCGATGCGCCGCGATGGGTGCGACCACTCGCTCCACCGCGCAGAACGTCCAGGTGTCAAGCGCGTCGACGTCGACCTCAATCGACTCCCCCTGGAGCACGAGCGCGCCGGGGCACCGCCGGTCGATCTCGTGCACCGACTCCGTAACGTCCTCCATTCTCGCGCGCCCCAGGTGCCACGCGAGCCGCCGCCTCTCCTCGTCCGTCGGGGCGACCATGTCTGCCCCGCCCTTGGCACCGTTCGCTCGCTTGTTTCCCCCGGGGCCCTTGCCGTTGCCCCCGTGGCCGGCTCCGCCTCCGCCTGCGTCTCTCGACATCTTGAGGATCGCGCTCGCCGGGAGCTTGGCGAAACGCGCCTCGAACCTCTTGCTCAGGGCGTCCGCGGCCTGTTTTGCACCGAAGTGCGGGGTAGGAGGGTTGGGAGAGCGGTTGTTGGGTGTCGGGTGTCGAGGGGGGGGGGGGGTTCATTTGCTGCTTGCCTTAGTCATTTGATCATTGACCACGCATCCCTTTCGAGACGGAGCAACCGATCCTTCTCCAAAAAGAGACACCACCTCTAACAGTTGGGGCGCTCGGTACGCTTGTGGGTGGCTTGTACGCGCCGGTCGGTGCACGCGCGCGCACAACTATTAAGCGATTTTTTTTTTTGTGAGCGCCGAGGAAATATATTTGTCGAACCTGTACGAAAAGGAGTATATTCATACCATATGATAACTACTGCTGTAGGAGGGCGGGGACACGGTGACCTAAACAAATCGTAGGTAATCAAACGATAGAACACGAGAAAAAACGTACCCATGAAAGCAGGTGATAATATGATAACCACATGTCGTATGATATGATAGCCATACGTACGTCGTGTAAAATCGGAGGAAGCATGTGATAGTGTGACACCTGCTGCAAGGAAGTGACAATACGATATATTTCGTAGCAACAAGTAATCAGGTGACAATGTGATACCCACTGGAATGAAGTAGGTAAAATAATACGACACGTAGCTGAAAGGAGGTGTAAACATGACAACTCACATCAAGAGATGCCAGTATACATATCTGTACGAAGTAACACGATAACTTGGCATACGTCGTACTTCCTGGTGTCAGGTATCTTGAACCACGATATGCTGGTACGATGCATTGGTACTCGTAGCTCAACTCAGTACGAATGTCTACACCCCTCCGCGCCCCCCCCCCTCCCACTCTCCCTAACTCTCAAACAGCCCAAAACAAACACAACCACCACCACCACGCCCCCCCCCCCCCTCCCCCCTCATAAAAAACAAAAAAAAACACACACACACCTTGTGAAGCTTGACGGGAACCCCGCCGCCGTTGTACGTCCGGCAGTTGTCCCAGATCAGCCGGACGTCCGCGGCGCACGCCTCGGCGCTGCTGTAGGCCCCCTGCTCCAGCCGAAGCTTGACCGTCCCGAGGTCCATCGGCCTCTTGATGACGGAGGGGTAGTCGGTGAGTCCCAGGCCTCGCCAGTCGACGGGTTCCCGGAAAGCTTCCGAGGCTCCGGAAGCCAGCAGGGCATTCACAAGCTTTTTTATCGTTTTGTTTTTTCAAGTTTTTAGAGCGAGGAACACACGAGGACGTAATATAAAAAAAAACAACAACGAGGAAAACGAAGGAAGGGTCGATATGGGTGGGAGAGGTAGGGGGGGCGGGTGGAGGATGGGCGATGCCCACTACTACATACTTACCAGGTATATACTTCAGTACCCCCTTTGGGAACCCGATGTACATAGTAAGAGCGACCAAAACAATGGTAACCTTGGTGTTATCAGCCGTCTACGAGCAGCGTGAGCGCCGAGCAGTAAGGGTAGTGGGATCATGTCGAGCCCGTGCGGTACATACATACGATTCCTCGGATTGTAACCCCCGGACACCAATCAATGTTGTATTGTCCCCTATTATGATGTCCCCTATTGTGATACGTACTCATGCAGTGGCGTGCCGGTGCTATAAGCGTCACCTTTTCATCGTGCAATATTGCCCTTCTTAAGTCCCCTTGGAGGGTTTATACGAGTAATCTTTTGGGACGGACATAAGAGAGATGTGTTGCGAAAAAAAACAAATGAGTTTTTCGTCTTTTTTCTTTTTTCCAACCGCTTGTTGACTACAGCAGTGCAGGACACCGAATAAGAAACAGGAAAGCTGGCCCAGGCTGGATTTCTTGTTTGAGAGAGGGTGCTTTCTACACGTATTTCAAGATAACGACTCTCGAATTTCTTAATTTCCTCTAAATGTCAGCCTGGCTTTCTTATTGGCCTGTTTCTTACTACAGTAGGTGTCCTGTACTGCTGTATTGTGCGAGCACGCAGCAGTACAATTACAAGTACTGCTGTGGTATCAATGCTGCCTCCATGTCGTGCATTGCTGTGGTTCGGCTACTGCAGTATCATCTACGCAAGTTTTACTTCGTACCACTCTGCCTTACCACCGGAACGTAAGGTGCTGCTGTACTCCTGGACGTATGATATGTACAGCAGTACGTGAGTACGTAAGCCGAAAAGTTGGAATGGAAAAGCAAGCCGACGGACGAATGGCGAAAGACACATTCTTTTTGCGTACGAGCACGTACTCGTACGTAGTGCTTGTTTTATCAGGTGGCATGAAAAAAAAAACTCTTTGGGCAGCAAAAAGCAAGCAGCAGCAAGCAGCAGCTTCAGAGAGAAGGCGCCTACGCTGAGGCCGCGGGGTACTGAGGGGGTGCGAGGGTGCGCCCGACACCCGGCACTGTGGTCTGAGCTGAGATCCATCTCCGGTGAATGTCACGGATGATGACAGCGGACGATCGCCATGGTAGTTGTGGGCGAGCGAGAGGCGAACTGTGGAAAAATCGGGCTGTTCGCCAAGTTCGCCGAAAATTTGAAACACGAGAGTCTTTTATCCGAAAATGTAAGGACTGTTTTGTATTCTACATTGGTACTAAAAAAATCCTTATATTTCCGGACATATGGGTACCTGGTTTACTCTGTTGTACATCGCCAACAACCTTCCTTTGATTATACGGTATCCGCTTTGAATCGACGACGGTGCGTGCGGCACCCGTATGCCAGGCGGTGTCGGGGAAAGCGAGAGAAGGGGGATCGGTACACCCTCCACGCGTGATGCGAAATGAGGGGTGCACAGCGAGGGCGCAACCACGTACCAGGACTATAGCTCGAAGGACAAAACAAGCCTATGAGGAGTTCTTGGACGTCAAGCTCAAATATAACCGCAGTACAAACAAAAAAAGCAGACGACATCGTTCGAAACGTCAAGGAGGCACAGGCGACTACCGAGCTTCTACCCATCCCCAACGACGAAGCGCGCCCTGGGACAAGGAGCGGTGCCTTACCTTCTCCATGGTGGTGCTGCTGTGAAGGGTCTTTCCTTTGGCCTCGCGTGCTAATGAACCGCTTTCACTGCTACACAGGGCAACAAAGCAACAGAGATGCGAGATGCGAGCAGTCAGGGGAGGTTTGCATGAGTTTTTATCCGGCGTGTTTAGAGGGGAAAAGGGGACCATTCTCAGCCATTCGGAGGGAGTCAGTTCCTGATGCACGGGTGACACACAGCGCGACGAGTCGATGCCTCATTCTAGCTTGCGAAGTCGCTCTCATCCCTAAGTACACGGTTTGAGTGGACCAACCCCCTCTCCGAGTAGAGGGCGAGTTGTTACGAGGTAATTTTACTGGTTACCTGACACGAAATTGTATGAGCGTGCACGGTGGAACAACTACCTGGTATGATACGTACACAGAGTAGCGTACTTACTACGTAGCTTCTCTGCTACTACCACCGCACCGTACACCCGCAACCCGTATATTGCTGTAATAAAAATAGCACATGCCCTCGGACATATTCATAATCTGATATTCTCGACAGAAGGTAGAGTGCAAACACGGGGCGATGCATCTGTCTACGGAAAGATTTATCGATGAGATCTTTCTAAAGCCATCATTTTCGTAGTCCTCTTCTCCTTGCTTTTGTGTAGGAGAGAAGAATCCGTTCCATGGGCGTTATCTTGCGTGTTATTACACGTATCATACATTACGACGGGTTGCGTGTGGTTGGACTTATTGTACACACGGCAGCAGCAGTCGAGAATGTACAGTATCTACTGTACGAGTAGTAGTACAGCACACCTGACTAACTGATCCGAAACAGGCTAACAAGGAAGCCAGGCTGATGATATTGAACGGAAAATAAGAAATTTGAGAGTCATCATCTTGAAATTAGGGCAGAAAGCACACCCTCTCTCAAAATAAGAACTACGGCCTGGGGCAGCTTTCTATTTATGTTTAGATGTCCTGTACTACATACAGCAGTTACGTCGTAGCAGCAAGCTGTAGCATGTATGTATGGTATGTCGCAGGTTGTGAAGGAAAAGTGAATCTCGAACTCTACATGATCATCATCAAGGAATCGGGGGGGTCGGGGGGTAAAAGTATGCGAGCGAGTACAGCAGCACTGGCCACACACAGCCCAAGCTGCCGACTCATTCAGATGCAGTGGGTGTTCCCGAACTCATATCATACATACAATCAATAATGCACGGAGATTTCCGACGCGAGCGCAGTCAAACACAGCATGATTATAATAACACACTGACTGGTTGTACTGCTTGCTGCGCTTTTTTCGCTGTAGTATGCATGAATAAATAGACGGTCAGAAGAACCCCCCCCCCCTCTTGCCCCCTTCGCCATGTGGGCGTGAAAACAAAATCCATGGAGACATTGAACAACGTAACAAATCCCACGAGGTTTCGACAACCTCTCAATTCGGTACGCCAAGTAAGTCAGTCAGTGGCGTGTATACATTTTGTTCGATGGAGCACCCATTGTTCAATGCCCCAACAACATGGGTTTATTTGTTTACGCCCACATCGTGCAGGGGGGATGCACTTTATATTCATGCGTGGCCGTAGTCGTGCAGGGGGGNCCCCTCCCCTCCCCACTACGGTACGTGCCTTGTACTTTTATCGCGAGAACATTTCAGCACTTTCTTCCCTCGTCGACTTGCGTCGGATTCCGCCTAACGCCACGAAGGCGCTCTCAGCAATTGGTTCCTTTTTTTTTTTTCAAATATAGTGAAAATCTCACCACGGTGGGGTTCGAACTTGGGTACCAATGCTATTGATAATAGCCTTTTGAAGCTGACCACTAGTCTACCGGGGCGACCGGCTTACAGCAGTACTACCTATACAAATAGGGTTTCTTACATGACAGGTAGCACGTACAGCAGTAGGAGTTTATTCTTTTTCTCTTTTCTCTTTTTTCTTTTTCTTTTCGTTTATTATTTTCTCGCGTTGTTTCTCTTTTTCAACGCATCTGTCACAGTGGCTGTAGTATTAGCATTCCGTCCGGCAGGATATTTCTGGGAATTTTCCAGGTCACTAATAGAGTGGTTGGGTTTGGGGTTAGGGTTAGGGCTTCTACGCCCGTACATTGGTCTAAGATGTTACCGGACGATTTGTTAATAATCCTCATCTGTGGATTGGTAGCATGTGTAGCTCGTGTCTGTCGTGCATGGCATTGCATTGTCCACTCTTCGTTCGTACTGTGCATTACAAGTGTCGTGGTTTTGTGGGCACAATGCTTGCATCTATCTCCCTAGGAATAGGATGAAGAAACGGCACGGACACTACTAATAGGTGTGCTGGATGTCGACGGGTACAGAGAACGATCTAACGCAAAGAACATACTACAAACACATTCCAAGTATCGATACACACAGTAGTCATAATAATAGCCGTATGTCCCCATTTTAATGTGATACACTTGCAGTGTCCTTCGAAAGTGAAAACTAATGAATGACTTGAATTAGTATGCATTAATTGAAAATAATGTCGTTTTATCGTAGGTTTTGGTGGATTTTGCCAAACGGGGCCCGGGTGTCGTAGCAGTACAATACACTTCTTTCCGCAGGGAAATTATACCTGGTACAGTACACGACACCAAATAAGAAACAGGCTTATAACAAGAAAGCCAGGCTGATATTTGGAGGAAAATAAGAAATTCGGGAGTCGTTATCTTGAAATTAGTGCAGAAAGCACCCTCTCTCGAATAAGAAATCCAGCCTGGACCAGATTTCCTGTTTCTTATTAGGTGTCCTGTACTGTATATAAGCCATATTAATACGAAACCACTGTGATCGGGAATATAAGCCCCGTTTCGAATGTGATATTTACATGAATTGTATCTTATATTTCCGGTCAGAGTGGTACCATACAAGCCCGGCATCTCGGTGGTGACGAACAAGATAAATACCAAGCAATAAAATTAGTGTGTCCACCGTGTGGTATATATACGATGGTATATGTTCTATACAAGAGTAACAATGTACCCGTAGCACACAAAACCGAAGTAACGTACCGGTACCAGTATACCCTGGTATATACTGGTACCTTAGTATGGACTGCTCACTCAGTAAGCGATTTCGTAGTCAAATTGATGAAATTACGTTTAGTAATGAGTGGGCATTAATACTACTGCTGTAACCCACCCCCACCCCCTTAATCCATTCAGAACTGAAAACATGCCCCACACTMATTCCAAATAGTTTGTCCTCAAAATTCGTGGGATCGGTTCTTAACCCATTCAGAACTGGCGAAAAATATCCCACACTAATTCCAAATAGTTGTCCTCAAAATTCGTGGACCAGCGTTCTTAAGGAGATTAAAGGCTCTTCGACCCAGCACAGGCATGCCGTAGCGATCTAAACAGCGCCTTTGCGATCTTATCAACCTTCTGGAACTTTCTACAAACGAGTACAAGAGCGCTACACCAAGCAAACAAGACAATAGAGCAGTTGACATGCACGAAAGTATCACCATATCATAAGGCATCCCACAACAACAAGGTGCCCCCCCCGGGCACAATGTTGGCGTGAAAAATTTCCTTGCGGAAGACATTGAACAAATGTCATTAGGGCCCATTTTTAGGATTGATGAATCGGCACGGACATGGGTTGCTGCTGGGATTGTCGACGTGTAGAAAGAAGGGTTTAATGTGAAGAACACACCACCACACAACATATTAACGAAGTAAAAAAAATCAGTTTGGAAAAAAATAAAATTCAAATCCGCTTTTCATTGGTCAACACACGCACCAGCACCTCCCATTAGATCTGCATAATACTTTGGTGCTGTGCGTCGTGTTGACCTAATCTTGGGGGGTCCTAATCTTTGGTGCTGGTGCGCGTGTTGACCAATGAAAAGCGGATTTGATTTTTTTTTCCCAAATTTATTTATAGTTTTTCTTCGTTAAAACGGGCCCTTGCCAAAGACGCGGGCTACGATAGAGGTAGCACATTTTGGCTGTTTTTTTTTTTTCGAAAGAACGGGGCTCCTTCACCCAAACTCATCGGAATTTCTTTTTGTGCTGCATTATTTTTCGTTTTCTACTTGAAGCCACGAAATTCTTCATCGGGTAGTAGCAACTTTTTTTTCGTCTAAAAACTAAAAACAGTGTGCAGGCTACTGCAGGTATAGAGCTCCTCAAGTGACCATCCTCAGAAAAAGCACAGTCAGTGCACCTCTACCTTAAGATAGCATGCGTATCAAACGCCATAACAAGGTGTCGACAACCTTTCAATCCTGTTTATACGCCTAACGGTGTGTGCCACATATACATTGTCCAATAAATGTCTTCACAAACAAGCAGTGGTTT
This sequence comes from Saccharina japonica, assembly GCA_008828725.1. Classification (NCBI taxonomy): domain Eukaryota; class Phaeophyceae; order Laminariales; family Laminariaceae; genus Saccharina; species Saccharina japonica. The sequence goes on along the minus strand of MEHQ01000475.1, from coordinate 403,982 downwards.
ACTCCCACAACGCAGTTCGATGATATTATAGTCGACGAGGAAAGAAAGAGGGCTAGAGTCTTTTTCGCGATAAAATGTGCAAGGCAAGAACCTGTAGTGGGGGAGGAGGGAGAAGAGCCTACTTTGTGACCCCGGATCTGAGTTACCACTAGGAAGGAGAGAGAAAAGGAGGGCGAAGTCGCGCACGGCTTGTTCGCAACCGTTTACCACGCACGACACAACGCCATTTTTTTTAAAAATTCATATGATTCTACAGTGGGGGTCCCCCAATAAGGGTGTCTGAGTAAGGCGGTATCCCGATATAAGGCGGTCAAAATCGCTTGGCGCGACTGGGGAATTGCACTCCTAACCTGGAATGAATAAGGCGGCTTCCCCCTATAAGGCGGTCATAATGCTCTTGCACACCACCGCCTTAATGGGGGACCTCTACTGCTGTAATTCAAGTCATTCATTACGTTTCACCTTCATGGGATGAAGACAAAAAAAAAAAAAGTGCAAGGGGGGGGTCCCGACCACCTGTCTGTCTGTGTGACATGACAAGACATTTTTTTTCAAGTATCTATACATCTGATCTGCCCCCCCCCAAAAGGGTGAAAAAGCACCGCCGCCGCCTCCACTTCCGAGGGGCTCGGCACCGCCGCGACGCCCCTGCCAGCACCACCGCTGGTACGTCACATCACTCAATGTCAACAACAAAATGGAAAATGCAGTCATGTACCAGGTATACCTGCTACCTACTGCTGTGCCTGTCCGTATCTAAAATAAAAGGTGCCTTTTTTTCCGTGACATAGGACGACCCCTCCCCCCCCCCCTGTTATATATTAGCAACCAAACAGTAAATTAATTGAAAAAAAGTGCGTAACCCCCCAACCGCGCAGCGTCATCGCACAACAACAACAGCGGTAGTACGTCTGCTCACGATCGCAGCAGCAGTGTCATGCCGTGTGTGTTACTTTCACATTAAACCGTTATTTCTACCCGTCGACATTCAGCACACCCAGTCAGTGTCCGTGCCGATTCTTCAATCCTAGTTAGAGATACAAAGTTATGTGATCTCAAAACCACCACACAGATATACTAAGTTGCAATGCTGTGGGCGTCTCGCACTAGCCCTTGCATTGTAGTGCGGGCATTCCAAAGCTATCGTATCAATATCCTATGGTCTGGTGCTCCTGCGGGGAGGGGAGCCCAGAAGTAGGTGCTACCCGTCATCGTACCCTCAACAGCCCGAGTTGTTTTATGTTGCCAATGCTATGTAATAAGCCGGTCGCCCCGGTAGACTAGTGGTCAGCTTCAAAAGGCTATTATCAATAGCATTGGTACCCAAGTTCGAACCCCACCGTGGTGAGATTTTCACTATATTTGAAAAAAAAAAAAGGAACCAATTGCTGAGAGCGCCTTCGTGGCGTTAGGCGGAATCCGACGCAAGTCGACGAGGGAAGAAAGTGCTGAAATGTTCTCGCGATAAAAGTACAAGGCACGTACCGTAGTGGGGAGGGGGGAAAAGAGCCTACTTAGTGACCCCGGGTCTGAGTTACGACTAAAGAGGGAGAGAGAAAAGAAGGGCGAAGATAATAAATGGGATAGACAAATAAAATAAAAACCCCTTAATATGTGGTTTTTCAAGCCCCGAAAGGATTTCGTACAGCGGGGAGGAGCGGTGGCGGGGGGGGGGGGAGGCCGGATCAGGCGCGTTGCATGTCTTTCGCTGTTTGCAGAGAAAACCTGACCGGAGAGTACTTGGATGAGACCCGCCCAAACAACCACAAACGGGACGAAAAACGATTATAACTGTCTTTTGCGACGAGGATTTATCGCCACCTTTACGTACCATTCCTTTAGCACCAGTGTGAAGCTTGCATGATTTACACACGTAATATCAAAGTACCCACCCGATGTTCGGAATTGCCCAAACATATTCGGGATGGGAACGAGAAGAAAAACATGCAGCAACGCGAACAATGAGAAAACTCCACGCCTTGACATATCTACTATTAATAATAGGTTGAGCTCAGGAGCAGCAGCAACAACAGTACTAAAACACTCTCTGCTTCGGATGCTACTTGTAGTGCCTACGAGCTACGCCATGAACCAACACAAAACACTACGACACTGACCAATTACCGAAATGACGTGAGAAAAGTAGCGCCCAGAAGTCTCCGAGCGCTCCCTCTCAGGGCAGTAGTAGCTAAAGCACCAGCAACAACTACCTTTTCAAGTATTTTTATACAAGGCATCCATCCTCCCGCTTTTGCAGCGGACAGTCATCCAAAAGTGAGAAACCAATACGACGAACAACAACTTAGACTATTATGTATACGACGACACAAACTACCATACGGATAGCCCCTTCCGAGATCTCAGAGTGAGAACAACGTGCTGTTTGCTAGGATACCTCTCTGCTCCCCCGAAAAAAAAACCCGACAACACCCTGAATGCATCAATCACAGCGTCGCAGCTTTTAGCTGATACCGCTCGGAACAATCAATATTGCTCGTGACCCTGCGCGGGGATTACCGAGCCGGGGGTAGAGAGGGACACAAAACCCGAACTCGAAACAAAAAATGAACAAACAAAAACCAACACCAAAAAAAAAACGTCGCAGAAAAAGAGACTGTTTCTCGAATATTACCGTTCGCGCACCTACTTATAATATTAATACGTTAAGTACCAACTATCATATTAATACGTACAGCAGATACAACAAAAAAACAAAAAACAATAAAACAAAATCGTCATCGCCCTGCCTCCTTTTTGTCAACGCCCGCGCTTTTTGCCGCCCCCCCCGCCGACAAGCCATGCCCGTTCGAAACCCCACCCTTGCCCCCTACCGCCTCCGCCGCCGCCGAGGCTTTCGCTACCATCCTGTCTTGTGCGCTGGCCGCAAGGACGGCGCTCTCGGCGGCGGAAACGGCAGCCGCGGTGGCGGCCGCAGCATGGGCGGCAGTGTCCGCGGCCACCTTCTCGGTGGCGCTCTGCGCGGCGGTGGTGGCAGCCTCCTGGATGAGGGTGCGGAACTCCGCCAGGATTCGGCGGCGGTCGTCGTCGGCGATCTCTGCCTTGGCCGCGAGGTACGCTTCCTTGGCCGCCAGCTGGAGAAAAAAAAAAAAAAAAGGGGGGGGGGGGGGGGGGGGGGGGGGGGGGGGGGGGAGTAAAGCGGCATGAAAAAAAGGAGGGAGGGGGGATAAAGTAAAGCGGCAGTATGTATGAATATATTCGTACATACCAGGTATATATTATCAACACGCGAAAACAGCACCAAGCAGCATTTATAATAGAAAACAACAAGATAGCTTACAAGTCAGAAACAGAAGTGTTTGGGTGGCGACAACAGCTATACCTACGTATATAGAAGCCTCCATTATATGTTTCCCTTCGATTTCTATCGTTTTAAAAGTTAACATATTTTATTTTATTTTTGCTTTTGTGCGAGAAATTGGGTTCTCCACAGTCAATCCCTCTGATTTAAGGAACTTTGATGCCATTTTTTTTGTAGCAAGAACGCAAACGCCGGTTTATTTGCCCGGTCAACACACAAAACACTCTATTTATGTAGCAACAGCATAACCAGGGAATATGGGCCCACCAAACCATCGTGTGGATTCAAGCCTCGTGGTGAAACCTGAAACTGGAAAGAATCGTTCCGCAACAAAAAAGACGACACCTTTCCCTGTAAAAAACAAAACCAACCGTTCGCTTGCAAAAAAAAAAAAAAACAACAACAACAACAACTCGTCATTAGCAACGGAACTGCCTCTACCATACCCTCTCCGCTCCCTCACGTGTTCTTCCGAATCAAAAATCAAGTACACCACCTCCCCCTCCCTCGCCACGGTAAAAACCCGACGCAATCCGTCCCGGCAGTGTGGGGAAGCGATTGTCTACGGTGGCCATACGACTGCGGCCATGCATGTCGGAACATGAGTACATGAGTACCCCCCCCCCTCGCCCTTCAAACTTGCCTGCCGCTCCACCTCCGCGAAAGACTCGCGGAGCTTCTTCAGCTGGGAATGGCTGTGGGGGTTGTAGCGGAAGAGGCCGTAGAACAGCTCAAAGCTGTCCGCGCAGGTCGTCTCCATGAGACGCAGGGCGCTAGAGAACCCCTGCGTGTCGATCGGCGTCCTCGAGAGCCCCTGCTCGCATCCACACCGGTCACACCCAAAACAAAAGACACAGGTAGCGGGGAAAAAAATTGGGGAAAAAAAGGCGAAGGCATACGCATACGAACGGTGATCAGGAGAGGGGCGTAGATTCGTTTCGTTTTTTGAGCGCTGGCCACTGGCCATCCGCGATAACGCCCTATCAGGCTCGGACAGAGTACGCGCGTATCGTATTATACTATTATAGTAAATATCAACATACACGTATGTATAGTCTACGTATATAGCCGTCGGCGTAAAACAAAAAAAAAGTAAGGCACCTTGTGGGTTATCAGGTATCCTATATTGAAAAATTAAAAAAAAATGCCAATTGTGAGATCGAGGATTTCGTCGAAACTAATGTTTGTTGCAAGCTGCGTGGGATACTTCCGTCGCGCGAACTACGGGGTTTGAGGGGAACAAAATCTGACAGCTGTGGAACTCAAGGGAGGTCACATATATATACGGCTTACTCCCTGAATGTGTTGCAAAATATCAGTAGTATATATATACCTGGTATATATTCAGTTTTACAGCCGCCAGATTATGTTTCCCTCAATAAGGAATATATATATCATAGATGTACCTGTCACTCAGAGGTCAAACAAAACTCGCCGCACGCGATCGAAGTCTCATACGCAGCTTGCAGCAGATGAGTACTGTCTTCGATGAAATCCTCGATCTCAACCGCTGATGCATGTACATACCTGGTATGCGTTTCGATTAAAAAATAATACAGTAACAAATAGCCCTCGACGTCTCAACAAACCTGCTTCCCCAGGATGCGGCCCATGAGGTGGGTGATGAACTGCGTGTTGGCGGCGTACTTGTCGTGCAGCTCGCAGGACATCTCGACCATTTTGCACCTCTCCCCTTCCCAGATGGACAGGTAGTCCGCCGTGCGGGCATGGTCGGTGGTGCGCACGCGGTCGTAGACGATGGGGAAGCCGCCCCACCCATCCCCCCCCGACTCAGGCCCGAACATCGGGTGGGTGCACCTGCAGGCAGGTTTTCAAAAATAAAACGCAACACGATTGAATACATGTGGAGTTGAAAGAGGATGCACGCCGCACACATAATATGAGTTCTAAACTCGTATGATATGTACGATACTCTTATGGTAAGGGTGTACGGAGGCGTGTATTATAACACAAAAAATTATAAAACATCCGGCATACTCAAACGGGGTACGTATACGAGCTGGTCCAGCCATAAAACAGATATTCATTCGATCGGACGGTTTGCACTCGTTTTAGCATATTTTAGCTCCTAATTTTGCACCATGGTTTCTGAGCTCACAGCGCGTTTGCACGTGCTAGAATTTTTGGAATCCGAGAAAAATTCGTCGAGAAATTCCATATCGAGTAAATCCCGTCGCGTACGGGGATATCTCCATACTATGATCCATACGAATCACCGAAAAAATGTACGGCGGATGACGCTGATTCACGGTGTGAACATTCCTTGAGGCATGGAGAAACGATCGATATCCTCCCCATCGCCTAATTCGTTGTCTATCAAGAGATATGAGGTGCACATGATCCGCCATACAAAGTTAAGATATGGACGCCCCAAAATCCTGATTTCCCAGCTGAATTTATCGTTTTTTTGTCTGAGTTTTTGACACGTGATTTGCATCGCTCTCGTCGACACGCTACCTGGGGCTCCATTTTTTTTCGACTTTTTTGCCAAAATGCCGACCAGGTTTTTCTTGAAACGGCCATAATTTTGCCCGTCTTCGACAAAACAAAATGGAGCCCCAGGCAATCGCTTCGTTTTACTCAAGAGAAAGCTCCACACCAAATTTCAGTTCGAAATTCGCAAAACTGAGTTGGGAAAACGCCGGCGAGTACAGCCTCGCGATTACAGCTGGACCAGCTCGTATAGTAAGTATGTGGGGGGGGTGCGCACTGATATGTATACTTGCATACGAAGTAAAACACATTTAGATATCATACGTGTACGTCGTATAAAACATATGGGCGATCAAACATACCTGGTGTATACGTATAATAGCAGCTCGATATTTCGACAGATCGAGACTTCGTTACGTAGGGCTTACCGCAATTAACAATTTACAACGGCTCTTCACCTGTCACGATCCCGAAAAAGAAAAACGCGGGTCGAGTCAGATGTTTTTTTTTTCGAAATCTCACGGGTTGGATTGGGTCGTGCCTGGTCGGGCCAGGAGGTTTTCCAACACCCGCACGCGACGGGTCCGGGTCCGGGTAACCGACCCGCGATGTTTGACTCTGCCAGTGAACAGCCCTCTACGAGTAGCCGCGACAAGTTTTCGAATCGATAACTAACATTACTCGTATATATGTATGATGCAGCAGTAGGGTTCCCCTCATAAGGTGGTCTGAGGAAGGCAGCATCCCTCTGTAAGGCCGTCAAGATGGCTTGGCGCGCCTGGGGAATTGCACGCATAACCTGGAATGGATAAGGCGGCTTCCCTCTACAAGGCGGTCAAGATCGCTTGGGGCGACTGGGGAATTGCACTCATGACCTGGAATTCATAAGGCGGCTCCCCTCTATAAGGGGGTCTGAGGAAGGCGGTGTCCCGATATAAGGCGGTCATATTGCTCTACTAGGCACACCAACCACCGCCTTACTGGGGGGACTCCTCCTGCTGTAATATATACTCGTACTTCGTATATAGAGGTAGGTAAAAAAAAAAAGACAAGACTTGTAAGACGCCCACTGGTGTATAGGGGTAGGTAAAAAAACAACCAACTCACAAGACGTCCGCGTCGGCGGGAAGGACGTCGATCATGGTCTGCTTGGCGTGCATCTTCACCGACAGCACGTCCACGATGAGCTTGCCGCTGAGGAACTTGGAAGGGATGCTCTTCAGCACCTCTTCGAAGGACAGGATGCTCACGGCGAACACCACCACGTCCAGGTCGTTGGCGAAGAAGTCCGAGGACTCGAACTGCGGGTAGAACCTTACCCCTTTTGAAATTTCAAGAAAAAACACCAAGAGACACAAAAACACAAACACAGGGACAAAAACACAAATGCAGAGGGAAGGGGAGAGGGGAGTGGTTGGAGGGAGAGGGAGAGACCGAGACACGCACTACACAGGAAGAGGGAAATAAAGTGTGGCAATTAATAAGAAAAATATTTTTAGAATTATTTCAACAGCTACGTATAAATCGTGCGAAACGCTGTACATATGATATGATACAACAAAAACATTTGGAGGGAACAATTCTTGCTTGCGGGGGGGAGGGGGAATAAGGTAGAAGGTGCGGGTGAATGCCCGAGGATGACTGACTCCTATGTAGAGAGGAGTGAGGGACCCACGGTGTGGGGGGGGGGGGCGGGGGAGGGTTGAGCATTGATCGAGTTCACGATTCGCAAAAAAAAACAGAACGATCGTTCCAACCCACGCAATAATGTACCGCTATCTACCTATATACGACGCACCTATCTCGTTGGCGGCGACCGTGTGGTCCCCCCGCCCCATGGCCACCACGTCGTGGTCCGCCACGAACTTCCTTGATATGAACTGCCCGAACTTGCCGAAGCCGATCACGCCGATCTTGAGCCGCTTGCTCGCCCTGTCGCCGCGCTTGCCCATCTGTCGGAGCGGGACCGTGAGTCCGGCGGCGGCGGCCGCGTCGGCCGCGCCGAGTTTGTTCACGGCGTCCTGTGTTGTTAACGACCATTCACAGCCGCAGCAGCAGTGGCGCAAGACGGGCGGGAGGGACGTTGGTAAGATGTAGGGTACGTGAACTACAGTAGTCCTCGCTAGTGTCTCAGTAAAGTAGCTCTCGCTAGTGTCTCAAGAAAGCAGGGCTACTCTTCTCCGTCCCCCTCTCCCATCCCTGGTACGGTACGTACGCACAATGAATGTGCTGTCACACCTGGTGAAAACATATATTCCAGTGCCGAAAAACAAGCCCCCCTGTACCAGTATACTTGGTACAATAACAGATCCCCTCTCCTCCGTACTCATGCCACCTACGATTACATCTGGTGCATACAAAACCGAAAAACACGCCACCTGTATATACATTTACTTCCACAGTATTAATAGTAGTATCTGGTATACAATACACTACCCCCCCCCCCCCCCATGAATGCATGGACAAAACGTAAGTAGCGCCTAAATGTTGCAGGAGTCTTTACTAGGACTAGGAACGGTGCTCCGTCTTGAAAGGGGCGCGTGGTCAGTGGTCAAACGATCCAAAGGCAAGCAACAAACGAGTACCCCCTCCCCCCCCCGCCGGTAAAATACCGACGTGCTCCGTCCCGGCATAGTACATAATGGGGACACGAGGGTCTATGGCCATACATACATACGACTACGGCCATGCATGACGTTGAGCACACACCCCTACCCCTACCCACCGCTTCCCTACTCGTGCTCGTGCTCACCAAGCTATGGCTTCCCCTGGAGAGCGCCGCCAGGGTCTCGCCGATCGGCCCCACGAGCGTGCTGCCCCGTGCGTACGACCCCAGCACCCTGGAGAACGGCGACAGCTCTCGGAGGTGAGACAGGGCCGACTGAGCGGTGTCGTCCAGTTCTCCTGCCAGGAAGTCCTGAGTAGGGTGGGGTATGTTGGGGTCGGGTTAGGATTGAGTGGTGTATGGTTGTGTTGTGTTTGGGATGAGTGGAGAATCGCCCGTCGTAGCCAGATTGCGGACGCGCGCGTTCACCATCGCGTGCGGGGGGGGGGGGGGGGGGGGGGGGGGCACTTCTTCCTTTTCATGCATGGCCGTAGTCGTATGGCCATAGACCCTCGCATCACTACAATGCCCGGACAGAGCATGTGGGGTTGTCACCGACTAGGCAGACATTGCTAGCACCAAGCGCGAAGCGACGTCAGCTGTTGGGCGAGTGGCATGAAGGATGATCCTACTAAGAACCGGGGGGGGTATACTCATGTCATGCATGGCCGGGGGGCGGGGGTGCACTCATTTGTTGCTTGCTTTAGTCATTTGACCATTGGGGGGGGGAGACAGACAGACAGACAGATAAAACAGACAGACGGAAAGACTAAGACAAAAAAGACGAATCCAAAGATCAAGAACGACAGAGAAAGAGAGATATACACAAAAAAGTACGCGAGACGAGAGGGATTGATAACGAGGCTGGTAACGGGCATCCATCCATCCACCCACACGCACCAGGTAAAAGCAGTACTGGAAGCGGCGCGCTTCGCCGCTGCCCGCCAGGTTCCCCTCTTCCGTCGGAGAATGCATGCTGCCGTTCGAGGCCTGCTGGAAACGGAGGTACTGCAGGAGCTGCGCGGAGGTCGGTCGCGACTCGATCTTCGAGAAGTCGATCTTCGAGGAACGGGTAAAAAATCGAAAACCGCACGCCGGAACAAGAAAACGAAACGGAAGGTCGGGGGTCACACGAGATACATGGAGTTTACATTGAACTACAGCCAGTTGTGTTGGACATCGTTCTCCAAAATTCCGACAGGTCGAACATTCGGCATATATCGAAATATCGAACATTCGATATATCGGAATATAAAATATCGAACACTCGAACAATCCAACATTCGATATATATCGATACATCCAACATTCGGTATATCGATTTCAACAAGCCATAAAATATCGATTTCGACATATCGAATTTCCAAACATTCGACGTATCGTATCGAACGCGTGTTTTGCCTACCCATCGTCTGGCATTCCCAGTATATTTACGTAGGAATGGAAAGTTTCCACGTATCGAATTTTGTATCGAAAATCGTGCATACATACATATAAAATATATACTTCGAAGTATATATATATATCGATGTAAACTTGCGTTTATTGCCATCATCGTCCATACCGAACTCCATCCATCACAATTAAGAACATGCATTATGGACCCTTACGCGGCTTGCGCGTCAGTGCGGGAAAAGCGACGACCACAGCATGGGCGGGGGGGGGCACACAAGGTAGCCAACCTGCTCGGGTCGCTGGGTTCGAAATAATTGGAATGATCAATTTTTTGTCCCATCCGAGTCGTACCAGGGTATCATAAATCGGTATATACGTACGCACGTACGACAAACGCGCTGCGTGACCCTACTCAAAACTGCTGCCTGCTAATAACATCGCGAACGAAAGCACGCAGAATACAAAAACGTCAGCCAGGCAGGCAGTCAAGTCAGTAAAAAAACTCGATCAGTCTTGTCATGCCTTTAGCATTAAGCATTGACGTAGCTTTTTTTACTTTACCCCCCCTCTCTCTCGGGCCCTCCCTCCCTCGACCCACCTACCCACCCACCTCTCTCAAGCTGAAACACGCCAGGGCCTTGTACAGAGCCCCTGCCGTGTTGGGCAGAGTGAAGACAATGCTGGTCTTGGAAGGAACATCCGGCGACAGGAAAGCGCTCACCGGCTGATCAAGGGAAGGGTCGGGGGAGGGACCCAGGGGGGGGGGGTTGGACGGATAAAAAATACTACGACGTCGCGCCCAGCTTCGACAAAGTGGTTGACAGACCAAGATCACTAGCAGCGAAATTTCCGAGAAATTTCCCTGGAGATCGGGGTTATGGTTGAGGGTCAGCGTTGTTGACCCCTTTGAGACTGCTATCTCGTTTGGGGGACACATCTCATAAAAACATGAACATACAGTAGTAGTAGTAGTAGTAGTAGTAGTACAGGACACCTAATGAGAAACACTCAATCTGACCGAGGCTGGGTTTCTTGTTTATTTGAGAGGAGAGAGTGCGTTTTACACTAACTTTAATACAACGGCTCCCGAATTTCTTATATATTTTGTAAATGTCAGCAGGTGGTACTCTGTGATACTGGTATGTAGATATAATACGTACCAGGTACGTGTGAAATATCCCCTCAGGAGCGTGTCGAGATTTTTTCTCGCGAGGCGGTGAACGTCTTCAGGCGATTTATATCGATAAACGTGCCCGCCGGCCTGGTTTGTACGGGGCAGGGCCTCGCGTGCGCTCGTGGGGCGTGGACATGCGGGCGGTGGACGCTGCAGCAGCAACGTTCACCAAGAATATCGTAGTGATGGAGAGCAAATACTCGAACGTACATATAATACGTGCTTTTTTGTTTTTACACGCAACACGCATAATCGAAGATTCCGTTTTTTTTTAGGTCGACGACGAACCCGGATTTTTATAGTCCACTTACTGCTGATATACACGTAGATGATCTATCTGTGGATGATCTAGGCCATGATCTATCCGTAGATGATCTAGACCATGATATATCTGTAGATAATCTGATAATGATCCACCTGTAGATGATCTACATGTAGATGATCTATATCATGATCTATCCGTAGATCATCTATCATGATATATCCGAAGATGATCTGATCATGATCCATCTATAGATGATCTATATGTAGATGATATATATCATGATCTATCCGTAGATGATCTAGATCATGATCTATCTGTAGATGATCTAGATCATGATCTGTTCGAGGGGTGAAGCGTTTTGTATAATATGATAGTGCAGTCAGTCCTCAAGGTGCCAAAAAAAACGGGGGTTTATAAAAGCTCTCACCTGCCGTCCAAGGAGCAGGAACCTGGTGAAGTTCACGCTGTCGTCCTCGATGTTGGACGCGACCACGTCCATACCCCATGCCTCGGCGGCGAGGTCGGACGCGATGGCCGCGCACCCTTCCATTTGGCCCTCCGAGATCATCTTGGCGCTGCCGGCGGTGTCGTACGTGGCCACCTTCTCCACGTTCATCCTGAAAAAAACAACAAGAGACATGACGACAGGTTATAACCCTTTCAGAACTGAAACAAATGTCCCACGCTAATTCCAAGTAGTTTGTCCCCAAATACGCGGGACCAGTTCTTAAGGGGTTAATTCACCCTTTTAGAACTGCAGTCCCGTTTTGGGGACAAACCACTCTAATTCTAAGTAATTTGTCCCCAAAACGGGACTCCAGTTCTAAAAGGGTTAAGGGGTTGAGAAATGGTCCTTAATCGTCCCGGTCTCATTTGTTCCTTTGTTTTGACTGATGCATGTAGCACTCTGGACGGCAATGTAAGCAACTTTTCATGTTCATATTCATGTGTAAACGGTCCTTACATTTTCGTCCAGGGTGGGAAATATGTACCAAAGCAAGAGGGGGGATTTTCATCGGCACCATAAAAACACACACACCGGTACGTATGCATGTATGGTAAATACGTAGCAAAACAGCGCAGCAGCACGAGCACAACGAATACAACTGCACATCCTCGCCGCTCATACAAGGCAGTTGTATTCCTGCCCCCCAGAATATGCAGGAGAAGTATGGGAAGGGAACGCGAAGCTCGTAAAACAGCTGGAAACAGCACAGATGACAGCAGCTAAAAAAGTACTAGGTTGCTCAAGTACGACGAGTAATACAGTATTGAGAGCAGAACTAGGAATGTACCCACTTGAGACAAATAGAGACGTGCGTAAGTTGAAATGGCAATATAAAGTAAAGAACATGCCAAATAAGAGGTTGCCAGCCATAGCTGATAAAGCTGTATGGGAGAAAGTAACCAAAGGGCGAGCTGGAATAAGGTGGGATAGCGTAGT